>NC_059649.1:2765671-2955671 GCF_020424385.1 Procambarus clarkii | reverse complement strand
CGCCACGGTGGGAGGGACACGGACGGACGCCACGGTGGTAAGGACACGGACGGACGCCACGGTGGGAGGGACACGGGCGGACGCCACGGTGGTAAGGACAAGGACGGACGCCACGGTGGGAGGGACACGGACGGACGCCACGGTGGTAAGGACACGGACGGACGCCACGGTGGGAGGGACACGGGCGGACGCCACGGTGGTAACGACACGGACGGACGCCACGGTGGGAGGGACACGGGCGGACGCCACGGTGGTAAGGACACGGACGGACGCCACGGTGGGAGGGACACGGGCGGACGCCACGGTGGTAAGGACACGGACGGACGCCACGGTGGGAGGGACACGGGCGGACGCCACGGTGGGAGGGACACGGGCGGACGCCACGGTGGGAGGGACACGGGCGGACGCCACGGTGGGAGGGACACGGGCGGACGCCACGGTGGGAGGGACACGGGCGGACGCCACGGTGGGAGGGACACGGGCGGACGCCACGGTGGGAGGGACACGGGCGGACGCCACGGTGGGAGGGACACGGGCGGACCCCACGGTGGGAGGGACACGGACGGACGCCACGGTGGGAGGGACACGGGCGGACGCCACGGTGGTAAGGACACGGACGGACGCCACGGTGGGAGGGACACGGGCGGACGCCACGGTGGTAACGACACTGACGGACGCCACGGTGGGAGGGACACGGGCGGACGCCACGGTGGTAAGGACACGGACGGACGCCACGGTGGGAGGGACACGGGCGGACGCCACGGTGGGAGGGACACGGGCGGACGCCACGGTGGGAGGGACACGGGCGGACGCCACGGTGGGAGGGACACGGGCGGACGCCACGGTGGGAGGGACACGGGCGGACGCCACGGTGGGAGGGACACGGGCGGACGCCACGGTGGGAGGGACACGGGCGGACGCCACGGTGGGAGGGACACGGGCGGACGCCACGGTGGGAGGGACACGGGCGGACGCCACGGTGGGAGGGACACGGGCGGACGCCACGGGCGGACGCCACAGTGGGAGGGACACGGGCGGACGCCACGGTGGGAGGGACACGAACGGACGCCACGGTGGGAGGGACACGGACGGACGCCACGGTGGGAGGGACACGGGCGGACGCCACGGTGGGAGGGACAAGGACGGACGCCACGGTGGGAGGGACACGGGCGGACGCCACGGTGGGAGGGACACGGGCGGACGCCACGGTGGGAGGGACACGGGCGGACGCCACGGTGGGAGGGACACGGGCGGACGCCACGGTGGGAGGGACACGGACGGACGCCACGGTGGGAGGGACACGGACGGACGCCACGGTGGGAGGGACACGGACGGACGCCACGGTGGGAGGGACACGGACGGACGCCACGGTGGGAGGGACACGGGCGGACGCCACGGTGGGAGGGACACGGACGGACGCCACGGTGGGAGGGACACGGACGGACGCCACGGTGGGAGGGACACGGACGGACGCCACACTAAGCCACATTGAGCACATTTACCCTCCGGATAACATGTGTAGTGTTCGTAGTGTTGAGGAACATGACAATACCTCAGGTGGCGGGGTTTAGCACACTGCCTCACTTGTGTCAGGCCAGTACTAGAGTTTGTGGCACCTGCATGGAACCCACGCTGCTTCAGACTCATAAAGAACTATCAATAATATCTAGAGACTTGTCAGCAGACAAATCTCAGTGGTGAGAGAGGTTAGGAGACCTGACCATCAATGTAGTTCATACTCGGAGACTAAGCTGCCTGAGGACAGACTCATCGGTGGAGGGGGGGGAGGCTGGGAGCTTAGGTGAGTCATGGGGGGTAGTGAATAAGTGGATGAACAAATCCACACGGGCCGTGACGAGGGTTCGAACCTACGTACAAGAGCATCCCAGACGTCGCCTTAATCGACTGAGCTACGACATGGTTAAAAGAATAGCAACCGGGAAATCATCCTGATTTACCGCGGGTCCTGCAGCCTCTCCGAGACACAAACAAGGGTTTTACACAACTCCCCCCATGCACCCGAGCTCTGCCAATAGGCTGTTCTACCTCTTCGCCCTTCATTACACACAGAAATCACAATAGCGTGATGCATCAAATGAACAAGCGTAAGGCAGCGCCTGAGATCCTCTCGGACATAGCTTCGAACCTTCGTCACGGCTCGTGTGGATTTGTTCATTACATTCATCAAGCTATTGTGATTTCTGTGTATAATAAGTGGATGAGTTTGAGCAGGTGGAGGAGCTCTGTACAACATAGGGACAACAACAATAATGTCAAAGAGAGTACAAGACTCAAGGAGTTATAGAACAACAGACATTGAACAGAAACACCTTAAAATACAATAGATCAAGATATCATAGATTGTCCCACGTCAATTCAATGACAACTTTCCCGAGATCAGTGAACAATGTTGCATATTACTATAATAAAAAAATGGTTTTGAAATTATTTAGCTGGTCGGGGTCGTCATGGCAGCTGGCGGACAGTGCCAAAAATCGTGGTGGGGGTGTGAATGTTCACGCTGGCACGCTGTTCCCTTCTTTAATTCAGACCCCCCCCCCCCCCGACCAGCCTATGTTCATCCCGTACCCCAGACCATTCCCTCTGCAAGTTTGGATGAGCCTCCAACTCTGAGCAGATAAGCAGCCATTATATCTTATAGTATACATCACATGAACCGTTAATCGGTGTAAGGTCACTGCTGTCTGCAGTGAATATCTGAAGGCCAGAAGTTCTCTCATTGTTAGGCTGCCTTGAGTTCACCTCATGGTCGTCACTCTCACATGCTCGTGTTCGTCACTTTCCCATGCTCATGTTCGTCACTCTCACATGCTCGTGTTCGTCACTTTCACGTGATCATGGTCGTCATTTTCACGCCTGCATTCCTCGACGCTCATGGTACAAAATAGTCTGCAGGGCTTTGGTGATGTATGTCACGGTGTTTGCTGTGTGTATGTGGCTAGGTGTATGTGGCTAGGTGTGTGTATGTGGCTAGGTGTGTGTATGTGGCTAGGTGTGTGTATGTGGCTAGCTGTGTGTATGTGGCTAGGTGTGTGTGGCTGTGTGTATGTGACTAGATATGTGTGAGTATGTGGCTCGGTATGTGTATGTGACTAGGTATGTGTGAGTATGTGGCTAGGTATGTGTGAGTATGTGACTAGGTATGTGTGAGCATGTGGCTAGGAATGTGTGAGCATGTGGCTAGGAATGTGTGAGCATGTGGCTAGGTATATATGAGTATGTGACTAGGTATGTGTGAGTATGTGACTAGGTATGTGTGAGCATATGGCTAGGTATGTGTGAGTATGTGGCTAGGTATGTGTGAGTATATATCTAGGGAAGTATGGGGTTACGTATGTCTGAATATGTGACAGTATGTACTTTATTTTTAAGAGGACGGGTTGATCCATGAGGGTTAATTATCAAGCCAGAAGGCGCTATAACGGCAGCAAGGGGATGACACTCTTTGATCTGGTGGAGGGGGGGGGCTGTCCGAGGAAGTTGACGCAACAGGTTGATCCACTTTTGTCGCACGAAGGTCGTCAGTGCAGGAGTCCAACCCGTCCTCGACTCAAGTCCATTACATTCAGCGGTCAACCCCACAGACGCATTCATAAATTTTAACATGCTGTTCATTCAAAACGGGAATTCTCTCAAGTATAAATTAATATTATAATATATTAGCATATTGTGTATAAATAGGCATAGGATAGGTTAGGTTAGGTGTTTAGGTTCTGTTGGTGATTATTTGTATTTGTAGTACGTGGGTGAAGCATTTACAGCGTTGCGATTCGAACAAAATTCGTCAGTGAAGCACTTGTTCCGGATATGTTAGAACGTCAGCAGTTGTGAGTCGTGTGTAAACCGCTTTTCATTCATAAACAGGGGGTTTGGTGGGTGCATGGAATCACTTTTGGATCTTTGTTTGGAGGACGGGCTGTTCAAACAAAATTCGTCAGTGAAGCACTTGTTCCGGAAGTGTTCGAACGAAATCAGTTGTAACGGGGTTTGGCGGGTGCATGGAATCACTTTTGGATCTTTGTTTGCAGAACGGGCTGCTTATTGGCCCTTGGCTGTGATTCGTGACCGGTCATTTTGAAATGTTTCAACCTCTTACTACAAATACAAATAAACTACAACAGAACCTATAAACCTAACCTAACCAATGCCTAAATATGCACATTATGCTAATATATAACAATATTAATTTATATTTTAGAAAATTCCTATTTTGAATGAACAGCAAGTTAATTAAAATTGATGAATCCGTTTTTGGGGTCGAACGCCGGATGGAATAGACTTGGTATGAGGACGGGTTGTGGGGACAGAAAATGAACTGATGTTCCCCTAGTTATTATAGAAACCTGTCTTCACTGTCTCAGTTATTTGTGGAACCTGTCTATTGACAACACTTTGTTATTATGCAGCCCGTCCTCCAAACAAAGATCCAAAAGTGATTCCATGCACCCGCCAAACCCCCTGTTTATGAATGAAAAGCGGTTTACACACGACTCAACTGCTGACGTTCGAACATATCCGGAACAAGTTCTTCACTGACGAATTTTGTTCGAATCACAACGCTATAAATGCTTCACCCACGTACTACAAATACAAATAATCGCCAACAGAACCTAAACACCTAACCTAACCTATCCTATACCTATATATACACAATATGCTAATATATTATAATATTAATTTATACTTGCGAAAATTCCCGTTTTGAATGAACAGCATGTTAAAATTTATGAATGCGTCTGTGGGGTTGACAGCTGAATGTAATGGACTTGAGTCGAGGACGGGTTGTATTATGCACGGTGTATTGATGGCTGGTATCGTTTTGGTTTTGGTGCATATTTGGTCAGTATAATGGTTTGTGTAATGAAATAGTGTAGTGCTGACTGTTGGAGTTATTTTGGGCAGTGTAGCAGTGGTAGGTGTATGTTTAACGTGGCTGCTGTGGAAGATACATAGGTGATACAGTGTACCTTTACCATCTGGTCTGGTAAAAGTTATAACCTCAGAAAGAATAATGACCGTAGTTTTAATTAATGAACTGGTGGTCAAAGTAAACATTGTGGTTTTTGGCCAGTAATAGTATATAGTAATGGTGCTGTGGTTGTTGGTATAGTGATGGCTGGTGTTGTGGTTGATGGTATAGTGATGGCTGGTGTTGTGGTTCTTGGCTCCATATAATGTGTTGGGTGGTTGAAAGTGGAAAAGGAAGGAAGAGAGACCTGGCTGTCCAATCTAGTTTAGTGGTACAGTATTTGTAAGTACTTTATCATTAATTAAATTAACTTTATCATAAGTGTGTGTGAAGACGTAATTAGGGACCTGCTTGCTCCAAGGCAGACTGGTAGGGTAAGGTTGAGCTGTGGGAAGGGAAGGCTCTCAACCTGCTAACAAGTCAGAAGTTACTGATTTGTTCTCCCATGAAGTGAGGAAACAATTTTAAGTTTTATACCGTGTGCTTTTAAGAATATTTTTCAAAAGCCAAGCAGGTCAAGGTTCACAATCGCAATTTTTTTTTATTTCGCAAATCACAACCATTCTCATTCGTCATTGTTTAATAGGAAGAGGTATTGAAATAAAAATAATATTTTTCTATTACTGTTACTGTACTATTACGATAGTCTTCCTGTTAGATTACTTTTAATTCAAATTTAATTATGCTTGGTAAAGTTTATTATGCATATATCAAGTAACTGCTTCTGCACTGTAATGCTTTACTGACCAATACTATGATATCAACTGATGTCAAGCAAGCAATTTAGACGCAGTCAGCTGGCCAGTTAAACTTCAAGGTCACAATCTTCCCCAGTTGCCAGTGAAGCAGACACACCTGTCTGCTGTCGTGGAGAAACACTACCGAAGTCTCCTTCAGAAGACTTGTTTCGTGATTAATTTTGCTGCTTTCTTAGACGTGACTAATCATAACATCTAGTGCTACCAAATCCCCCAATATATTGTATGTACCTTAGAAATATAAATTCTACCATTGTAATCATTGTTATCATCTTATATCATGGTTGATATATTGAACAACTATGATATTGATGATATGATGACAGCCATGATATGATGATATTGATATCTTATATCATGGTTGTTATATTGAACACATACTGTATATTGTATGTTACCCAATCCCCCCCAATATATACACCTAAGACTTACAACTTTATCATTGTAATCATTGCTGTCATCTTATATATGCTATCACTGTACTTTAATGTGCCTCCTAATCTTTGTCAAATTAACACTCAAGCTATCAATGCTTTTAATCAAAGCTATCAATGTGCTTTAATGTGCCTACTAATCATTGTCAAAAATTCTTTCAATGAACCTGTTAACATTTTATAAATTTTGCTAGAAATTGCCTACTTAAAATTATTTGTTAGATTAAGGACCTGCCCGAAATGCTATGCGTTCTAGTGGCTTTACAAGAAGGTAAACACATCATGCTATGTACTCTCATAAACCCTATGTGCCTTCTATGTATGTTATATATATATATATATATATATATATATATATATATATATATATATATATATATATATATATATATATATATATATATATATATATATATATATATATATATATATATATATATATATATATATATATATATATATATATATATATATATATATATATATATATATATATAATATAGGGTTCCGAAATACAGTATAACTAATCATAGCAGGTTTCTCATATGACTAATCATAAGAAATATACACAAATGTTCAACAAATTATGCAGTAAGAAAATATTCTACTTACATGTTTTAAAATACATAATTTTCCATATATGTACATCTCTAATATCAGTATTTAGGTTATTTATATATTTATTAAAGTTTATACATTTACTTATATAGTATGCTTATATTTTGTATCTCATATATTAAAATATTTTGTTTTCCGACAGATACCGAGTCTGGAAGTGGTGACGGGTTAGTGGATCCTGATGCACCGAGACCTCATTTGCCAGACCTGGTCACTCACAGGACTCCACTGACACAGCTGACGGTGGAGAACGTCCGTCATCATGACCAGTTGATGCAGGGGCACGAACAGGACTCTGCTGATCCGAAGGTGGCTAAGACTGGCATTCTGAAGGGTGGGAAGCTTTGGAAGAACGGTGACAGTAAAAAGACTAAAGCCAAAGTAGAGGAGGAGGAGGTGGATGAGCCCCGGCGCTCAGTGAGGTTCTCTGGGAGGGACGAGTACAGCCTTTTGGAAAACCTGCCCCTAGACAAGATACCTCTAGACGCTGCCAATTCAGCTGCACTGGCAAGGTTCATGCCAAAACTGAGAGAGCTAGGGATGCTGCTTGGGGAGGGCCGTGAAGACTGGCATGTGGAACTCAGCCCTATCAAGGCAGAGCCTGATGGGGGACCTGGGATGACAAATGCTGACAATTCAGTTGAGGATCAGCAAAAACAGCTTCCACCACCAATGGATGATGAGCAAATCAAGGAATCTATGCAACGGTATGATGAAATGAGACGTCGTATTGCAGCCGCAGAAGGTCGTGATAACACCAGCGTGTGCAGTGATGAATCAAAAAGTTCATCAGATTCTCAGTCTTCAGATTCAACCATGACTGAGACGAGAATCCGTAGGCTAGAGAATGCTGATATAGCACATGTGGCTGGCGGTGTTATGCGAAGCAACAGCGAAGTGAGGAGAGCCATTGAGCGTAATGCACTTAGGCGATCCCTTATTCGCTTTTCTGATGCTCGCAAGAAAGATACAAATAAGAATGACAAAAGTGACAAGGTAGAAACATCATTGTTAGAGAAGTTGAAGTGGCTCACTGCTTCAGAAGATGCAACTAATGGGAACTCTGAGCACAAAGACGATGATGAGGACCAAGAGGGTGATGAAGACCAAGATGAACATGACTCCTCAAAGTCCCTTGATCCCAAGGTACAAGAAACTATTGCTCAATATCGAAAATTGGCAGAGATGTTTAACAAAACCACATCACTACGTGCAACTGATATCCTAGTACCACGTGATGTACGAGAATGGAAGCTCCAAGCAGACCTCTTCCCAGACATCAAAGGACCTTCACTGGATTCCGAAGGTGATGAATTAACTGAGACCCACTCAGGGTCTACAACACCGACAGTGTTCCAGGCTATTCCAGCTGTCTCCATAGCTGACCTTATTTCTGATGAAGAAAATGACAAACTCATTTATAGTGGAGGAGTAAGATATACTAGAGAGGGAACATTACCACCAGCATCTGAAGATGGTGAAGAGGTGGAAGAAGGTCAGCAAGCCCCAACGTCTGGAGCAACAACTTCAGATGTAAGGAAGCAATTCCTTTCGCAAATGTCAAGCCATTCGGGTGTGCCAATAATTAATGGAATTTCTGCCCATCCTGGTGATCGCTCTTCACTTGCATCAAACTCAGATTCCTACACATTTGACGATATTGATGAAGCTCTGCATGACGATCGGTCATCATCAGTACCTTCATCATCACAGTCATCACCACGTCTCTCAGGAAAGAGTGATATGGATGGCACAAGCACAACAGAGAGTGGCTATAGTAGCAATGAGACAAATGGAGAACTATGTCCAGTAAATGGTCTACCAATGAGTGGAGCACAAATACTAGGGTTACCAGCAGGTGGTGTTGACATAGATGAGCTAGCTGAATTTGTGCGCCAGGATGCAGGTCGTATGGAGCGGCTCCGGCGCCGTTACGATGCTGGAGAATTAGAGGATCATGGCTTTATTAGGCGGCCATCGGTAAGAGGTATTAAACCTCGATTTGGGTCAACTACAGACCTTTTAAAACAAATGGCAACACAGTTAACACCACCTACTATGGCCCAACCCGGGATGGCTGGTTCACACATGACTTGGCCATACCGGGATGTTGGAGATGAGGATTCTGGACCACCTCAACGTCGCAGAGCGTCCACCAACAGGGCAGTTCTTCCTGCCTTACAAGAGGACATGCTTTATGTACCTACATCTGACCTCTCTCCTCAAGCTTCCCCCTTGTCTTCTACATCTTCTGCCACAATTACTTCTCTTACGCACACAAAGGCACCACGGGTTGTCCACGTGTATGCTAGTACAGGAGATTTAAGAGGTCCACCGCCACCACGATTGGTAATTCCAAGAGAATCCCCTCCACCAGATTTAATCCGACCTGGTGTAGCACCAGTCCCTGTTAGAGCACACAGCCTTTCCTTGTCTCAAGGACCTCTAGATGGACCCATGCAGGGCATGATTATGGCTCCTCAAATGCCCACTCCAGTTGTACATGAACATCATTACCAAACTTGCAGAAGGCCTGCTTCTGTGCATGGCCATTTACCTCCAGATTCTTTAGTTACAAGGGGTTTGCTTCAACCACCAGCTACGAGGCCCCACTCCTCACTATCTCACTACCCAAACCCACGTGTCCCTGTGCATTACCATCCATACGAAGAGCCACCACCAGCCCGTGCCTCATATGAAGGTGGCCACCCACCTCTGGCCCAGCGTGGATCTTACCCTGGAACTATCCCTGCCCCAATTCCTTCTCACTACCAGCCACCCATGATCCCTCATGATCCAGCAAGATATCCAAATCCTCCTCCCTATGGTTCTCAGCACCCACACTCTCGACCATTAATAACATCACCGAGAGAAGGAGCGCCTTATGCACGCACAGTGCATCCACAAATGCACTCTGTACCCCAGGTATCCTCCATGCCTATAGGATCTGTACAAGTGCACCAATGTGGACCAAGACACCCTCCACATGCAAGATTGGTTGGTGGTGGGACTGTCACAGATCAAGCATGTTCACCAGTTTGGTCTCACCAGCAATCACTACCACCTCACCCACATATTCACCAGAACTACCTGCCCCATACTGTATCTAGTCACCTGAGCTACACCACACCTATAGTGCCAGAAAGTATCTCTTCAACACGACCTTCAGGAACAACTGCTGGGCCTATGATTAATGGTAGTGTTGGAAAGCTAGAAGTGCTAAGAGATGAACGAGGTGTTCCCGAGGGAGCGTCGTCATCTCCTCGTGGCCCTGTAGACCCTCAGTATACACCTTCTCATGGCTCCCCGACCCGTGATGCTGCCCTCATGCATCGACTTCCCCCGCCAGTCAACATGACCTGAGTGCCTCCTCCACCACTCGGGTAGACAAATGTAGTCAGGTGTGGTTGATCCCTCACCCGGCCAAGTTCAGGACCCAGCCTTGAGCCCAGTTCCAGCCCAGCACTTGCTGGTAACACCCAGCTCCAGCCCTGAACAGGAGGATAGTGACTAGGTGTGCTTGTCAGTCACGAATCCACTGACAAGCTCCTGTTTATTTAATAAATGAAAGTGCTCATTTTTAAGATGGTGTTAAAGCCAAAAGAATGTGTTTTATATTGTGAAAATGTAGGGATGCCAAATTCTTATGTTGGCAAATGTTCTTTCGGTGTCTTCCCGAGTGATTTGTGAAAAGATACGAGTTGCCAAACTATTTATGACCAAATGTACTTGCCAAAATTGTTGACAGTGCACACACTTCAAAATGCTGGAACTATTTTGTTATGACAGTGAGAGGTAAAGACAATCTTCCCTGATATTATTTTCTTGCTCTAGTAAAAAACTAATAACCTACTTAATGTATTATATAAAGTTTCCAGTAGGGTGCATGTGACAATATGTAGATGTCTTTTACAATTTATGTGAATGAAGCTCTTTTGTATATCAGAAAGAATACTGTACCTCCTAAATAAACAGGAAGGGAATATTTTTCGTTACGATTCATAGCAACTGAAGACATATTCAGAAGTACGAGTCATGGTACAGTGATGCAGCGGCCGGCCTCTACGCTCCTTCTGTCCTCTTCCACACTTTACCAATTATATGTACACGTCTGTGTGCATATATTTATTTCACAGATTATAGCGTGCACATATTTTTTTTAGTTTGTATAGAATTCTTCCTATGAGTATGAGATGATTTTTTTTTAATTACCATTATGGCACACTCAGTTGAATAATGCATATTTTTCTACAAAAAGTGTAACATTTATGTTCCTGAGAATATTTTATAAATGTTTTAAGGCCTTAAAATATATATATATATATATTTTAATGTTTTTAGGGATTTCTTTATTGATCTGGCATTTTCTCTAGGAAGAAAATGTCTTGATTATTTAGCTCTGGTTTTCTAAGCATGCATCTGGTGTCATGGATTATCACTCCCTGTCTTTTACAAGCAACATAAAAGATAAGTCTTCCAGGGTTTGAATGTCTAATCCATAAACATCATGGTGTTAGGCACTAACAATCTCTGTGTGACACGCTAGAAATGATGGAGGAGGCACTTGGCCACACACTGGTTTTACTCGGAGCACTTTTCTCAAACTCGGCCCTAGCTTTCTTGTCGCAGTATTTTCCAGTATCAGGGAAATAATGCTTGCGACTCCCAATTGCTTTATCTTCTGCCATACTTGGACTGTGCTGGTGTAGCAATAATTGAAATGAGAGTACAGATTGTATATACTGTATGTTGTACTTAATAGCCAGAATACACTACTTAATCTAATATTCAAAGCCTGATTTTCCTAACTGGCAGAGTGATTTTTGTTATTTTCAAATCTTTTTTTTCAAATTGATTTATTCCAATTAATATTAATACAGTATAGTATATTAATAACATAAATTACTGACTTTGGTGAGGTTTAATAAAATTTGTTACTTTTAACTCAAAAAAATTGTAATCATATACTTTATAATATAATAGAAAGCTTTATAATTCAATAAGAATAATATATAAACATTAATTTTGGGAAAATTCAGTTTGTTAGACACATGGCTTATTAGGTACAATATGACACAGTGTATGTATATGTATATGTGTATATATATATATATATATATATATATATATATATATATATATATATATATATATATATATATATATATAATATACTGTATATCTATATGTATATACAGTATATATATATATGTTTATACTGTATATATATGTATATCTTTCATTATTTCTACCAGGAGCTCATCTGTGTGTAGGTTCAACTGTGGAAACAACAATGTGAAGGGTCCGTGAGTCCTGAGTTCAGCTGCCGAGCCCGTGTGGAGTGTCACCTGGGAAGAGGCCTAACTTAAACTTCTTCATTGTAATAGTGGCGGATATTCAGGAATTTTTATACGAAGCAACCAGCTTTTAGATACTGTTTAATGTAAATACACTGCACATTTTTATATGCATTCATATACTTTTGAAACATAGCATAATCAAAATGTGAAAAACCATATTTGATGAAAGTTATTACCTAATGTATTAAAGTACTAAGTGGACTATTATGAATTTTACAAAATAATGAAGCAAATTAGATGACATAACTGAACTATTAATTTTTAGAAAAATGTTTAAAACTGTTTTGATTAGCTTTAGAGCAAAGTATTTTGTAAATATAAAAACAGGTCAACAGTCTTGAAGCATAAGTTTAATTTGTAACAAATCAAGCTTTGAGTGTACAGAACTGTACTATTTGTATACTAAAAGCTTCTTTCCGATTAGCATGTTCGGTTTTTCCTTAAGGCTAAATCCAACTTTCTCATGGACACGGTTATGTAAAGACAAGCCAGGTTTAACAATATGCACTATGTATCTTTTCAAGTTGTCCCTGCCAGGTCATTCTGGTGACAGGGAGCCATTGCATGCAACTCATTCGAGCTAGAATGACCTACAACTGGGTACCTTGGCTTGAGTCCCGTTCCATTCGAAACAGGCTCCAAAAGCACACTTATGAGCAATACTACTCGGTTGCTTCCTATGGCTTTGCTCATAGCAGAAACCCAAACAAAATAAAAACATGGTAAAACTCACCTGTTTTGCAGTGATGCCTCGAGAATCTACAAGAGTAAGAAGAGGCCAGCAGTCAAGGAATTGATCATCTCGACACTCAGATCCTACCAGAAGTGATGCTTATTTTCTGGAGGCTGGAAGAAAGCCTCCCAAAAAGGCTGAACACTCGTGCCTCAGGTGGAAAATCTTGGAAACCTACTGAGACATAAATGTATGGTTTCACTTCCAGAACTGGAATCCTGATGTCAGCAGAAGACATTGCTCACAAAGATTCCTTTAGTGTGGTGAATGTCTGCAGTTATTTTAGTTTGAATAAGTGTGTATAGTAGTACAGAGCATCATAGTGAAATGATTTAGGAATAATGACTCTGGCAAAGAATGCCAAAGGGCACAGATAACTGCACAATAACAGCACAGGACCGACCACGCGGTGAACACTTGGATGGATAAACCAGACCCTAAAATATAAAGAACTCCCCCTCCAAGATGTGTTTGACTCATGTTCTGCCAGAGAGCAGTTTGGATGGAGATGCCTAATAGTGATCCAGGCTGATGCAAGATAGCATGGAGCTCACTGACCCAATTGCCAGTAGCAAGAGCTGCAAGTAATGGTCTTAAGTATGTCGTTGAAAGAGGGAGAAATCCAAAACCTATCAAGAATCAGGAGATCCAACACCTTATTAAGGATCCAACAGATTATGGGAAGGACTGGAAAGTTGAGGCCAAAGCAAGATTGTATTAGTCATGAAATGCCTGTTTAGAAAAAAATAGTAAGAAAGGACAGGAATAGAAATAAGTATGTGGCATGGCACAAGAAACCCACTGATGAGAAGAGGCCCTAATGTGTTCCCTATAGTATCGGCAATACACCCTAGAAACTCCCCATGTGAAGATTGGTGGAGTGCCAGGAAGTGTTGGTATGACACCAATGGCTGATCTGTGTTTGGAAAACACGGTAATAATTTTGGGACACCTCAGTCTAATTATTTAGTCGAATGATTAAACTCCAGAAACAGACATTGACTTGTCAACACACACACATTCCATTGCCAGAAACATAACCCCAGAAACCCCAACATAAATGTTTTAAGGATGATCAACAAATACTTAACTGAATTCTGATCTCCATCTGCCAATATGCCACATGGGGACTAGCCAGGTTGAATGTGCAGGTGCTGCTACCAGTTAGCAGTTAGGAAGGTGACTGAGTGAGCCAATAAGAAGCTGGTGAGAAAGCTCTTTGGTCACTGATGCAAGGTATTGCTTAGAAAGGATTTAAGTGCATATTAATTTAGAGGTCTTTCTAAGCTCAGTTACGTATTCTTCAGTGTCTCCCTAGCACCAATATGACTAAAATATGACGGTTTGAAAGGATCCCTGCTGGGTTAGTGTGGATTTTTTAACCAACCCTGACCGAGCATGGTCCTGTCCATGGGACCAACATGATCTAGCCTTATGCAGAAATTGAATGAAATAGCTCAGAAAAACTTCCTTCTTAGGCAATGAACTTAAATACAGTACTGTAATCAAAATTGTTTCCATGCATTCACAAAGTTTTGTTTGCATACATAAACAGTTATATATATAGTTTAGATAATCAAACAGAACCAAAGACTAGGTTTAGGAAAAGAAAAGTATAATTTAGTCTTGCAGAACAGACCAAAGTTACCGAGCCTTCCAATATTCCTTAGCAATAAAGAAGGAATACCAATGTTTCAACCGAGTCTTTAAACATTTTGAGAGGTCTGTGAGCATTTTGATGTGGCTAAGTGGCATCACTGTACCTGACACGCTAGTGCTCACAAGCTAGGACGGAGTTCACAAGCTAGTGTGGAGCTCACAAGCGAAGATGGAGCTCACAAACTAAGACGAAGCTCACAAACTCGACAACTATCAGTGTATTGGTAGCCATCTGTAACACAAGCCACACATCAAACTGATCGATTCTCATTTTCATTCAGTTTTATTTGGTAATGCTAAGCTTTAATTGCTGTACCCCGTAACTAAATTATATTTTTACTAAACTGTAATGTGATTTAAGGCATTTACAGTATTAGCTGCTCCTGTAATTGTAGATTTCCATGTTCTGTACTGTAATACCTAAAGCAGCGCACAGTGCTATTTTTTTTTATAAAGCCTCAGTACTGTGCTTCAAAAGTTTCCATTTGATCTTTTCTTACAAGAAGCATTACATATTTTAAAGAAAATTCTCAGACTTTTGAAGAAAGAACATTCTACTAAATTTATTTTGAATTACTGTATATCTAATTTAATTTGTTTGTAAAAATTTGTTCACATTGATTAATAAAATGTTACATTATACTTTTCAATGCTTAGTTACAGATATTTATGCAGATTATCACTTTTTTCTAATTTTATTTTTTTTACTTTTTGTACTGACAAAATAAACCTTAAAAGTATTTATACCAATTCCTACGTGGTCGTAGAAGTTGTAAGTAAATCAAACAGATTCACATTTTATTCTCTATGTTTTATTTTATTGTTAAGGCACTATGAGACTTACTGGTGCTAGTAATCTAATTTTTGTAATCAATCAAATTAGTTATTACTGTGGTGACTGCAGTCAGAATGGGAGTGATCCTCTGCACCAGGTCGGAGATAACAGGTTGTTAGACAAGCATCAGAAGATAACTTGCAGGGAAGGTTGTGCACGTGAGTACCTGCAGGGGTACACCAAGGTGTGGGTACGTGCAGGGGTACACCAAGGTGTATGTACCTGCAGGGGTACACCAAAGTGTGAGTACCTGCAGGGGGTACACCAAGGTATGAGTACCTGCAGGCCATACACCAAGGTGTGAGTACCTGCAGGGGTACACCAAAGTGTGAGTACCTGCAGGGGTACACCAAGGTATGAGTACCTGCAGGCCATACACCAAGGTATGAGTTCCTGCAGGGGTACACCAAAGTGTGAGTACCTGCAGGGGGTACCCCAAGGTGTGAGTACCTGCAGGGGTACACCAAGGTGTGGGTACCTGCAGGGGTACACCAAGGTGTGAGTACCTGCAGGGGTACACCAAGGTGTGAGTACCTGCAGGGGGTACCCCAAGGTGTGAGTACCTGCAGGGGTACACCAAGGTCTGGGTACCTGCAGGGGTACACCAAGGTGTGAGTACCTGCAGGGGAACACCAAGGTGTGGGTACCTGCAGGGGTACACCAAGGTGTGGGTACCTGCAGGGGTACACCAAGGTGTGGGTACCTGCAGGGGTACACCAAGGTGTGGGTACCTGCAGGGGTACACCAAGGTGTGGGTACCTGCAGGGGTACACCAAGGTGTGGGTACCTGCAGGGGTACACCAAGGTGTGGGTACCTGCAGGGGTACACCAAGGTGTGGGTACCTGCAGGGGTACACCAAGGTGTGGGTACCTGCAGGGGTACACCAAGGTGTGGGTACCTGCAGGGGTACACCAAGGTGTGGGTACCTGCAGGGGTACACCAAGGTGTGGGTACCTGCAGGGGTACACCAAGGTGTGGGTACCTGCAGGGGTACACCAAGGTGTGGGTACCTGCAGGGGTACACAAAGGTGTGAGTACCTGCAGGGGTACACCAAGGTGTGGGTACCTGCAGGGGTACACAAAGGTGTGAGTACCTGCAGGGGTACACCAAGGTGTGGGTACCTGCAGGGGTACACCAAGGTGTGAGTACCTGCAGGGGTACACCAAGGTGTATGTACCTGCAGGGGTACACCAAAGTGTGAGTACCTGCAGGGGTACACCAAAGTGTGAGTACCTGCAGGGGGTACACCAAGGTATGAGTACCTGCAGGCCATACACCAAAGTGTGAGTACCTGCAGGGGGTACACCAAGGTATGAGTACCTGCAGGCCATACACCAAGGTGTGAGTACCTGCAGGGGTACACCAAGGTGTGGGTACCTGCAGGGGTACACCAAGGTGTGGGTACCTGCAGGGGTACACCAAGGTGTGGGTACCTGCAGGGGTACACCAAGGTGTGGGTACCTGCAGGGGTACACCAAGGTGTGGGTACCTGCAGGGGTACACCAAGGTGTGAGTACCTGCAGGGGTACACCAAGGTGTGGGTACCTGCAGGGGTACACCAAGGTGTGGGTACCTGCAGGGGTACACCAAGGTGTGAGTACCTGCAGGGGTACACCAAGGTGTGGGTACCTGCAGGGGTACACCAAGGTGTGGGTACCTGCAGGGGTACACCAAGGTGTGAGTACCTGCAGGGGTACACCAAGGTGTGGGTACCTGCAGGGGTACACCAAGGTGTGAGTACCTGCAGGGGTACACCAAGGTGTGGGTACCTGCAGGGGTACACCAAGGTGTGGGTACCTGCAGGGGTACACCAAGGTGTGGGTACCTGCAGGGGTACACCAAGGTGTGGGTACCTGCAGGGGTACACCAAGGTGTGAGTACCTGCAGGGGTACACCAAGGTGTGAGTACCTGCAGGGGTACACCAAGGTGTGAGTACCTGCAGGGGTACACCAAGGTGTGAGTACCTGCAGGGGTACACCAAGGTGTGAGTACCTGCAGGGGTACACCAAGGTGTGAGTACCTGCAGGGGTACACCAAGGTGTGAGTACCTGCAGGGGTACACCAAGGTGTGAGTACCTGCAGGGGTACACCAAGGTGTGAGTACCTGCAGGGGTACACCAAGGTGTGAGTACCTGCAGGGGTACACCAAGGTGTGAGTACCTGCAGGGGTACACCAAGGTGTGGGTACCTGCAGGGGTACACCAAGGTGTGAGTACCTGCAGGGGTACACCAAGGTGTGAGTACCTGCAGGGGTACACCATGGTGTGAGTACCTGCAGGGGTACACCATGGTGTGAGTACCTGCAGGGGTACACCAAGGTGTGAGTACCTGCAGGGGTACACCAAGGTGTGAGTACCTGCAGGGGTACACCAAGGTGTGAGTACCTGCAGGGGTACACCAAGGTGTGAGTACCTGCAGGGGTACACCAAGGTGTGGGTACCTGCAGGGGTACACCAAGGTGTGAGTACCTGCAGGGGTACACCAAGGTGTGAGTACCTGCAGGGGTACACCAAGGTGTGGGTACCTGCAGGGGTACACCAAGGTGTGAGTACCTGCAGGGGTACACCATGGTGTGAGTACCTGCAGGGGTACACCAAGGTGTGAGTACCTGCAGGGGTACACCAAGGTGTGAGTACCTGCAGGGGTACACCATGGTGTGAGTACCTGCAGGGGTACACCATGGTGTGAGTACCTGCAGGGGTACACCAAGGTGTGAGTACCTGCAGGGGTACACCAAGGTGTGAGTACCTGCAGGGGTACACCAAGGTGTGAGTACCTGCAGGGGTACACCATGGTGTGAGTACCTGCAGGGGTACACCAAGGTGTGGAGATCTCTGGGGATGTTCTGAGGAATGAAAACATTTACGGGTGTACGAAGATGTTGAGACCTCAAGGTGTACTGAAGTAAAGAGTGACTGTATTATTAGTGTACTTAAAATGAAAACATCACAGAGGGTACAGTAAGGTGAAAACAACACTTAAGAGCACTGGTATAAGACGCGTGCAAAAGTGTCTGCACTCTTGAAATGCACGTAGCCAGGCTTATTAAGTGCATCGGTGTGACAATATTAATGTACTCGGGATAGTATATGGAGACGAGGACACCATACCAAGTGCTCAGCATGAACCATCGTAACAGCAGTTGGATGACACTTATGATCAAGTTGCCATATATTGCTATAAAACATCATTTTCATGGGTTTAAGTGATTCTATAAATTGTTAAAATACCTGAAAATAATGTTTTATATTATTTAAAGATAAATTATACTGCAAATGTGTTCATATACAGTGTGTATGTTACATATATGCTATTTGGATGACTGAATGTTTTCTTTTAAAAATGATTTATGGCTATTCAATGCCAAAGATATATTTATAGATAGAGATTATAAACAGTATATAAAGACATGTTATCTTGTATGAACACTTTCTGTACAATATGTTAATATTCATTTTGATCCAATATCTGAAACGCTGAATACCAGCGGGTCTTGGACTCTTTGTTGCAATAAGTCAATATTTTGTTTAAGAACACGAGTCTTGAGTCATCTGGACAGTCACCTTTAATGGAGGTGTGTTTCACGAACTTCCTCCCCCATTTGTAGACTAGCGACAGCTTTCTGCGCACCACTGAGGTAAGTATGGACATATGACTCCTGCTTTCTTGATATTTGGCAAGTAAAGATAATTACTTAAGACTTCCATGTTATCTGAAAAATTAATAATAATTTATTCTCCTGACTTAAAAGATTATATCTAGTATAATTTGTACAAATATTGTATTTGTTGAAATGCTGGAGACTGTCACATTCATTCCTGAGGTGTTGGGACCACAAGGCCTTGCCCCAGTGGTCAGGAACGACAGCAGTGCTACTTGGTAGGGTGTTGATCATTGGTCTGGATAGGGACATAGCCAGTTGTGAGCTGGTTTATAAAAGTGTTGCTGTGTGGGGCCTCAAGCAATGTTGGCTGGTTCATAACTTTAAAAAATTAAATTGATATAATTTGATTTCCACCGGTGGTCAGATTTATAAATGTGACTTGCTGTGACAGTCAGGTTTATAAATGTAACTCCCTGTAGCAGTCAGGTTTATAAATATGACTCCTTGTAGTAGTCAGGCTTGTAAATGTGACTCTTCATAACAGTCGAGTTCGTAAATGTGACTCCCCCAGTGATCAGGTTTATAAATATGTAACCATGTACAGTATCAGTATCACAAAATATATAAAATTTACAACAGTCCAATACCCAAGATAAATAGGGTACCGACCAACAAAGTATTGGTTTTCAAGATTACAGCTTGAAAACCTACTGTGGTGGAATTGATTACAACACTGTTCCTAAGGAGACTTGAAATAGGACCAAATTCGACCAATAGTGTCAAAAATATTCCTTGAATAGGTAATTGCTGCAGAACTTTTGCCACCAGGGAAAATGATTAACAGTGCTGCCATTAGGCATAATCTTGGCCAATAATGGATGGGGCTTCAACTAGTGACAGACCTGGTGGAGACTGAGAGGGGGACAAATTCCACTTCATCTGCCCTTCTCCGTGTCCTGTATGCCAGCCACTGTCTCTACCAGTTTTCTGACCCCATGTTGTTACTTCCCTCTGTCTGTTGACCAATTCTACCTTGGAATGTACACAACTTGTAAATATATAATGTAATTTTGTTGTAAGTAGAAAGTAACACATTTTTATCATGTGTTGTACAAATGTACAATCTTTCACTTGAAGTAAAACCTTCTGCCATACTTGTGTTATATTTACCCTTAGTGACATCATCCGGCTATCACGAGAATTTACCACGTGCCTGAACACAATTCCAGAGTTAACTGGAAATACATAAAGATGTATTTAAATACGCACCTTAAATACATAAAGATGAATGTTTATGTGGTTACCATCAACATACTGTATAAACTAATCATGAAAGGCAAATTAAATTAGTACAATACTATTAAAGATTTAAAATTTAATTAAAAAATAAAAAATAAATGTTTTATTGACTATTATGTCAACCATGTAATAGTGTACGATTACGATGTGCAGAAAATAAATGAATCAAAAGTCCATTTTTTTGTACTCGACATTAAATATTATGAAAACTTAACTATCAGTGACTAACAAAATCAAAGATATCAAACAAATAGTACTTGATTATACCTTCATGATACATTCTGAGAAATGTTCAGTAACTAAGAAAATATTGAATAGAAAAAACCACATTCTCTTTAAATATTGTACATAAAGATTACCACTCTTTCACCAAGTACTGTACTTTAACCACTGAACTGCTCTGCCTCCAAATATGGTCACCCCCCTGGTGCTCAGGAAATAAATTCTTTCCAAAAAATTATTTTCTCTCCTTATATTGTTAAAATGCAGTCTCTGATTACGGGAAACTAAAAAAAAAATATTGTATGTGACATACTTTAGCCACGATGGAGCTGGGAAGTTGAGCAAATTATGGGTGCTGAGCGATGGAGCACTAGGGGTCAGTCGGCCCCACGATCCTGTGGAGCAGCAGCCGCGAATATAAAGTTTCACAATTATTTTGATGTTTCTCACTCATTTCTTCTCTTGTTTTTTGCTGTAATATAATGCAAAAGTGTGTAATTTGTGGAATTTATACAGTTTAAAGTGTGGAACATCGCTATGCCCAAAATTATGGGGCTCATATATGTGACATATATTATATTCTATAATCAATCAAACAGTGTTTTTGCTGTCATTACACTATATACACACATTGTATGAGTCTTGTATGACAGTCACATTGTATACACCCATCTACATATGTGTTCACCATAACAAACCACTAGGTTGGTATGGTGAGCCCAAAAAACATGAGTTAGCTGCCACACCCAGCCACCCCTCCCTCACTCCTCCAACACATTACTCGCCAACATTCCTCCTCCCACCATACTGCTATTGCTTTTATTACACTATTTACACACGTTATGTATAAGTATCTACATAGTTTTATTCACCATAACTATACAACTGGTATTGTGTCCAAACAGCACAGTGTCCACCATACACTGCATGACAGTCACACAGAAGACGACGCTACAAGTACGAGACCACCTCCCTCACCAAAATGACTCCTCCCAACATACTCTTGTTGCTGTTATTACACTATATATCCACACATGTATATATATAAATATCTACATTTATGTTCACCATAGCGAACCACTAAGCTAGTATGGTGAGCCCAAACAAGAGTGTCTGCCACACACAGTGACGCTACGTCGATTCCCTCCCTCCCTCCTCACTAAAATTCCTCCTCCCACAATACTATGCACAGCGCTAATTATCACCACAATCCTGCTATTATCATAATCCTGGTCAGTAAATCCTGTAAATGAATAATTGACCACAAATTTATTTTGTAAATGAACATAAGTCATTTGAAGATTCCTAGATAGACAAAATAATGTTGTGATGCACTCTGAGAGCACTCTGTCCAATGACCAGGACGGCTCAGGCAGCGCATGAGCAGGCCAGAGGTGAAAAAAACGCACAAGACAGCTTGCGAAATGGCGCAGAAGTAACATCGATACCGAAAGCAAGCTGCAGCGGCTCCCCCAGCACTGCACGATACGAGGCAACAGTATTAGGCATAAGATGACGGTCCTGGAACAACCAAGAAAGAAAGGACAACACCATCCGAACTGAAAGCGAAGAGCAACAACGAAGGGACAAAAAAAACCGGAAGGATCACCAGGAAACCTCATACATGTACTGCTGCTGAGAGGAAGCCCACAGGTGGGAAACCAGCAAAATCACCAAAGAGATGGCGATAAACACGAGTCAAAAAACCAAACTTGAATACTCGCGGAGAAGAACAAACCAGTCTCGTACCGGACCGGGCCGATCTCCTGAAAGAGGCGGAGTCACGGAAAAACCTCTGGGTTTGGACACCGGGCAAGCAGCGCCTGAAACCACAGCTGGACCAGCCACCATAGAGCCAAGAGGGCTACTCGCCCCTGGTAAATCTCCAAGCGAGCCAGGACCTGGAGCAACAGCTGAACCGGGGGAAAGAGGTACAGGAACCCCCACCTTAATCAGTCCTGCCGAAAGACATCGATCCCGATAGCCTCGCAGTTGGGGAAGGGCGCCACATAAACTGGAAGACGCCTCGACCACGCCGACGTGAAGAGGTCCACCTCCGGGGGCCCGAACGTCTGACAGAGCCAACTGAAAGAGTTGGCGTCGACAGTCAACCGCAGACCGCAGCCGTGGACAAGGGAACGGACCGGGACAGGCCGTCCACCAGGACGTTGGACACCCCTTTGGACATGAACGGCCAGGAGAGTCAAACCCCGAGAACTCAGCAGACGAGTCACCTGAAGCGACCAACCCTAAAGAGCCAAGGACCACATCGAACCCGCTCAGTTCAGGCAATGAACCACCAGGAAGCAGTCCAAATGGAGCTGGATCGTCGATCTGCAGGCGATCTGAACCCTCCGAAGTGCAAACCACACCGCCGTGAACTCCTGCACTGTGATGTCAACTTGACAGAAGGAAGGACCCCACCGCCCCTGGCCGGCCTCGTGAGCACTGGTCACAAAGCCCCACCCAAGAGACGACGCGTCTGTGAAAATGGTAACAAGGAACTATGGCTGCGATATGTTTCCTCTGTATTGCCACACTAAGGTGCTGAAAGAGGAAGCTGGCAGCTCCAGTCTCTTGTTGTTTCAGTTAGCTTAAAACCTAGTGCCTTCAAAAAACAAGCAGAACTTTTACCCCAGGCACCAAGTGTCTCAATGGTGCAACGAGGAGAAAATTGTAATAGTGATCCAGATTTCTGTACAGTATTTACAAGACTCGGCTACTTTACTGTGATTGGCAGCGCCGCCCGGATGTTCAACACTGAAGTCAACATAGGTGTTGGCCAAAGCTGAAATGCATGTTTAGTACCACACCAATTGTCTATCATTCTTCCAAGGATTCACTATGATCCTTCTCTGGGTGACCAACAGGCTTGTCAGAGATGCAGGACATTTCCACATTATCATGGACATAAACATTTCATTCACTTGGGCAATAGGATACCTAAACTGCCGATCCCATGAGAGTGAGGCAGAAGCTCTATCATGGTAGTATGAGACAGTCACAATATGAAAGATTTCAGAGGCAACAATCTGTTGTCTGAAATTTTATACAGTCATCAGTTATGATAAGTTTAAAGTTTTTGAAAATATGGACAATATCTTATCCTGCGAGCAGCATATTCATAATAAAGTCTCAGTGTATTCATTGTCAGTACTTTATTCATTATTTAATAAGCAAGGAATACTTCAGTACTCAGATTTTAAAAGGAGAAATTACAAAAATGTTCTTCAATGTATGTTTATACAAAGCTATGCCATTAAAAAGTATTAAGTTACATTTTAATGAGATAAATAATATTATAATAATCTTATATTCTGCCTATTATCTGTACAGTATGGTACTTCCTATCTTACAATAAATGGGATCAGCCCTGTGCATATTTATATAGGAACAACTGTTCCAAAATATCTATTATTTCTATATCCTTTAGTTTCCTTCTTGATACATTCTTTACGTCTTTGCAATCTCATCCTACTCTGTATTTTAATATACTGTTGAAATGCTGAAAAGCTAAAATTAATTAATGTATACTATGAACAGATACAAAAATCCACTAAAGTAAACATTAGCATTTTGTATATGCATAACTTATGTATTATTAACTTACTGAATCACAACCTTGTATTCCAGTTAGTATTGTACCACATATTAAATTATTGTTCAAACTTTAAATGACAATGCATCTTTGGCTTTAAAACATAAGAGCTCATTGCAAATGCCTCTACATTATTACACAATATGAATAAATATCAAGCATTATAAATCCCACTGCCCAACATGGATGGCCTTTTAGTGTTATCCAAACATCATCCTTCTGCATCTACATACGTTCATGAAGTTAACAGTTACTCTGCAAGGCTCATGTTTTGGTTCCTCTTCACTCTCCCTCTCCACTATTTCTTCCAGTCACTCCACTCACAAATATATACTTATTGAACTGCATATTAAGTTTCAACCTTATACACTATAATTGTATTAACACACAACCTTGGTAGTCAAGTTAGCACCATCTTAATAAATGTGTGACCTTATGCACTTGACCTTATGAAATTGAGTAGTACACTATAAGGAATTCCTTGTAAATGAAAAACATGTAGAGAACATACAATCATATCACAAAGATTCTTCAAGGTAGAAAATTGTTTTAAGGATCACTAGGCTATTCCTAGTGATAAAAAGAGTACCAGAGCTGTGACATGCAATTAGCTGTAGTTGAGTGTAGTCACTTGTAAACAATCTAATGTTTTCACAGATAGTTTGCCTTTCTCTTTTGTCAAGAGATAATACCAAGATTTGTCAAACACATTTGATGAACTTCCATTTTCCCCTTTTCTATTTTTCTAAATGTTCGTTCATTTTATTTTCTTGTATCACTTGAAGCACATGAAGATGTAACATAATGAAACACAGGAAAGTATCATTTTGATGAATTAGGTGTCATCAGAAGGCAATCTGATGGCACCTAATAGTTTGGTATTTAATCAGCATAGTACATTTAGGGAGCACAGGAGGCTCCCTCCAGAAAATAGAATAACTACTGTTATTGCTAAAATAGTGACAGGATGGATACAAAGAAGTTGTCAAATATTAGATACTGAGCCACTGACCATACATTTTATAGCAATTGTATTTTCCAATCTAGAATATTGGTGCATGCTAAAAGCATTCCTTAATTAAGACTAATGAAGTTGCTAACCTAAACTGTAAATCTTTTTTACTGTCAGTAAGTTACAACAGTTGAGATACTTGAACTAATAGATCTCAAAGGTTATGTTCTATATATAGAACATGGAAAATAGTGAAGACCGGTTTGAAATCAGAACAACAAATAATTACCGAGATTTAACTCTGTAGAGAGAGAGAGCTAGCAGGATTTGTTGTTAACACACAATATAAGAGAATAGCATCAATAGCCAGAATTCTCAGCACTTTTAAAATATCGGCAGCAAATGTAACCAAAATAAAACCAGGCTGTAATGAAACCAAAGTGAGAAATCTCATTGCTAACAGTCTGGCAGACAAGCATGACATCTGGTCATGGATCATGCTGCAGTGGTCAGAAGAGCCCCAAGAACTTCCATAAGGTAACTGTAAGATGCATATTGACTGAAACAACCTTCATCTATGCAATATATTCTTATCTTTTAGTTCAAGTAAGTGACAGCTTACAAACAATATGTATTGCTATTTTGTCAATGTTTCAAGTGCAGGTGTCTTATTTATTTACAAGAGAGGCTGGCTAGCAATAATTAATGAGTGACATGATCAATATGATAAAGAGTGATTCTGATGATCTGATGATAACAGTGATGCTGATAGTAATGATTAGTAACACTTTGATGCTCTGGGCGCATGTGCACCGCACTACCCTAGGTGGGTTTGGGCATTCCTCGGGAGCACACGGTAATTCTGAAGTGAATACTCTTTTCAACTTTGTTACCTCAATTAGCATCCTAGGTTTCTCAATTTGGTATCATTGTGTTCGTAATAGAATTCTCTTCAGGACTAAAGGCATATAAAGTCCAAAAGCCCGATGTACCATCCACAACAAACAGAGAAAGTGAGAGAAAGTTACCTAGAAGAACGCAAGAGCAATGGTGAGTACATGGTACAATATGAGTGGAGGCCAAGACATGCCTAACACATGGTACAATATGAGTGGAGGACAATATATGCCTAAAACTTAGTACAAAATGGCAGGACATTGCAGTTCTTCCTTTTCCCTCAAGTCTCTCTTTGCTTCCTGTATATGACAAAAATGTTTCCCAGTTTAATTAACTAAATGTTGTTATTGTTTTATTGTGTAATCAGACTGTGAGAAGTGGTTTAATTTCTGCTCAGCATGTGTGGAGGCAGACTACTAAACCTGTTGGAATATCAGGTTTTAACACTCATCAGTGGAATTTGTCGGTGGCCTCATTATTGCTGCCTTTTTTCATCCCAAGCCTTCCAATACTAAAAGTACACAACCAAGTAAATTTTGTGCATTAATGAAAACATACATGTCTGTGCCTCAACATTTTCCCTGCTGGAGAATATCCTCTTATGACAAGCCCTTATGAGAGAAAAACAAAAAGAATAATACTCAAAATTGCAGTGTCTCTAGAACATAATCAATTCAGTTTGAGTAAATAATAATGGACTGGAAGCATGGAATCATTCCTCTTCATTGGCTGCATATAATTTTGAAACAAATTATTGCTACTACTAATACTACTAATAATAATAATTACTTAAAATGTGAGAAGAATGAACAGCATTATTTTTTTTAGTTAATTTTTTAATGCAAACTTCATACATACATACTGTGCACATATACATACATACATACATACATACATACATACATACATACACACACACACACACACACACACACACACACACACACACACACACACACACACACACACACACACACATATATACAGTAATACATTATCATTACCCCAGTTACACTTTATTGAGTTGGGGAGGCATCAGCCTGGAGAAAATTCCAATGTTTAGTGTAATGAAATGTATCTTTCTATAGGTTACTCAGTAGCTCCCTAAAGCTACAACCTGGAAGCAACTAAGCCTTGAGAGATCTCACCAGACTTCTGAGGCCAACGAGCACTTACCAGGGACCACCTGCTTGATACCTGCTTGATGGGGTTCTGGGAGTTCTTCTACTCCCCAAGCCCGGCCCAAGGCCAGGCTTGATATGTGAGAGCTTGATCCACCAGGCTGTTGATTGGAGCGGCCCGTAGGCCCACATACATACCACAGCCCAGTTGGTCTAGCACTCCTTGAAGAAAACTATCTAGTTTTCTCTTGAAGATGTCCACAGTTGTTCCGGCAATATTTCTTATGCTCACTAGGAGGATGTCGAACAACCGTGGACCTCTGATGTTTATACAATGTTCTCTGATTGTGCTTTTGGCACCTCTGCTTTTCACTGGTTCTAAACAACCACAAGATATACAACCACAATCTGACACTCAAACAAGCAAAGTGGAGCATAGGGATAAGAGATCACCAAAGAACTAAGTAAAAGCCCATTAAAACCACAAATGTTTCAATAAAAGAAACCAAATGGCAAAAATTTGTAATACTGACAAAAACTGCAATTGTTAATGTAACAAAATAAACATAAAAACATCACTGCCTAGATATATTTGCCCACTATTACATAGCTCATGGTCTCTGCCAGTCAGCCAGCTCATTCACGAGCTGCCCAAAACCTAACGCCTCCCTAACACCACCTGGAAAGGGGACAATGGGCAGGAAATGGGGGGCTATTGGGTGGCCCAACAGGAAAAGGAGTTTCTTTACATTCAGAGCTAGATTTATGGGCTAGCATCCCCCACTGCCTCAGTAGCTCCCAAAAGCTATCTCACAATAAACTTGGTAGAGGTCGTTGAACCTGAAAAGAAAAATATTAAACTGAAAAATAGAAAGAAAGCCAGGGCTTACCATTGGAGAGATATGGTCAGAGAGATTGGTCATAGGCAGACACTCAGTGCCAGGCCAGATGCCCAAGCACAATACAAGCATGGCGAAGCAAAGGTATATTAACCCTTTAGTTGCGCAAGACATCATATGATGCTTTGAGTGACTTGCAGTAAATTGCGCTCGGCATCATATGATGCTTTGGCGTACCGTGCAAGATTTAAACGGCCCGCGGATACACGGGATTCACCACACCTTCATCAGGGCTCTTGTAAACAGACGCCATTTTTTTTTAAAATCGTGGGCCAAATTCCCCGGTGTGAGGGGCCTCAGTATCGAGTGAGCAACCAAGCCTGACGCATGCAGCATGAGCTCACAGCACTGCTGTTCAGCTTGTGACCACAGCATCGCCTAAAAATGCCATAATATACATGTTCTTGCTATTATTTAGCAATGATATTATTACAGAAGCCCCCTGACTGTGATAAAACTGACCAGGGTTCTGATAATAGCAGGATTGTGGTGATATTTAGCGCTGTGCTCCATGGAGGGAGGAGTAATGCTGTGGGAGGGAGGGTGGCGGCGTTGTCTTCTGTGTGTGGCCACCTTTTATTGACTGCATTCACCATACCAGCTTAGTGGTTCGCTATGGTGAACACAAATGTAGATACTTATATATAACGTGTGTGTATAGAGGGTATAAACAGCAATAGGAATAGGTTGGGAGCCACCATTTTGGTGAGGAAGGGCGTCGTCTGCACGACTTATCATGTTGTGTATGGTGACCACGACGGTCTTTGGGCACCATACCAGTTTACTTGTTCAAGTATGGTGAATAAACCAGGTAGATACTTATATATAATGTGTGTATATAGCTTAATAACACCACAAACAGTATTGTTGGAGGAGAAATATTAGTGCGTTTGGCCTTAAGGGCGGCCACCACCAGCTGACTGTGTGAGTAGCTACGTCTTTGAGCCTTTACTCACCATACAAGCTTAGATGTACAGTTATGGTGAACAAAACATGTAAATACTTATATATAACGTCTGAATATAAAAGCAAAAACAGTATGGTGGGAGGAGAATGGTGGCAAGTCAGGTGAGGTGAGGGAAGGAGGGAGTGGCAGCCAGTGGCGGGCTGATACTGGCTGCCACTGCCAATCAGCATACCAACTTAGTGGTTCGTTATGGTGAACACGAATGTAGATACTTATATATAACGTCTGTATATAGTGAATAAAAGCAAAAACAGTATGGTGGGAGGAGAATGTGGGCGAGTGAGGTGTTGAGGGAGCGAGTGGCTGGCTGGTGTGTGGCGGTCACTCCTCATTACTTTTTGACTCATAATAGCAACTTAGTGGTTCATTATGGTGAACAAAACATGCAGATACTTATATATAACCTGTGCATATAGTGTAATATTCGACAAAGTATTTGTTCACTGTTTGATGAACATAATTGAACCAACAATACGCACACCATATTTTTGAGTACAGCGATGATTCACTCATTTTATTATATAAATATATCACACTACACACTATTGAATAATATTACAGCAAAAAACCAGCGTTGAATGTAATGAAACGCCATTTTCTGGGTGAGACCCGGAGGCTCCCCGGAGCTTTACCGGCTGATATGCTAATGTCAGACTTTGGCATCAGTCATGTGTATGGAGTTCTAGGGCCTACCGGGGACCACGAGCCAGAACCTGGCCCCCTCAGAGAGGCAAGGGGAGCAATGGCCTATAGAAACCCCCGTGTGATTGGAAGCATTCTATGTCTGCCATCGACCGGGTCAAGCATCCAGAAAGGTAAGCATTCCAAAACAAACCCCTATTCTAGTGAAAATTGCTACCTAAAACCAAACTAATGGATAGAACTCTTCAACAGAAAACAAGGAAACTAGTATGACATCATACGTCACCGCGCCGCTGTCTGCGCAGCTCCCCCCTCCCCGGGAGGGGGAAGGGGGAGCCCCAGACCTCCCACGCCGGCTATCCACCCATCAGTTCTGAGGCTGGATGTCAAAACACGCGAAATACGCCGACCGGAGGGAGGGAGGGTTGCCGGGAAGCCTCCGGGTCTCACCCAGAAAATGGCGTTTCATTACATTCAACGCTGGTTTTCTGGGGGGAGCCCCGTCGGCTCCCCGGAGCTAACTACCCACAGAGGAAGGTCAAAGGGACAGAACCGGGAGGCGGACACCACGCACCACCCAAGGAGGCGAGACAACCGGCAGCAAACACCAACCCAAGGTGCCACAGCCCCGAAAATCCCGGGAACAACACGAGAACCACGAGCAGCAAGGCCCCTGCACGAACACCAAAAATCCATGCCCGAAAGACCGCAAGGCCACGTCGCCCAGACAGCAGCGAGAGCAGCGAAGCCACGAACGCCACAGGCATGAGGGAAGAACACAGGCAGCTTAGCCGCAAGAACACGGCTGACCACTCGGGACACTCTCACCCGCGAACCGGGAAGAACAGAACCGGATCAACGCAAAACGCGCTCCGGACCCAAACGCCTTGGCACGCAAACAACAGCGGAGGGCCGCCACTGAACACAAAAACGACACACCCCCGGTCCGACCAACGAAGCACCAACAAACCCTGGACATAAATGGGATGGGGGCATAAATCCTGGAGCTGTCAAAATGATCCACGATGTCGTTTCTGCGGAAAGTCTCACCTCTCTACTGTGTGTAGAAACAGACTGAATCTGGGTGAGAAAATAGTTCCCAGATGCTGCAACTGTGGAGGTGTTCACAATGCGAGCTCGGCTGTGTGTAGCAAGAGGCCGAGTATGGCTGTTCTCCGGCCGGTGAATGTTACAGAGCAAGCAAGAGCTCTTACCCAGACACCGGGAGCTCAGCAAAACAGTCTGCCCCAAACAGTGCCAGTGAACCGGACGAATGCGTGGGTAAAGGAGTCACCTTTACTTAGGCAGGCTCCAGCAACAAGCAGCCACGCCACCACTCAGGACTCCGGCAGTGACAGTGTAACGGTGAGTGAAGTGGCTACTGTGGCTCAGAAAGAGGGTCATAATAATATGGTCAAGGAAGTGTGGGCTGAACTTAAAAAAGTTGGTGAGTTCCTCCAAAATCTGGGGCAGAGAATCGAGTCCATCGAGGCTAAATTAAACGTTCAGGAGGTCAAGGAAAATCACAAAACGGTGAAGGATAGTCAGGATATAGTGGTTGAGGACAAAAATGAAATATTGAGTGATGAAATGAAGGAAAGTGAAGTGTGTGTGAATGATGATAGTCGTAGTGAAAGGAAGAACCCTATAATTACACATAAAATGAAAGAATCATTTGGGCCAATAATGGACGTCTCAGGGCTGAAAAAATCTCTTGAGAATCGCAATGTCGCTTTTACTGGTGAACTTGGGAGGAGGTGGGAGATGTTATACAAGGTATGGCTATCATTTAGTGAACTTATTGGGGATGACTTAGGCAATGAATTGATTAATAATGGATCACCCTAGACTGAAAGTGTTGTCATGGAATGTTAATGGTTTGAGAAACAGGGTTACAGATGTTCATTGTTATGTGATGGGAAATGATATTGATGTCGTAGCTCTCCAAGAGACAGGGGATAGGAATGAAGGATTATTGAAATTAAATGGCTATAAAGGGTTTCACCTCTTCGCTGCAAATAACATCAGAGGCACGTCGATTTATGTTAAGAACTCCATACCAGCAGAGTTAGTTGAACCGCCATCAAAAATGCCAGGTATAGAGAGTGTCTGTGTTAAATTATCATTAAGGGAAGGGGAATTTATTGTAGTTAATTTGTATGTATCCAGGAACTGCTTCGACGCTAACTATTTACCTGACTGCATTTATACTAATCCTTCACTGGTCATTGGGGACCTTAATGCTCGGCACACAAGCCTTGGGACAGTAGGTAGTATTAATACTAATGGGGTCAAGTGGTTACAGTTTCTACAAGATCATCCAGATACCTGTCTCTTGGGAAACAATGAACCAACTCACATCAGGGGAGGACGGCTTGACTATGCCTGCGTTTTAAACTCTCAGGGGATTATGGGGGAGGCTCGGGTTGTTCGGGAACTACTTAGTGACCACTTTGCCTTGAACGTTGAATTACCACTGGGGAAAAAACAAGTCCACTTTCAAAGGAAAAGGCTAAATATTAATAAAGATATGAAAAATTACTTTATTCAAAATATGGGAGATTGGTATCAACATTACACGCCGCTCTGCGTTGATAGTTTTTACGAGGACATGGTCGAGAACATAGAGAAATTAGTACAGAGGGAAAATAACGGGGGCAGGGGAAGCAAGACGCACGGACCTAAGAAATTTAAATATTCCAATGATCAGCAAGTCAAGGGATGGGAGAGAATGCTACGGAGTGCGCATAAAGCATGGTTAAAAAATGGAATGAGGGATGAAGAGAAAAATACAATGTTGGAAGTGGCTAGGGAATGCAGTCAGGTGAGGAAGGAGGCGCGGGACAGATACTGGCAAGACTTTGCTCAGTCCATTGGTAATACTAAGAACCTTAAAGACATATGGAGAGCAGTAAATAAAGTCAGGGGTTGTAAGACCAAATTCATTGCTCACTCAGATCCAGGGAAAGTTGCTAATGAGTTAGTAGATAAATGGGCAAGTGCTGCTGGTATGGAGTCCTTACCTGCAGACACGAGAGTCACCATTGAGTCATGGGAAAATATTAGAAATGGAGTAACTTTATGTGCCTTAAATACAAGATCTATAACATGCACTGAGATAACCCACGATGAGCTACTGGATGCTATAAAAAGTGGCAGTTCCACTGCTCCGGGAAAAGATGGAGTAACGTATGACATACTTAATTATTTAGCCGGTATGAAACCTAATCCCTTACTTGATTTGTTTAATATGAGTTATAGAGAGGGAAAGTTACCAAGAAAATGGAAAGAGGCTGTCATCATTCCTATCCCTAAGTCAAACGGTGGCTACAGACCTGTCTCCTTAATATCCTGCTTTTGTAAAATGATGGAAAGGATTTTGTTAAATAGGCTACTCTACCTTGTAGGTGATAACATGTCCAGTAATCTCTTTGGTTTTATCAAAGGCAAAAGTACTGCGGATTGTCTCTTAAAGTGCTTGTCTAATGTGGATGACAATTGTAGAGTTTTTGTTGATCTACAAGGAGCGTTTGATAAAGCCAATGGGGAAGTAATCTTATACGAATTAGCCAATCTGGGAATAACAGGGAGATTGCTACACTGGATAAGGGATTATCTACAAGGCAGAAAAGGTCAGGTGTATTACCAGGGATACATGTCTGAGGAACGGAGGTTTCAGTTAGGTACCCCACAAGGGGGAGTATTAAGTCCCACCTTATTCAATGTATTAATGAACAGATTAGCATCAGAGATGTATCCTCCAGGGGTCACGACGATCATATATGCTGATGACATTCTTATACAAGGCACTTCTGGGAACAAAATTCAAGATGCTCTTAACATACTTGGTACAACCTGTCACAAGTTAGGCTTAGTTATAAATGCAGATAAAACCAAATACGAGTATAGGAAACGAAGAAATATAACACTTACTCTAAATGGTGTGGAACTGAGCCGTGTACAGAAGTACAAGTATCTGGGCATGTATGTTGGATACACATGTGAGAGTAAAAATGCTGAAATAAATCATATCAGCACCTTATGTAAAGCCCGTCTGCATCCTCTAAAAGCACTGGCTTTTTCTGGTAAAGGTGTTGGGGTACCTATCTTGCGGATGTTATACATAAGCACTGTTCGATCCCTGATAGACTACGCAGCACCCGTATTGTCTTACACAGGCCAAGGCAGAATTCAAAAAATAGAGCTGATACAGAACGAGGCTATGAGGATTATTCTTGGATGTCAAAGAAATGCAATGATTGAAATAATGAGAATGGAATTAAATTTACAGAGTGTGTGTGATAGAGTCCGTGACATTAACACTAGAGTATCTATTCGTTTCATGCGGAGAAAAGGAGGGGATAAGCTGTTTGAGAGCGTTCAGACCTGCTTGAGTGACGTACACACTTCCAGGAAACTGAGGGAGACACGCTATACGAGAGGATTAGCTCATGACCTCAGGGAATACGACGTACTTGACTGCTGTAAACCCTCTCGACAATGTAATATGTCTGCTCCCTGGAAAGTACAGAAAATAGACGTCGAAATTGTACCCCTCAAGGTGAAAAAGATTCATCATGAACCGGGACAATTACGGTGTTTGTATGGAAGCATGATATCTCGGTTACCAAGAGGCAACAGTTTACATGTATATTGCGACGGGTCGGTGGCGGAAGATGGCAGGGCAGGGTGTGGTGTCCTAATAAGGGATTATACGGAGTTTGGGACTGTGGACAGGATAATTGAACTCCGGCTTAGTAATTATATATCATCCACACAAGCTGAACTGCAGGCCATTCTGGCGTGTTTGGAGGAAGTACGTCATGACGACAAAAATGTTTTTGTATTTGTCGATAGCCGAGGAGCACTGGAGTCCTTAAACAGTCGAAACCCAGTCTTCATGTCTATAGTGGAGGACTGTAAGAGAAGAATAACTGAGATACAGCTGAAAGGTTATAGTGTGAAATTCATGTGGATTCCGTCTCATGTTGGAATAGTGCTCAACGAGGTGGCGGATGACTTGGCCAAACGTGCCACATCAAAACCACAAGTTGACATTGAATGTGAATTCACAATGAGACAAATAAGAAGCAAAATCAGAAATATTCAGGCACAGGCGGGAGTGGAGAGGAGAGAGATAATGTATGAGAGAAGTCAAACCATGCAACACTACATGTATGTGAGTCAAAACACCCATTTCACTTATGGTAAAAGGAGAAATGCTTGGAGTGACTCTGTGTACATGCGGCTCAGGCTTGGGTACAAATATTACTGGGAATATGGGATAGATGTTCATGGTAATGACACGAAGTGTAAACTATGTGGTATGTTAAGGTCTCACACCCTTGCCCATTATGTTCTTGATTGTCCGTTGATTAATGTATATAGAAACACTGAGATAAGGACTGTTCCTGAACAAATAGCCTGGATGTGTCACAACGGAAAGGTTGATGATATTCTTGAGAGATATAAGAATTTTGCACCAAGATTGTAATATTTTGTTGAATTATCTGCAGGTGTCTTGCAAATTGTCTATACAGTATACCTAGGTCATAAAAGTATTTGTGTGTATGTCTGATACCATACTACTTGTGAGGGAGGAAATGTATATTTTTACCTCTCAGAATGTTTGGTAATGTGTTTATTTGTGATGTGTGTCTATGTATATATTAACACATTGTACTGAATGGGGTGAGAATAGCTTGAGCTACCTCATCCCTTTGTGTGTATTTTACCTCAATAAACTTATTTCAATTTCAATTTCAACCGCCAAAATACCCCATACTGCCGCCAAGAGAAGCACGCAGGTGGGACACCTACCACGAAGCCACCCGACCACCAACCGGAGGCGAGACCGCGAGGCAGAACATAAGCAGCCCCGACAAGGCCCCTCCGAGCCCAGGAAAAAGGCGGAGCCGCGAGAAGATCTCGGGCGCGACCAAAGAAACCCAGGCGGCACAAGGAGATGGAACGTCTGCCGAACAGAAAAACTCCCCAAAGCATGCAAGCCCGCTAGGAGTTCAGAAACGACGGGTCCGACGCGAGACATCGCAAGACCCCGAGAAAAAAAAAAAAAAAAAAAAAAAAAACTGGCAGGGCAAGCTAGGAAACCAAAGAAAGCGGAAGGTTCGCCGCCAGAACAGGACCCGAACCAAGGGGCACGAACAACTGCAATAGACCGAGACAAAGAAGCACATCACAGGACACAGGCTGACCAACGCCTAAAAACACACGCAGAACATCCCTGCTGCAGAGGAGGCAGGAAGAAAGAGCAGAAGCACAAAAACCACAGGAGAACAACCAGGGGTGGACAATCAGGCAGGGACAAAAACCCCACGCAATCCCCAGGCACAAAACGGCAGCAAAGTGCCACTCCACAACCGGACACAGGAACAAGGACACGTCACCGTGAAACACGGTACCAATGCACACGTGCAGCAGCAGCAACAGGCACCACTGCAACATGCAACATGTAAATAGCAACTCCCTTCTGCAAAGGCAGAGAACGGAGCAGGCAGACCCCAGACAGGGCCAACGGAGACACGACAAAACCCTGCAGGCCCAGAAACCTGCACCAGGCGACCGACGGCGGAGAAACCCCGCTCGATACCTGCTGGATGAGCTCTTTTACACCTGAACTCTTTACACTGGGAGCTCTTTTACACCTGAAGCCTGGCCCAAGGCCAGGCTAGACCGGCCAGAGGATGGCCACCAGGCAGCTGCTAGGAGCAGCCCACCGGCCCACATACCCCCACAACCAGGACGGGCCGGAACTGCCATACGAAAACAGGCCAGTGCGCCCTGGAAGTCCACGGACGAACCAGCAAGAAGGCATATGCTCGCAAGTAGGTCGTGTAACAAGCACAGACCTCTGATGGTAATACAGTGTTCCCCAAAGGTGCCAATAGCACCACTGCACTCCACTGGTACTATCCCGCAAGTTCTACCAGATAGGCGGGACCCAAGAGCCAGAGCTCAAATCCTGCAAGCACAGCCAGGAGCCTTACCAGGTGAGTACAGAACCATCCCTACAACCCCCACACCTCACAACAGTAAAAAAGGAGGGTCCCCTGAATGACTCCAGCATGGGTTGGACATGCACATGAGTGGGACAGGAAGGGGTGATAAAGGGACAGTCACTGGTGTGCGAACAGTGTCAGTCGTACAAAAATATACCTAAATAAAGACAGGTATATAAACAACACGGCATCCAGCGCCCGGCAAAAGATGCCAGACCGCAGAAACTCACCTGGCGAATGGTGGCACGAACTTGACACGACTCAACCGTACCCAGAAGAACTTGGGAGCACCGCCAGGTGAAGACGCCAGAGCCGGACCCTGCCGGACCCGCAGGAGAGCAGGGAGAGGCGAAGGAGGCGGTCCACACCCATGACACAGGGAAAACCGCGGTGTCCTCCCCACAACTGGGAACCAGGACACCCCCAGCGCGAAGGGGCACATACCGTAGCCAGGGAGAAGAACGAGAGGCGAAGCACTGTAGCAAAAAACCAGCGTTGAATGTAATGAAACGCCATTTTCTGGGTGAGCCCCGGAGGCTCCCTGGAGCTTATCGGGCTAATGTGTGTTATGTTAGACCGGGACATTAGCTATGGAGTTCAGACCTACCAGGGACCAGCGCCAGAACCTGGCCCCTTCAGAGAGGTTTCAGGGAGCAATGGCCCTGGAAAACCCCATATGGTTGGGGGTTTTCCTTATCTGCCATCGACCGGGGTTAGGCACCCAGAAAGGTAGGCGTAACAAAACAAACCCCACATGGTAAAAAACTACAACAAAAACCGAACAGAGAGGTAGAAAACTCCCTACAATCCCAAGGAAAACAATCAAACAATCAATTTACTGCCGCGCCGGTCGTCCGCGCAGCCCTCTCCTCCCCGGGAGGGGGAGGGGGGGGGGGCCCCGGACCTCACCGCGCCGGCTGCCGTCAGTTCGGAAACTAGGCTTCAACCAACGCGAAAAATCCCGCCGACCGGATGGGAGGGAGGGTAACCAGGGAGCCTCCGGGGCTCACCCAGAAAATGGCGTTTCATTACATTCAACGCTGGTTTTCTGGGGGGAGCCCCTACGGCTCCCTGGAGCTACATACCCAAAGAGAAGGAAAAATGGGACTTACCCGGGAGGCGGTGGCCACAAACTCCTCAACTCGAAGTCGAGACAACTGGCTGCAACCTGCGACCCAAAGCAACACAAGAACGACGAGGAGCAGGGACATTCACCAAATAACGGGCGGCCAGGACCCTGTTCGACTTCCAAAATCCACGCGCCCGAATATGAGCCCAAGACATATTACCAAACACGGCAGCCAAAGCCGCAAACTTCCTAACGTCATGGGCGCGAGGATAGACCGCAGGCTGGCTAGATTTAATAACCCTGCGGACAACCTGGGAGACCCGAGCCCTGGAACAGGGAACGAGGGAAACCGGATCAACCCAAAGCGCATCCCCAGCCACTCCGGCCGAAGCGCGCAGGTAACGGCGAAGTGCAGCAACAGGACACAACACATGATGCACCCCCGGCCGAACCAACCAAGCATCAATGACCCACGGACCCCTCCGGAAAGCAGCCGTCTCGTTCTTCGCCAGAAAGAACGGAGAAGGCTGCAAACGGACAAACCTACCCCCAGGACCAAAAGAGCAGAAACCCCTGCGCCGGAGGAGAGCATGAAGCTCCCCTACCCGGCCCCCAGAGGCCAATGCCAACAAAAACAAAGCCTTGGAAAAACAATCAGGAACCGAAGGGGCCACCACAAACCGAGGAGAGGAAAGATAGGAGAGCACCCTGTCCAAGGACCAGGACGGCTCAGGCGGCGCATGAGCAGGCCGGAGGTGAAACATAGCACGGGAAAGCTTACGAAACGGGGCGGATGTGACGTCCACCCCGAAAGCGAGCTGGAGCGGCTCCGCCAGCGTCGCACGATACGAGGCGACAGTATTAGGCATCAAATGACGGTCCTGAAAAAGCCAAGTAAGGAAGGACAAAACAACCCGATCCGAAAGAAAAGACAACCTACGAAGAGCCAGAAAATGGCGAAAGGAACGCCAGGAAACTTCATACTGTCGCCTAGACGAAGCTCTCAGGTGGGACACCATCAAAGAAGCCACCTGATCACCATAGAAATGGTGATACACCCGCGTCAAAAAGACCAGACGCGAAGAGCAGAGGAGAAGGTCGAACCAGCCCCGTACCGGATCGGGCCGACCTGCTGAAAGAGGCGGAGCCGCGGGAAACGTCCCGGGTTCGGGCACCGAGCCAAAAGCACCGGAAACCAAGGCTGGGCCGGCCACCAAGGGGCCACGAGGACTACTCTCCCCGGGAATGTCTCTAACCGAACCAGAACCCGAAGCAACAGCTGGACCGGAGGAAAAAGGTACAGGTAACCCCACCTCGACCAGTCCTGCCGAAAAGCATCCACCGCGAACGCCTCGCAGTCGGGGAAGGGCGTCACATATAGAGGGAGACGCCGGGACCACGCCGACGCGAAGAGGTCCACATCTGGGAGACCGTACGTCTGGCAGATCCAACGAAACGAGTCGTCGTCGACTGTCCATTCCGTGGACAGGGGAAGGAAGCGAGACAGACCGTCCGCCAGAACGTTGGACACTCCCCGGACGTGAACCGCACGGAGAGCCAAACCCCGAGAATCCAGCAGACGAACCACTCGAAGGGACCAACCCCAAAGAGCCAAGGACCGAAGAGAACCCCCGCGGTTCAGGCAATGAACCACCGGAGAACAGTCCGAATGGAGGCGAATGGTCGATCCCTGAGCGACCCGAATCCTCCGAAGCGCGAACCAGACAGCCGCGAACTCCCGAACCGTGCTGTGAGCCCGATGGAAGGACGGACCCCACCGTCCCTGGCCTGCCTGGTGAGCACTGGTCACAAAGCCCCAGCCGAGAGACGACGCGTCCGTGAACACATCGAGCGAGGGCTCGGGAAGGCGCCAAGGCACCGAACCCCGAAAAATCCGAAGAGGAAGACGGTGACGCAGCAACCGACATAAGACCCCCGGAGGGCGAACCCAACGATCGCGAGAGAGGCGGAAAGGACGTCCCCGAAGGAACCAAAACAGACGCCGAAGCCAAACCCGACCCGGCGGGTAGACTAGCATGGCGAAGTTCAGACTCCCGCACAACCGCTCGAGCAACCGCCGAGTGACCCGGGACCCTCTCAGAAACAGCAAACGGCGGTCCCGCAGCCGCCGCAACGCCACCGGAGGTAGAGACAAGGAAGCGGTCCGAGAATCCCAAACAAGACCCAGCCAGGTCCGAACCTGGGACGGAACCAGATGGGACTTCCTCCAGTTCACCAGGAACCCGAACCTGGCGAGCTGGGAAAGAACCAAATCCCTGGCGAGCAGACAAGCTGACCGACTGGGAGCCCACACCAGCCAGTCGTCGAGGTAGGCCAAAACCCGAATCCCTAGAAGACGCAGACGGGTCACCACAACTCGGGTCAGACGCGTGAAAACGCGAGGTGCCAGATTCAGGCCAAAAGGTAGGCATCGAAAACGGTAAGCGTGACGCCCTACCACGAAGCCTAACCAGTCCCTGAACCCCGGATGAATAGGAACGTGCCAATACGCGTCCTTGAGGTCCAGGGACACCATCCAGGCACCCGGCTCCAACAGAAGCCGGACCTGAGACAGAGTAGTCATCCGAAAGGAGGGGCAAGGAATCCAGGGGTTCAGACGGGACAAGTCCAGAATGAACCTCAGATCCGCACAGTCCCGTTTCGGCACTGGAAACAGGCGGGAAACCCACCTGAGGGACGTAGTCGGTTCGACCACGCCCAAGCGCACCCACTCCAAGATGACTTGACGAAGCGCAGGAGAAGAGACCTGCCCTGTTAGCCCCGAACCCCCCAAAGGAGGACGAGTCGCCCAACGCCACCGCAGGCCGGATGACACGACCGAAAAGGCCCACAAATCGTGGGACCAAGCGTGGGCAAACAGAGCGAGCCTCCCCCCCATCGCCCCGTCAACGGGGCAAACTGCGAAAGGGCCGACGCCCCGCACGAGAACCCAACCGTCGAACAGGGCGAACACTGCGCCGCCCAGACGACGCTGGCCCCAAAGGGAACAACGGCTCAGAAACCGGCACCAAAGGCCCACCTCGACCAGCGGAAACCGAAACCCTGGCACGACCCCTCCGAAACTGCCGAGAACGACTGCTCCGGAGAATCAACAAGTCCGCCATAGGACGACAACTAGCCGAAGCCGCATGCAGAAACTGGGACACCGCAGACTCTGCAAACAGCAACGGACAAAAAGGAGACGAAAACCTAAGAGCCAGGGCCCAAGCGGAATCCAAAGAGAGGACGAGCACAGCCTGACGGCACGCGAGGCGAGAAGCAAAAAACAGAGACACCACTTCCTTCAGGATGGGCGCAAAGAGCTTCAACAGTGCAGCCGACGCCCTAGCTGCCGAAGAAAGCGCCCCGGACGAAGGCCCTTCACTCAACGCTCCCACATCCTCCTCGAGCCAAGCAGAAGAGAGCTCGAGAAGGGAAAAGAAACGCAAGACCGAAGCCAAATGCCCACGGGAGCGCAACTCCTCCGCAACCAATGAAGCCGAAAGCTGAGGAACCTGCACGTGAAGCTGGAAAAGGCCAACATCCCGAGAAAGCACAGGAGCGAATAAGCACGCATTAAGGTGCTCAAACTCGCCCCCCAGGTAAACCTGCATAAAAGTAGCAGTCTCGTGCCAATCAAGCGTGCGGGTCCGACAGAACCCATGCCACGCCCCCAACGAAAAGAAAGGGCAGTCTGCTAGCCAGGAAGACCCCGGAACCTCCAAACGTACCCAAAAACGGGAAGAAGAACCGAACTCAAACGAGGACGGATCCATTGGGGAGGCATAACCCGGGTCTCGCAAGAGGTATGCAGCTAGAGCTTCCCGAGCCACCTTCGCGGAGAGACGGGAAGTAGCAAACCCCTGTAAAGACGGAGCCGAGGTACCCAAAGGCGCCCGGAACCGAACACGGGGAGGAGCCGAACCCAAATCATACTCATACAGGGAGGGAGGATAAGAAAACCCCTCCCCCTGCAACAATAAACCCCGTGGGGAAGGCAAAAGCACCCAAGCGGGGTCACAGGGGGCCCAAGGCCCCCAGGCCGACTCCTCCCCAGCCCCAGGATCCCTTACGTCGGGACCCGGGGCAGAGCCGTCCTCCAAACACTCTACCCCTGAAGAAAAGGTAGAGTCCAAGGGAAAGGCAGACAAGGGGGCCTGCTGGTGGGACCCAGAAGCCTCGGCAGGAGGAACTGGCTCAAATGCCTCCGTCCCCGACCCGGATGGGGCAGCCCCCGAAACAGCCCGAGTCTCTCCACCAACTAAATCCTGTGCCAAGGCCGAAAGCCGCATACGTTTCGGAGCCGGACACAGGGGGGGTGGTGCAGGAAGAACCACAGGGGAAGGACCAGAGGGCGTAGGAGTCAAAGCCATAGCAATCAACGCCCCCAGGTCAGGGTCCCTAAAGCCAAAACGGGGCAGCCTCGGGGCATCCAGGCGGGAAACCGACCTAGCGCGTTGCAATAACCTAAATCTAACATGCAACGCTGATGCTGCCTGTACTCTAATAGGAACATCCTCAGAGTAAAACCTGAGCACAAGCAGAGAACAGGACTCGCAAGACTCCGGGTCAAAGGTGTCATTGACCCAACAGGCAGCATGACGGAGGCAAAACAGGTGACTGTCACCCTGAGACAAGGGCACACTGCAACCTTCAAACCCGTACAAGGCAGGCTGGAACTCGGGAGACGCATCCATGGGTCCCCGAGCCCCGACAGGGGTTTCCAGGGCCCGTAGGGTAGCAACTACGGGAAGCCCGGGCAAGGTGTTGCTAACCGGTTAAGAAACCCAAACAAAACACGGGTAAATGATAATACTGAAAACCCCTGGGACGTGTACAAGCACGGGGGCCTAGCAGAGGACCACCAAAACAATACCAGGGGAACTATGGGCCCACGAGGCAGCACCTCCACCAGGCAACCAAAAACAAAACAAAAGTAAAACCCCGCAAAAGTACACCGTCCCCAGAGCAGCAGGAACCGGTCGCCGCTTGGGTGGCAGGCCGCGCAACACCTTGACGCCCTAACCAGCACAAAACCACTCCCTACCCAAGGCCAAACAAGGGCCCCAAGCCCCAGCTGGCCCCAAGGGCGAGGCAAATGCCGAGCAGCAAAAACCTCTACGGGAGCGGTTCCCGAACGCCCCAGAGAAGATAACCCTGACACGCAAGGGCAGTACTCACAGGGCGCCTAGGGAAGGAAGCCCTAGACGCATGCAGCCCCGGCACTGATGAAGTACTCCTGGCCACCGCACACCACAACAACAGCAGAGAACGCCACACGAGGCAAACACTGCCAAGGAATTTGAGGCCAGAGAAGCATCTATCCCGGTTGACACTAGCTTGCGAACTGACGGCAGCCGGCGCGGTGAGGTCCGGGGCCCCCCCCCTCCCCCTCCCGGGGAGGGGAGGGCTGCGCGGACGACCGGCGCGGCAGTAAATTGATTGTTTGATTGTTTTCCTTGGGATTGTAGGGAGTTTTCTACCTCTCTGTTCGGTTTTTGTTGTAGTTTTTTACCATGTGGGGTTTGTTTTGTTACGCCTACCTTTCTGGGTGCCTAACCCCGGTCGATGGCAGATAAGGAAAACCCCCAACCATATGGGGTTTTCCAGGGCCATTGCTCCCTGAAACCTCTCTGAAGGGGCCAGGTTCTGGCGCTGGTCCCTGGTAGGTCTGAACTCCATAGCTAATGTCCCGGTCTAACATAACACACATTAGCCCGATAAGCTCCAGGGAGCCGTAGGGGCTCCCCCCAGAAAAGGGCGCAAAACACCAGCACTGAAACACTGCCCAGACCAAAACAAACTCCACGGCGCATGCGCATAACACGCTGGCCGAACCGCACACCCTCCCTGCGGGAAGGCGCCAGCCAGGACTACTGCACGAGAAAATTAGCCAAAAGAGGAAGCAGGAACAAGAAAACCGGCCAAAGAAGCAAAGAGCCCAAAAAGGAACCCAACCGGGCGACAAGTAGCCCAACCGGGCAACAAGTAGCCCAACCAGGCAACAAGTAGCCCAACAGGGCTACAAGTACGAGGAGCCGACAGACGTTCCAATAATGCGGGAAGTAGCGAAAAACCTTCCCGTACCCTCGAGAACACAGAAGCCAACACTAGTCCCGAAGGCGCAGGCGCACCCGAGATCAGAAGTCACGCAGAACCCCATCGAACGGGGAAACATGACAAAAACACCGTCCCAAAAAGGGGTGGGAGGAAACATCCACCCACAGGACGGAACCAACCGACTCAAAGGCCAAGGAACCGAGCCCGGGGAAGGGCCGACGTCCAACAGCACGTACGGCAAGTGGGGAGGAAAGACCCCACTCCGCGTAACCACAAGCCCCGCCCAGAGGGGGATAAAAACCCCCACGGGGTCTAACGGGGCCAAGGCCCCCCCAAGTCAGCCCCCCCCCAGCCCCGGGAACCTACACGACAGGCCCCGGGGCCGAGCCGTTCCCCCAAAGCCCCGGCCGTACCAGAAAACCGGGGCAGCCGTGAAAACACTAAGGAAGGGAACCCACTGGCAAACTCATACAACACGGCTGGAGGAACAGGCTCAAATGCCCTCGTCACGACCCCGGAAGGGGAATTCCCCCGAGACTGCCCGAGTCTCAACTCCACCAAAAACCCCGCCCCAAACTACAGACGGTAAGGAACCGGATGCAGGCAGGAAGGGTGATCCAGGGGAAAGACAAGGGGGCGTGGATGGAACCGAAGCAACCAACACCCCCAAGTCCCAAAACGAACTACAACGGGGCAGCCCCGGGGCTCCCGGGGAGAAAACCCCGAGAACGTTGCCACCACCAAGGCTCAAGTGCAACGCCCCTGCTGCCCGCACCCGCTTTGTTAGCACAACTGGGTAACCGAGCCACAACAAGCAACCAAACTCGCAGGACTCTGGGTCGAAGGTGTCACCGACCCCACAGGCAGCAGACGGAGGCAAAAACAGAGTCACCCAGAGACAAAGGGTGAGAGCAACCCTCAAACTCGCTGGAAGCGAGGGGGGACTCTGGGATCACATCCATCGGACCCGCGCGCCCCCAGGGGTGTCCCAGGGTCCTGAGCGTTTACTTTAAGAGGACTCGCGCTCAGGTAATCCCAGGCAGGGTACTGCTAACCGGCACCCAAAGCTACCAAACAACTTTCTAAGAGCTGAACCCCCGGGACATGTACACTCACGGGGACCTAGCAGGGGTACCACCAGAAAATACTCAGAACACAAGGGACACAAAGGGCAAGAACGAAGGCAGACCCCCCCCCACCAGGTAGATAAACAAAAAGAAAAAGAAAACCCCGCAAGAGGACAGCGTACCCAAGCGGAACAGAGCCGGCCGCTATGATTGGTAAAGACAAGCTGCACAGTACCCTGCGCCCCACCAGTGCAAACACTGCCCCTTACTCTAAGGCGAACAAGGGAGACAGAACACCCGAGCACACAAAGAGCGGCCGAAAACCAAGCAGTAAACGGCCAAGCAGGGGCAGGACCCAAGGAACTTGTGGAAGGTGGCCCCAAGCCCCAAGGGCAGTACTTACAGGGCACCTAGGGAAGGGAGCCCTAGGCGCATGCAGCCCGAGTACTGAAGAATCACTCCCGGCTCACGCACCACCTAGAAAACAGACACCACACTCTAGGTACAGTGCTGAAACAACCACTGGAGCCGGAGCACATAACCATTGCCTATAGCATCAGCCGAAGAACTGATGGGTGGATAGCCAGCGTGGGAGGTCTGGGGCTCCCCCTTCCCCCTCCCGAGGAGGGGGGAGCTGCGCAGACAGTGGCGCGGTGACGTATGACGTCATACTAGTTTCCTTGTTTTCTGTTGAAGAGTTCTATCCACTACTCCGGCTTTAGGTAGCAATTTTCACCAGAATAGGGGTTTGTTTTGGAATGCTTACCTTTCTGGATGCTTGACCCGGTCGATGGCAGACATAGAATGCTTCCAATCACACGGGGGTTTCTATAGGCCATTGCTCCCCTTGCCTCTCTGAGGGGGCCAGGTTCTGGCTCGTGGTCCCCGGTAGGCCCTAGAACTCCATACACATGACTGATGCCAAAGTCTGACATTAGCATATCAGCCGGTAAAGCTCCGGGGAGCCGACGGGGCTCCCCCCAGAAAAACTACGAAAAATCAATCAGAGACATTGAAAAAATTAGAATTATCTTTTTGTGGCAACTCCGGCCTGACAGCTGGCGAGCAATAGACCGCCTGGGACGCACGCCGAGTCAGCGCCTATAATTTGCCAGACTTCCCCGCCCTATAGCGGGCAATATATGCCACTTACGATTTTTTTATTATTTTTCCCGTGATCAGTGAACACAAATTAACAGGTTAGGAAGAAAAAATATATATTTTTTTTCAAAATGACATGCGCCTGTGGGGATGACAGGATATTAAACCCCGAGCATGTTAAGGGTTAAAGGCATGAGAATAATAATAAACAAAAAATATATGAAATGTGGGATGCCGTTGCAAAGATGGATTCATTGGCTAAGTACTGTATATTGACGTAGACACCATATTGTGACTCATCAACCACTTGCCTGTTAGCAAATTCTTTTAGGTCTGCCATTATATACCTGAGCAAGATTACAATGCATAGAGAAAGTAGATTACAGCTATCAAATAATAACAAATTAAAAATATAACTGGTTCATTCATTTTATTCATTCACTGCTTATAGTTTCATTAATGTATAAGCATAACAACACTTAAAGCAAATAAAAATATGATTTTTCTATTATTTTTAAATACAATTATCACCTGTTTATAACAATGTCAAACACATTTCAGCTTTCTCCAAGTTATAAGTCTTATATCTATGACTCTTCCTTAGAATAAATGTTGCACTGGGAGGCAACTACAATATACAGCATTGTATTTGTAAATATCACAATGAAATGTCATGATCAATTAGTCTTTTAACCCACAAATCTGAAAATTAAGGACATGACAATGTTTGTCTTCATCCTGGACCATTATCATGTTCCATTACACAACTTAATAATGGTCCAGGACAAACTCAAATGTCATCATTTTCTTTATTTTCAGATCTGTGGGTTGGGCGTTTCATTTTCAGCCATGTTATTGTGACTTATGTCACCATGTTCATTTCATATACAGTATACAGAGTAAAAGAGAAATTATTAGAATTAAAGGAACAACAAATCACAAATACATCTTAAAAAATCCTTAAGATTATCAAACCTCAATGGTAGCAATATAAACATTTCAAAAAGCCAGGTTATCTAGCTCCATCCCTTTGTAAACGAGCGGCTTTCAACGTCGGAATATAACTTCGAAGGCAACTCATGAAGTCAGTCATAGCATATGTCAGTGTTTGATCAATAACATATTGGGGAATCCAGCCTTTGAGATCAGTGTCAAGCAGCCACTGGAAATGACATTTCTTTGGTGCCTCATCAGCTGGATGAAACACAAAACATCCTGGACCATTGTCTCCCCTAGAAGAAAACACATATAATTAAATACTATTATAAAAATTACATGATAAACATTGAAGACCTGTTGCTTAGGATATAAGCCAAATTAGCAAAATTACAGAGTTACTGACAGTGCAAGGCAAAACCAAAGTAATAACAGTTAGAAAACTACTTAATTTGCATTCTAAGTACAGAGTGATATTTAGACAAATTAGTTCCTTGACACCCCAACATGTGTTCAAATTGTATATATTAATGCTGAAAATCTTACAGAAAATATAGTACTGGATTTAATGTGCTCCAAGACTAAGAATTCTATTTCATAAAAAAACAGCATTGAATGTAATGAAACACCAGTTTCTGGGTGAGACCCAGAGGCTTCCTGGAGCTAACTGGGCTGATATGAATATATTAAACCCTGTCAATGCGCATGGAGTTCTAAGCCTACCGGGGGGTTCCACAAGCCAGAACCTGGCCCCTCCCCCTCAGAGAGGCACAGGGAGCAATGGCCTATAGAAACCCCCGTGTGGTTGGAAGCATTCTACAGTACGTCTGCCATCAACCGGGTCAGGCACCCAGAAAGGTAAGCGCCCCGAAACAATTTCTGGTTGGAATATTGTTACTGAAAGCCGAACTAGTGGACAGAACTTCCCAAATGAAAACGAGCAAATGAGCATGACGTCACCATGTCACCGGGCCGCTGTCTGCACAACCCCCACCCCCTTCCCATGAGGGGGAAGCGGAAGCCCAAGACTACGGTGCCGGCTATCCACCCTTCAGTTCTGTGGCTGACGTGAACTGGCAAGGTCGTGCGCCTCTGGCTCCTGTTTTTCCAGTTCTGTGCCTTGTGGTGTGGTACTGTCTAAGTGGTGATGCACAACCTAGGAGTCATTTCAAAAGTACTCAGGCTGCATGTGCCTTGGGTCCTCTTCCCTAGGTGCCCTGTACGTACTGCCCTTGGGGCTTGGAGCCACCTTCAACAAGTCAGCATGGAATCTACCTCTGCAAGGTCTTTTTCTGCTCAGTGATTGACTGCCTTTGGAGTCAACTGGGGTGTTTCATGCACCACTGTTTGCCTCTGGGTAGGGGGGTAGTTTCATCACTGGTTGGGGTGCAGAGTACTGTGCAGCTAGTTTTCACCTCTCATAGCTGCCGGCTTTGTTCTGCATGGGCAAGTTGTCCTCTTGCGGGGTTTTTGTTTTGTTTTTGTTTTCCTGCCTGCCTTTGGTCACACCCGATTATATCTTGGTGGTCCTCCACTAGGCCACTGTGAGTATACACATTCCGAGGGGTTCAGCTTTTGCAGTTTGATTGGTAACTTTGAGCGCCAGTTAGTAGTACCTTGCCTGGGCTTCCCTTAGCAAGATTACCCGAATACAGGGCCCTGGGAAAACCCCACGGGGGACTTTGGTCTGATGGATGCGACCCCTGGGTTTCCTCTTGCTTCATGCGAGTTTGAAGGTTGCTTTGTCCCCTTATCTCAGGGTGACACTCACCGATTGTGCCTCCTTCATGCTGCCTGTTGCGTCGATCAAGCTGATTTGATGTCACTTGCTTGGATTGTATAATTCATCTTATGTGGCAATTCCTGGATCACGATGGCAGCACAGTCTTCTCCGTCAGTTTCATGGAGAAAATCACGCGAAGAGATAACGACAGAATCAAAGAGCTTATGCTGGTCTGATTCATCTTGGTTAATAGTGTTGCTGTTGTAGGGTGTTAAGATGGTTTCAAACTTTTGTAACATGTCTTCCTGCTTCTTAGTGGTTTCTGCTGGGTTAAAGTTAGTAACTGTGTTCTTAAGAGAGCTTAATTCCTGTTCGAGGAGGTCGATTCTGGCAGACAGATCTTGATTATTCCTGAGCATGGTTGTAGTCTCACCTTGCAGGTTCATGATTAATGTCGACTGCTCTCGGATTACTGCCATTTGTTCTTCATGTATTTGGGTTAATAACCTGAGCCATGGGTTATCAGCAAAGCACTTGAAGTCAGAACAAGGGGCAGCAGCTCGTTTAAGTTGATCCATACGGTTACATAATTGTTGCATGGCCCGTGTCACTGACGTCGTTCTACCCAGCCGAGATGTTTTGTTATTGTTGTCAAGGGGAGAGTTGGTACCCCCCCCTGTGGCCCCAGAGGGGGTGGGCAGCTGCATTATTCCTGTTGCTAGGGTTATTCCTGATAGGTGAGCTATCTTTTATAGTGGCCTTGGGTTTGTTCTGCATGGTAGCAGGATAAATGTAGGCAGGCACAATAGGAAAGACACGTTGATGTGGTAGCAGTGAACACCAGGTACAGCTTCCTCCAGGGAGCAACACTAGTGCAACATATTGTGTAAAAACATGCTGTCACAGATTATTGGAGCAAAGACCAGACTGTTCCAACACCTTCGTTCAGGAAATATATGTCCCGAGACAGGTTTCAGATACTCCTCAGGTGTCTTCATTTTGCAAGTAATGAAGACCAGACAGAGGATGATAGACTTTAAAAGAGTCAGGTACATTATGAATGAAGTGATTGGAATGTACAGAGATTTCTACATACCAGCACAGAAGCTGGTGACTGACGAATCCTTTGTGCTTTTCAAAGGACGTGTTGGGTTCAAACAGTATATTCCCTCCAAACGCAACAAATTTGGATTGAAATTCTTTGTTCTTTGTGACTGTGAAACAGGATACGTGTTACACATGATTCTGTATTCTGCTAGCGATGTGGACATTCCCGATAACGACCAACATTGTTTCTCAGGTAGTGTGGTGAAGTCACTGATGGCACCATGGATGAACAAGGGCCACATTTTATACAACTAAACCACCAGGGCAGGCCCCGGGGGCGAGTTGTCCTCCCAAGTCCCAGCCTCACAAGAAAAAGCCAGGTCGGCCGAAATAGCAGGAAGAGAGTGGGCCCACTGGTCAGACCCCGGAGCAATGGCTAGAGGAACAGACTCGAAGGCCTTCATTGCAACCTCGGAAGGGGCAACCCCTGAAACTGTCCGAGTCTCAAACCTCGAAACCCTGCCCTGGTGGTTCCCGGAGTTGGGGAGGAGCTGACTTGGTGGCCTTGGTCCCCGTTGGACCCCGCCTGGGTTTTCCAACTTTCTGAGCGTGGTTTACTGTTACAAGGAGTGGGTTTTTTTTTTTCCTCCCCTCCGTGTATGAGTTGCGTTTGGGCGTCGGCACCTCCCTGGGTTCGGTTCCATGTCCCTTTGGGTCTGTCGGCTCTGTCCTGTGGGGCGTTTCTTCACTTTCCCACCTTTCTTCTCTAGGACCTGTGTTCTGCATCATGCCACAATCATTTTCTGTTGTTTCGGGTCTTGCATGACCATTGGTCACGGATGTTATTGGGTGCATCTGTGCCTCCGTGATTTTGTGTTTGTTGGTCTAGGTTCCATCCCTCCATCCATCCATCCCTCTAGCCATCCATCCTGCCATCCATCCTTCCATCCATATACCCATCCCTCCATCCTTCCATCCCTCCATTCATCCTTCCATCCCTCCATCCATCCTTCCATCCCTCCATCCATCCCTCCATCCATCCCTCCCTCCCTCCATCCATCCTTCCATCCATCTCTTCATTCTTCCATCATTCCATCCATCCCTCCTCTCCTTCTTCCAGCCATATATATCCATCCATCCCTCCCTCCCTCCCTCCCTCCATCCCTGTCCAGATATGTCCAACAAAGTCACAGAATGAATACTCCAGCCTCATGATAAATCAAAACAATGTGCCATAAATCTGTGACGTGACAGGGTAGAAGGCACTAGAGTGGTGCACCAAGTGGATGTCTACAAAATTTATCTTACCTGAATGTTACTTGAAATATTACCTACACGTTAGTGTTTAAATTAAGGTTGCAGTACAGTAATTTTAGTGTAAAATAGTTTTCATAAACTGTATTGTAGTACTCAGCATAAAGCAGAACTACTTATCAGTACAGTGCTAACGGCATAATACAATACAGTACGTATTTACTGAACAGCATTCACAACTCCATGAGAATTCAAGATGGACATAACTCTAACAATATGGTAAATAACAACTGTAACAGTATTTTTTAGTAGAGTACTAATATACTGTATAGGAATAGTATATAATGTGATAATGAATTTTTATTGTTTACAAGAAAAAAAAAGACACTGACGAAAACGCCTCTTGAAGGTCACCTCTTGCAACGAATTCAATGCTGCAACACACCGGGGTTGGTCCCATATAGTGTGTTGAATTGAGGTTGTACAGTACTATCAACTGAAGTATATTTAACATCTACAGTATAATAGATAACATCTACAATATATAAGCAGGTTGCAAACAGCAGAGTTAGGCATGCAACACATAACACATGATCAGGTCATACTGAAAGAAGTAAACATTAGCATAGCAATACTGAGAACATCATCTTACACTTCTATGGTATTTAGTTTTTCTTTTAGCTTACCGGACAAATTTTTTCTGAAGAGGTTCATCGTCATATTCAACAGAAACAGCAGCACACACCCAACTATCACCAATCTTCTTCCAGTGACGCACACTGACGAAATCTCTGGCAGTAACCACACCACCGGGACCTTCTGACGCTACTTGGTACACAACATCGGTGTTACTGTCTAGGGTCTGTTGAATTATAATCATTTATAGAAAATCATATCAATAATCCAAATACTGTCTCCACTCAATTATCTGGACTATATGGGAAGGACCCCCAGCCGGATAATCACATTTTCCGGATAAGAGTACTTTTTCACCTCTGAGTCCAAAAGTGACCATTTTCAACTATTTTTATATTACAAACAACATAATTTGAATTGCCTTCCCACATATAATTATTAAATATTTAACTAGAAACCTCAACTTACCTTGTTGTTTGTCACCTTGATTGATGCCACACATTTTGAAGTTAAGAATTCTTGACAATTTACGTAACTTATACTAACACAACACTAAAATTAACACTTAAAATTACTGTACAGTTCTTTAAGTAAAGTTAGTTTTAACTGCCAGCTGCTGAAGCCTTACTGGTTGAAGGCACTTGGCTTGATTTTCCTACCATATAAGAATCAAGTTTAGCTTGCCTTCTGTGTTCATTGGCCTGTTGTATTATCAGCTCTTTGGTTCGCCTTAGGTACTGATACATGTTTCCAACTTCTGGATTAGCACAGTTGGATGAAAAATTTATTAATCCGTCAACATGTCCACGGTCAACAACCGTGGACATCTTCAAGAGGAAACTAGATTGTTTCCTTCAAGGAATGCCAGACCAACCGGGCTGTGGTGGGTATGTGGGCCTGCGGGCCGCTCCAAGCAACAGCCTGGTGGACCAAACTCTCACAAGTCAAGTCTGGCCTCGGGCCTGGCTTGGGGAGTAGAAGAACTCCCAGAACCCCATCAACCAGGTTAACATAGGTCATGAGTAAACTGTATTTTGTAGTCAGTGGTGTTGGTTCTTCATTACCTTCTTCAACCTCCTCCTCTTCGTTGACCTCACCAGTAACAGACTGGATAATCTCGTCTCCACTCATCACACCATATCCTGGGTCATTGGCATCTCTTTCAAGCCAATAAAGCACATCCTGTCGTTCTAAGTTTTCGCCAGCATTTCTGAACATTCCGTGGATTTCATCTGTAAATCCTTCAAAATTAATTTCTTCATCCTCCTCATTGCTGACCGTAGACATGAGGAGTTTTTTCCAGGAATTCTTCAAAGTCGATTCCTTTACTTCCTTCCACACCGTGGCCCAGTTATAGATAGCTTCCTTGATTGTATAGTTCTTCAAATTCTCAATGTTTTTTTTAGCTCTGTTATCCACACCGTGAACCGCCAGGAGAGCCAAACCCAGAGAACTCAGCAAACGAGTCGCATGAAGCGATACACTTATATCGCATCAAGCTTGGATACCCATGTGCATGGGAAATAGGCTTACAGGTTCCGGAAGATGAGAGGAAATGTCAACACTGTGGAGAAATGCCCGACAGACCACTGGAGCGTTATCTAACACAGTGCACAGTTACAAACCCATTAAGATTTCAACTTCGATTCAACAGAGCAGAAGAAGTTGTTAAACACATATGGCAAAATCTTATTGAAGCGACCATACGAGTAATAAATACTCCTACTCCACCCAAGTAAAACAGAAACAAGCAACACTTAGTGGGCCAGCCAGAGGCTTAGGGCCCGCACAGGAATATCCCTAAAAAAAAAAAAAAAAAAAAAAAAAAAAACTGAAACGACCAGCTCTAAAGAGCCAAGGACCGCATCGAATCCCTGCAGTTCAGACAATGAACTACCAGGGAGCAGTCCGAATGGTGCCGGATCGGTGCTCTGTGAGCAACATGAACCCCCTGAAGCAAATGCCACACAGCCGCAAACTCCTGCGCCGTGCTGTGAACCCGACGGAAGGATGTACCCCATTGACTTTCGCCGGCCCCATTAGCACTGGTCACAAAACCCCAGTCGAGAGACGAGGCATCCGTGAACACTTCGAGCGAGGGCCCGGGGAGGCGTCAGGGCACAGAACCCCGAAAAACCCTCAGAGGAAGCCGGCGACACAGCAGCCGACGCAAGGCTCCCAGAATCCGAACACAGTGATCACGAGAGCGGCAGAAGGGATGCCCCCCAAGATCCCACTCGACAGGTAGACCAGCACGACGAAGATCAGGCTCCTGCACCGCCGCCCAAACAAACGACGTGTGACCTGTGTGCCCTTCAAAAACAGTCAAGCGGGACTGCAGCCGCCAGAGGGAGAGACAAGGAAGCGGTCCAAGAATCCCACACAAGACCCAGCCCAGTCCAAACCTGAGGGGGAACCAAATGGGACTTCTACCAGTACACCAAGAACCCAAACCCGGCGAGCAGACATGCGGATTAGCTGGGAGCCCACACCAGCCAATCGTCAAAGTAAGCCAGAACTCAAACGGGTCACTACGGTACGTGCTAATATGCATCCTTAAGGTCCAGGGACACCATCCAAACGTCCGGCTCCAACAGAAGACATACCTGGGACAGAATACTCATGCGAAAGGAGGGGCAATAAACCCACAGGGTCAGATGGGACAAGTTCAGAATGAACTGCAGGTTTGCGCAGTCTGTTTCGGGATCAGAAACAGGCAGAAACCCACCTGAGGGATGAGGTCGTTTTGACCACGCCCAAGTGAACCCACTTCGAGATGACTCAGCAGCACACAGTAAATGAGGAACCCTGCGGGCCCCAAACCCCCTGAAGGAGGAGGAGCCACCCAATGCCACACAGGCCACACGAAATGACCCGAAATGCCCACAAATCGTGGGGCCACGGGCGAGCAAACAGAGCAAGCCTCCACCCCCCCTACCGCCTTGTCAATGGGACAAACCGTGAAAAAGCCGACGCACTGTACGAGCACCTAAATGGTGCACAGGGTGGTCCGCACGCCAAACAGGAGCAGATGGTACCAAAGGCTGCGCCGGTACCAAATCTGGCACCACTGGCCTACAATGACGAGAAGAACCCCAAACACTGGCATGACCCCGCCAGGAGGGCCCCCCACAAGCCCCCCAGAGGCCCAATAATCCGACATAGGACGGCAACTAGCCAAAGCTACCTGCAGATACTGCACAACCGCAGACTCCAGAAACAGCAACAGACAAAAAGGCAAAGACAGTCTAAGTGCCAGATGCAAGTTCCACCGAAGGCAACACACCAGACCCAGAGGCGATCTCAAGCTCCTCCACATCCACCACAAGCCAGTCCGAGGACAGCTCAAGGAGGGAGAAGAAACGCAGGGCCGAAGCCAGCAGGTCACGCATATGCAAATCTTCCGCAACCAATGCAGCCGAAAGGGAAGGAACCTGCATACACACCACCAAGGACTGGACCCAACCACAAAGCACAGCACTGGAACAAGTCTGGAGCCAGAGTCGCATGACCGCCAGGTCTCACATCAGCCACAGAACTGTAGGTATGGATAGCCGGAGCAGGGGTCTGGGGCTCCCCGTTCCTTCTCCCGGGAAGGGGGGATATGCACAGACGGCGGTGCGGTGACGGTTGTGACGTCATGCTCGTTTTTCCTCTGAGGGAATTCTGTTCAACAGTTCAGCTTTCAGTTGTATTATGTTGTAATATTTTAACCAGATAGGGTTTGTTTTGAGGCGCTTACCTTTCTGGGTGCCTGACCCGGTCAAAGGCAGACATAGAATGTTTCTAACCACACGGGGGTTTCTGTAGGCCATTGCTCCTCGTGTCTCTCTGAAGGAGCCAGGTTCTGGCTTGTGGTCCCTGTTTGGCCTAGAACTCCATTCTCCTTGACTGATGTCAGGGTGTAATACATTCATATCAGCCCAAATAGATCCGGGAAGTCAAAGGGGCTCCCACAGAAATAACCATTATGCCGGATGATAACAACCATGAATTTTATTCAACAACTTCATCCAATCATGTACACATCTCTACAGATCTCAAATCTGCTCTATGCAAGTGCAATCCGTGGAAAAATGTTTGACAAGACCAAATTGTTGTTGAGTTGGTAAACTGCAATACCTAGGAGTGCTAATCCAGGGCGAGGCCACACCCGGACCCAACGACTCTCAGCCAGGTCAAAATTCACTTCTAACTCTGAAACTGGCATGCACACATGCTCCCACATGCATATCTATTCAACAATAAACAAAACCAGTTTTTAATACAGGAAAACATCATCCCCTTGAACAGCTGATTTGTTACAACCACCTGACCTTGTTACAACTTATTGTTGGATTCACCATACTGTTTCAGCATTCTTAGCTTAAAAAGATAAAATATAATAACTCACTGACCTGCACAATTCTGGCCAATGTAATTGCTCTATTCCATTTTGGCATATTTTCAAAGTTGTAAATAATTTCATTACACAATGAAGTTGAATCAATATCAACCACTCCCTGAAAAAAAAAGTTGCATATTACTCCCTTAAGTTGCATATTACAGTGGCAGGTAAGTGAGAGGGGGGGGGGGTTCAAACAGTGCCCCAAGAAACAAGGAGTCAACAATCAGTGGTAAATCAGCAGATTTTATTCTCTTGTGAGAGGGGAAGAGGAATAATTAATTTTATAGTTGTATACATTTTTAATGCATAATTTTGATATTTTTGTACAAAATCCTAAGTGCTTGCCTGAAATTTAAATTTGCCATTTCTGGGGGAGTCTCTGGTGGTTACCTGAAGCTAGCTCACTGAGATAGCTTCCCACTACACTCCCTGACCTAACTGCCGGACCTCAATCATTCGTTTATTCCATCTATTCGTTTGCGATCCGACTAGTGACCACCTATGTAGTTCTGCGGCCGGCCACTGATGTAGCCGGTGGCGCCGCTGTTTGTGTTTGTTTACCTGTGGGCGACAAAACCCTCCCTCTCTCTCACTGTTATATATAATTGCATATTTTTTGCATCCTGCTACTAGTGGGTCTGGAAATGCAGGAATATGTTGCTTAGGGCTTCAACTAGCAGCAGTTAAGTCAAGAGAAAATTTATTGTGATGATCTTGGTGCTGCTGACACTGGCAGTTCGTAGACTGATAACTTCCAACTGCAGGGAGGGAGGGTGGCAGGAGAGAGATTTACCTGCCCGAAACGCTGCGCGTGCTAGTGGCTTTACAAGACTGTAATTATCATATTTGTATCCTCACATTCCTTATGTACATTCTTGTATATGCATAAATAAATAAATAAATAAATCTATTATCAGAGCATTCAGCTTATAAAGGAAGATGAATCTGGAATGTCTCCTGTGTGGTGGTGGTGGTGGTGGTGTGGTGCGATAGACGTGCAGAGGAATGTGTGTCCAAAATTGAGATTGTGATTTTCTCTCTCCAGACCAAATTTATAATGCCAATGAAACAAGTTTGTACTGGTGTATCTTAACCTAACCAAACCCAACTAAACATAACCTAACATAACCAAACCCAGCCAAACCAAATCAAACCAAACCAATGTTAACTAAACCTAACCCAAGCAAACCTGACCTAACCTAACCAAAGCAAACCAAACCTAACCAGAGCAAACCTGAATACTCCACTTTGTGAGAGCATAGTCATATCTGCCATTGACCGGGGTTATCACCCAGAATGGTAGGAGGACCATTACAAACCCCCAACTGGTAAAATATTGCAACCTAAGACTGCACAGAGCCCAAGAACTTCTTCCAATAGGAAACAACAAACAAGCAAATGTCTACTCAATCAGCACGCCCACTTGTTGGCGATTCACCCCCCTTCCCTCCAGGCGGCCAAGTGCTGCTGACACTGGCAGTTCGTAGACTGATAACTTCCAACTGCAGGGAGGGAGGGTGGCAGGAGAGAGAGAGCACAGGGACCTGAGCGTGCAACTGCTGCAACCCAATCTCATGAAAAAGTGCAGGGGCATAAAGGCACTTATCGAGGAACTAAAGAGAGCTCCCCCCCCAAGAAAACCTGTAGCACCCACAAGACCTCACGCCACTCAAGCGTGTGGGTATGACAAAAACCGTTCCAAGCCCCCAGAGCAAAGAGAGGGCAGTCTGCAAGCCAGGGTGACACAGGAATCTTATAAAGCACCTAGTACGGAGAAGAGGAACCAAAACGAACACAGTCCTGTTTCAGCACTAGAAACAAGCGGGAAACCCACCTGAGGGATGGGGGTCATTTCAACCACACCTAAGAGCACCCACTCCGAAATGACCCGACGGAGCGCAGGGGAAGAAGCCTACTCTGCCAACAGGGAAAGGACCAAGGAGCACGGACTGAACCAAAGTCGAAGCAACTAATGCCCCCAAGTCCGGGTCCCTATAACTAAAATGGAGCAGCCTCGGGGCATCCATGTGGGCAACCAACCTAGAGCGTTACAGCAACCTAGCATGCAATACAGATGCTACCTGTACCATAATATCAGTGTCATTAGAAGGGGTAAATTGGAGAACAAGCAAGGAGCACGACTCGTAAGACTCCGGGTCAAAGGTGTTGGTGACCCAACAGGCAGCCCGACGGAGGCAAAAAACCAGCGTTGAATGTAATGAAACGCCATTTTCTGGGTGAGCCCCGGAGGCTCCCTGGAGCTTATCGGGCTAATGTATGTTATGTTAGACCGGGACATTAGCTAAGGAGTTCAGACCTACCAGGGACCAGCGCCAGAACCTGGCCCCTTCAGAGAGGTTTCAGGGAGCAATGGCCCTGGAAAACCCCATATGGTTGGGGGTTTTCCTTATCTGCCATCGACCGGGGTTAGGCACCCAGAAAGGTAGGCGTAACAAAACAAACCCCACATGGTAAGAAACTACAACAAAAACCGAACAGAGAGGTAGAAAACTCCCTACAATCCCCAGGAAACTAGCAAACAAGCAAACATCACACTTTACTGCCGCGCCAATCGTCCGCACAGCCCTCCCCACCCCTGGAGGGGGAGGGGGGAGCCCCGGACCTACCGCGCCGGCTGCCAAGCTCCAGTTCGGAAGCTAAGCTTCAACCAACGCGAAAAAACCGCCGACCGGTGGGAAGGAGGGTTTCCAGGGAGCCTCCGGGGCTCACCCAGAAAATGGCGTTTCATTACATTCAACGCTGGTTTTCTGTGGGGAGCCCCTACGGCTCCCTGGAGCTGCATACCCAAAGAGAAGGAAAAGAAAGGGCTAACCCGGGAGGCGGCCGCCACAAACTCTGCAACGCAAAGCCAAGACAACTGGTCGCAAACCTGCGACCCAAGGCAACAAGAACGCCCAAGAACAGACGCACATATGGATGGGCGGCCAAAAACCCGCGCTACCCACAAATCCCTGCGCCCGAAATGAGCCCGAGACGTCACCAACACAGCAGCAAAAGCTGCAAACGTCTGAACAGCACGGGCGCAAAGACAGACCGCAGGCTGGAAGAAGGAAAACACTGCGGACGACCTGGGAGACCCGAGCCCTGAAAACAGGGAACGAAGGAACCGGATCAACCACAGCGCATCCCCAGACACGGTACGCCGGCAACAGCAAAAAGCACAACCGGACAACCCAGGACGCACCCCCCGGCCAAACCAATCAAGCACCAATACCCCAAGAACCCCTCCGGAAAGCAGCCAACACGACCGGCGCCAGGACAGAGAAAGGCTGCACACCTATAAAACTACCACCAGTACCAAAGAGCAGGAAACTGAACCGAAGGGGCTACCACAAACTGAGGGGAAGATAAGAAGGCACCCTGAACAAGGACCAGGATGGCTCAGGCGACGCATGAGCAGGCCGGAGGGGAAACAAAACACGAGAAAACGTAAGAAACGTCATACTGTCTCCAAGACGAAGCTCGCAGGTGGGACACCGTCAACAAAGCCACCTGAACACCATAGAGATGGTGATACCCGCGTCAAAATACCAGACGCGAAGAGCCAAGGAGAAGGCCGAACCAGTCACGGACAGGACCGATTCGGCCTGCTGAAAGAGGCGAAGCCTCAGGAAAAACGCCCCGGGTACGGACACCTAGCAAGCAGCGTCGGAAAAGAAGGCCGGGCCGGCCACCAAGGAACCATAAGGACTGTTCTCGTGGGAATGGGCTGCAACCGAGCCAGAACCCGAAGCAACAGCTGGACCGGGAGAAGAGGAACAGGTACCCCCCACCTCGACCAGTCCTGCCGAAAGCCTCCACCGTGAAGTCCTCGCAGGTGGGAAGGGCGCCACAAAATGGGCGACGCCTAGACCACGCCGACCCGAAGACGTCCATGGCCAGGAGTCCATATGCCCAACAGAGCCAACAAAACGAATCGGCGACAACTGGCCAACCCACGAAGAGGAATGAACCGAGACAGCTGTCCGCCAGGACGCAGGACACACCGCGGACACGAACCACACGGTTAGCCAAACCCCTGTGGTTCCGGCAAGAACCACCAGAGAACAGTCCAAACAGAGCTGAATGGTAGAGTACCTAGTGACCCAAACCCTCCGAAGTGCAAACCAGACAGCCATGAACACCCGAACCGTGCTGTGAGCCCGACGGATAGAGACTCCATCAACCTCGGCCGACCTGGTGAGCACTGGTCACAAAGCCCCAGCCGAGAGACGACCCGTCCGTGAACACGTCGAGCGAAGGCTCGGGGAGGTGCCAAGGCACGGAACCCCGAAAACCCCAAAGAGGAAGCTGGTGACGCAGCACCAACACAAGATCCCCGGAGGAACCCAAGGAATGCAAGAGGCGGAAGGGGAGTCTCCGCAGGAACCAACCGACGCCGTAGCCAAACCCGACTCCACGGGCAGACAAGCACGCCGAAGTGCAGACTCCCGCACAACCGCCCAAGCAACCACTGAGCAACCCGGGACCCCTTCCTGAACAGCCAAAGGCGGGACCACAGCCGCAGTAACACTTCTGGAGGGAAGACAATGAGGGGCCCAAGAGCCTTAAACAAGGCCCAGGTCCGAACCCGGGACGGAAACAGATGGAAAAACCTCCAGATCACCAGGAAACCAAACCCGGCGATCTGGAAAGAACCATCCCCTGGCGAGCAGACAAGCGGACTGACTGGGAGCCCACACCAGCCAGTCGTCGAGGTAGGCCAGACACCGAATCTCAGACTCAGACAGGGCACTAAGATCCGGTAAAGATGCAAAGAGTATAACGAAGTGCCCATTACAAAATAGGGAAGGCAATAAAAACCTGAAGCCCCACCACCAACCGTGCTAGCCCCAGAAAAACTGGAGAGGAACGTGCCAAGAAGTGACCTGGAGGTCCAGGGCCACCATCCATGCACCCGGCCCTAACAGAATCCGAACAGGAGACAACAGTCCTCCGAGGAGGGCAGAGGACCCAGGGCGCAGACTGAAGAAGTCCAGAAGAACTGCAGACGGGAAAAGCTCATGACTGCAAAGAGCAGACGGGAAGCCCAGAAGGATGGGGCAGATCGACCACGCCCCACGCACCCACGAAGAGGAAATGACGAAGCGCAGGGGAAGAAGCCCACCCCGCCAGCTCTGAACCCCCCCCAAAGGGGGAGAAGCCGTCCTCCGACGCCAGCAGAGGCCGGAAGACAACCCAAAGCGCCCACCAACAGCGGGACCAAGCGAGAGGCAACAGAGCAAGCCGCTCCCCCAGCGCCTAGTCAACAGAGAAGGGAACAGAACCTCTTCCGAAGAAAAAGTACACTACCGAAGTCATGAGGAGAGACTACGGGAATGAAACCACACTTCGCTGGAAGATGAAGTGAGGAGACCTGATCACCACATTCAAGAAACCCAAGGGAATCGACAGGGTTGATAAGGACAGGCTATGTAACACAAGGGGCACACGCACTAGGGGACACAGGTGGAAACTGAGTACCCAAAAGAGCCACAGATAGAATTTTTTTTTTTTTTTTTTTTTTTTTTTTTTAGTGTCAGAATGGGAACGGGAAAGCACTAGGAAGTAATGTGGTGACTCCACACACAAGTAACGAGGCTGACCCCCATACAATGTCACATGTAGACATGACAGAGCCCAAGAGGCACAGGAACCTATACATTCTTGTATCAACATGTTAAACAAGCTACGAGGATGAGGGAAGGGGACGTTCCCTCCATGCTAGATTTGATATTTACCAGGAAGGAGGAAGAGATATTTGACATTCAGTACCTTCCTCCCTTGGGTAAAAGTGACCATGTCTTTTTGGGAATAAAGTATGCAATGCGTTATAAGCTGGAAGAAAATAAGGAGGTTGAAGCAGTTGAAAAACCAGACTTCAGGAGAGGACATTATGGTGACCTTAGAAATTTTTTTAGTGAGTATAATTGGACAGACTTGATGCTAGGCAAGGAAGTGAATGAGATGTATGGCAAGTTTTGTGAAATATATGATAAAGGCACAAAAAAATTTATACCAAAACAGAGATGCAGAACTAGGAAACAGGATTGGTTCAATAGAAATTGCGAGAGGGCTAGAGACCGAAAGACACAAAAATGGAATCAATACAGGAAGAGGCCGAACCCCCAAACATACCAGCGATACAAAGATGCGAGAAACAACTACACGGCAGTGAGGAGAGAGGCAGAAAGAAATTTTGAAAAAGGGATTGCGGACAAATGTAAAACAGAACCAGGTCTATTCTATAAATTCATAAACAACAAATTGCAGGTAAAGGATAATATTCAGAGGTTGAAAATGGGAAATAGATTCACGGAAGATGAAAAGGAAATGTGTGAAACACTAAACGAAAAGTTCCAAAGTGTGTTTGTACAAAATGAAATCTTTAGGGAACCAGATACAATAAGAATTCCAGAGAACAACATAGAACACATAGAGGTGTCTAGAGACGAAGTGGAAAAAATGCTCAAGGAGCTCGGTAAGAACAAAGCAGCTGGCCCAGATGGCGTTTCACCATGGGTTCTGAGAGAATGTGCATCTGAGCTCAGCATTCCACTTCACCTGATCTTTCAGGCATCCCTGTGTACAGGAATCGTAGCAGACGGGTGGAAACAGGCTAACATAGTTCCAATCTACAAAAGTGGCAGCAGGGAAGACCCCCTCAATTATAGACCTGTATCATTGACAAGTGTAATAGTGAAAGTATTGGAAAAACTAATCAAAACTAAATGGGTAGAACACCTAGAGAGAAATGATATAATATCAGACAGACAGTATGGTTTTCGATCTGGAAGATCCTGTGTATCGAATTTACTCAGTTTCTATGATCGAGCCACAGAGATATTACAGGAAAGAGATGGTTGGGTTGACTGCATCTATCTGGACCTAAAAAAGGCTTTCGACAGAGTTCCACATAAGAGGTTGTTCTGGAAACTGGAAAATATTGGAGGGGTGACAGGTAAGCTTCTATCATGGATGAAAAATTTTCTGACTGATAGAAAAATGAGGGCAGTAATCAGAGGCAATGTATCGGAATGGAGAAATGTCACAAGTGGAGTACCACAGGGTTCAGTTCTTGCACCAGTGATGTTTATTGTGTACATAAATGATCTACCAGTTGGTATACAGAATTATATGAACATGTTTGCTGATGATGCTAAGATAATAGGAAGGATAAGACATTTAGATGACTGTCATGCCCTTCAAGAAGACCTGGACAAAATAAGTATATGGAGCACCACTTGGCAAATGGAATTTAATGTTAATAAATGTCATGTTATGGAATGTGGAATAGGAGAACATAGACCCCACACAACCTATATATTATGTGAGAAATCTTTAAAGAATTCTGATAAAGAAAGAGATCTAGGAGTGGTTCTAGATAGAAAACTATCACCTGAGGACCACATAAAGAATATTGTGCAAGGAGCCTATGCTATGCTTTCTAACTTCAGAATTGCATTTAAATACATGGATGGCGATATACTAAAGAAATTGTTCATGACTTTTGTTAGGCCAAAGCTAGAATATGCAGCTGTTGTGTGGTGCCCATATCTTAAGAAGCACATCAACAAACTGGAAAAGGTGCAAAGACATGCTACTAAGTGGCTCCCAGAACTGAAGGGCAAGAGCTACGAGGAGAGGTTAGAAGCATTAAATATGCCAAAACTAGAAGACAGAAGAAAAAGAGGTGATATGATCACTACATACAAAATAGTAACAGGAATTGATAAAATCGACAGGGAAGACTTCCTGAGACCTGGAATTTCAAGAACAAGAGGTCATAGATTTAAACTAGCTAAACACAGATGCCGAAGAAATATAAGAAAATTCACCTTCGCAAATAGAGTGGTAGACGGTTGGAACAAGTTAAGTGAGAAGGTGGTGGAGGCCAAGACCGTCAGTAGTTTCAAAGCGTTATATGACAAAGAGTGCTGGGAAGACGGGACACCACGAGCGTAGCTCTCATCCTGTAACTACACTTAGGTAATTACACTTAGGTAATTACCTGTTGATAGACGGTTGAGAGGCAGGACCAAGGAGCCAGAGCTCAACCCCCACAAGCACAACTAGGTGAGGACAAATATTGTAAAAGCACAAGTCGCCGACTAGTGGCAGAGAGCACTACGCCGGCCCGGCAAAGAAGACACAAAACTGCATCAAAAGGCCCACCTCGACAGCAAAACCACAAAGTCCCAGCACAACCGCAACATGTGCCAAGACCCAAAAAGATCAGTCTGCAAGCCAGGAAGACCCCGGAACCCAAAAAGGCAGAACCAGGTCACACGAGGAAACAAAGTCCCCTGAACCCACAAAAGGGGGCCCAAGAGGAAGAAACCTCCAGAACGAAACCAAGGAACCCAAAGGAACCCAGAATCGAACCAGGGGGAGCCCAAACCACCACATTTGCCGGCGGAGAACACCACTGAAAGGCAAAGCACAGCCCCCAGCAGAATGCCCTGGGAAAACGGTCCCAACAGACCGAAAACCGAGGGGCAAGGTGTGGGAGCAAGCATACCAGCCAGGGGCACAGAGCCTAAACCCATAGGCTCAGACCCAAAATCAACACCCAAACGTTCCCAGAGGAACAGGCAACGGCAAGAAAACACCAGAAAAACAAAGAAACGACAACAGGAGAACAAAAACCCTGAAAATTTTTTTGAAAACTCACCAGAGACGCTCGCTCGCACACCCAGACGCATGTAAACAAACCGCAATGCCGCCCTGGTGGCCACGCCGTGAAACCGGCAGACGAAAATGGCCGCCAGCAGGGGCTGTGACTGACGCTAAATACACAAAAACACGCCAGCAAATGTGGGAAGCTAGCAGACTGGATGGGCGAAAAACGTCGCCCAACAGCAGAAAAACCCCGGAAGGGGCAAAACCGCCCCAGAACTGCTAGCAGGCAACCCCCACAGCCCCGGGAACCAACAACAGAGGCCCCGGGGCAGAGCCGTCCTCCAAGCCCTCCGCCCTTAAAGAAAAGCAAGAGTCCATGGGAAAGGCAACAAGAAAGGGCCGCTGGTAAGACCCAGAAGCCTTGGCAGGAGGCACAGGCTCAAACCTCCGTCCCCAACCCGAACGGGGCAGCCCCCGAAAACCGCCCGAGTCTCTGCCGCAACTAAACCCCGCCCCGACCCCGAAACTCGCAGACGGTTCGGAGCCGGGAACATGGAGAGAAAGGGGCGAGCAGCACCTAACCAAACGGGGCGGCCACGGGGCATTCGAGTGGGAAACCAACCTAGCATGTTGCAGCAACCTAACCTAGCTTGCAACATGGACGCCGCCTGTACTCTGAACAGTAATAACATCAGGAGAGTACTGGAGAACAAGCAAAGAAACACTCGCAAGACTCCGGGTCAAGGTGTCAGTGACCCAACAGGCAGCACGACGGAGGTAAAAATGGCGACTGTCACCCGGAGACAAGGGAACAGCAACCAACGATCCCGTACAAGACGGGTTGGAACCCGGAAGACACATTCAATGGTCCCCCGAGCCCAGACAGGGGTTTCCAGGGCCCGTAGGGTAACAACTACGGGAAGCCCGGGCAAGGTGTTGCTAACCGGTTAACCCTTAACATGCTCGGGGTCTAATATCCTGCTATCCACACAGGCGCATGTCATTTTGAAAAAAAAAAAAATATTTTTTTTTGCTAATCTGTTAAGTTCTGTTCACTGATCACGGGAAAAATAAATAAAAAATTCTATTGTACTTACTTTTGTTGCAATAGAGCCGAGAAGCTCTGCGATGACGTCACAATCTGCATGGTCGCTCATGCAGTACACGCCCGGGAGATGTTGCGCGCGGTCCTCAAACAGCCAGAGTTGCCACAAATATATTTTCGCGCTATTTATTTACAATGTCTAAGCGCATTTTATCTAATTTTTTTTCACTAATTGTGTTTCAAATACTGTTTGAACATATTTTGTATCAATAATTGTTGCATATTTGAGTATACACAGGCGCACACAAATGTTTTCAATTACGGCAATATAATATGTCATTACAGTCTATTATATTATATGTTCTGCTTATATGTTTACATATTTACACACTCGCACACGCTATACACACTTTGAAGCACACTTAGAAGATTTCTAGACTGTGGTAGTCATTGAAGCAGTCGACAGCACATAATGGGATACCACACGTTTCACACCATGTTTGCACAAGCTTCCGTTTCTTGTCTCTACGTGTCGTTGTTTTACACACCAAGCAATCACGTTGGGCTATTGCACGCTTCACACCAGGTGGCAAATACTTAAGTTTGTGTGCTAGGAAGCCTTCAGTGTGAGCGAGGCGTGGAGTACCAGCATGCTGCAACAGTGGGTTTATGATGGGCCACTGAATACCTGGGACATCTTTTGCAAACTTTCCTAATAACTGTATTGCAGCATCAAATACAAAGTCACGGAAAGTGGGCTTACGTCCAGTTCTCACAAGGTACATGTTGAAACAGTTCAGCATGCTCATGTCCACAAGATGGAAGAACACTTTTTTTCGTCCACCTACATGTCTTCCGCACACACTCTGCAGTGCCAATCATCATGTCTGATTTATCAATCAACCGCATGTTGATATTATAGTCTAAAACACAGTCTGGCTTATATAGTGGTGCGTTTGTTTTATGGCTCACTTTCCCACTGTTCACCATTGTTCCATCATGAATTGTTGTCAACAAGTTCACCTCTCTTTTGTCTTTCCACCGAACTGACAGAATGTTATCACTTTTCCTTCTCTGACACTCACCAACTGCAATGTCGTTGTCAAACACAGGCATTTCCCTTCGTTGTGGCTTTACTGTACCAACCAATCCGGTTCTATTTTCTAGCAAGAACCGAGCTAGCAAGGGACTTGTATAGTAATTATCTGTGTATAAAATGTGTCCCTTGTTCATCCACGGAGCCATGATGGTCTTCACTACACTCCCCGAGAATCCATGTTCGTCGTTACCGGGAATGTCTACATCACTAGCCGAGTACAGAATCATGTGTAACACGTATCCTGTCTCACAATCACAAAGAACAAAAAATTTCAGGCCAAATCGGTTTCGTTTTGAGGGAATGTACTGTTTGAATGGAACACGTCCCTTGAAAAGTATGAGAGATTCATCAACCACCAGCTTCTGTGCTGGTACGTAAAAATCTCTGAATTTTCCAATAACATCGTTCATGTAGTGCCTCACTCGCCACAGTCTATCATCAGGTGTTCGGTCCTGAACACTTCCAAAATGTAGACACCTGAGGAGTATCTGAAACCTGTCTCGTGACATATATTTCCCGAATAAAGGTGTTGGTATTGTCTTGTCCTTGCTCCAATAGTCATTTATTGCATGTTTGTGACAGTGCTTCATCAACAAACAGAGTGCCAAAAACACATACATTTCCGCCACTGTGGTATTTTTCCAACGCTGCAGTCGTGAAAATTCGGTGATTTCCCTCTCAATCAGGTAAGCAGCATGCAGGTTCGTTTGGTGTACAATGTATTCCATGAGTGGTTCATCATAGAATGCTGTAAAATATTCCATCTCAGCCATGTCCTCACCTTGATTAGGGAAAAGGTTTGTAATCCCTACATCTTTATCGTCAAAGTGAGGAATATTAGGAATAAAATCGTCACCATCACTCCACTCAAGTACACCAGGCGTCCTGCGAGATGCAGAGGAAAGACGGCGAGGAAGCGATGCATACCGGCGACCAGGAGCTGAATACCGTCTGCGAGAAGCACGGCGGCTACGTGCACGTGAGGTGGGTGCACGTGAACACGAGGGTCTTGGTGCCTCATGTGGTGCCATGCAGTGGCGCTTGGCTGGGCGAGATGCTGCTGACGCGACAATTTCTCGCCCAGTTACACCACTGGTACCAGCCACAGGCTCAATAAAACTTTGATCTGAGTCACTAAACCCAGAAAAGGAGTCACCTCCCTCTGACTCGTCACCCTCAAACAGAAAATATCCACAGGAACTGTGAGGTCGTGGTAGAATTGGGGTAGAAAATGGGCGAGGAGGCATGGGAGAGCGTATAGGCCTCGCCATGGCATGGCGGTCATTCTCACTTTCACTGCTGCTGCTACTATCTCCCGACAACTGTGTATAATCCTCATCGTTGTCTGAATCGTCAAACACACTTTCTTCACCTTCAGAGAATAATTCGTGGGCTATTTGCTCTGGGGTGAGGGACTGAGTGATGCGTGCTCGTGAGGCGTTTGACCGTGCGCTCGCCATGGTGACTCTCGCTAAACTGAGGCCTCCCATGCCATCGGAGCGTGAGCTGGATTTTTTTTCAAAATGGCCGCTGTTTACTAGAGCCCCTGGGCAGCGTATGGGACCCCCAGCTACACCGCGGGCCATTCAAATCGTGCGCGGTAGCCATACACTTCATATGAAGTGAAGCGCAGTTGACTGGTAAAACGATTTACACTTCATATGAAGTGATGCGCACTTTAAGGGTTAAGAAACCCAAACATAACAAGAGGGTAGATTATAGCACTGAAAACCCCTGAGACGTGTACAAGCACGGGGGCCTAGCAGAGGGCCGCCAAACACTACCAGTGGAACTATAACCACCTTAGGCAGACCCCCACCAGGCAAGAAAATGAAAAACAAAAGAAAAACCCCGCAAAAGTACACCGTCTCCAGAGGCAACAGAAACCGGCCGCCGCTTAGGTGGCAGGCTGCGCAACACCTTGACGCCCTAACCAGCACAATACCAATCCCTACCCAGGGCCAAACAAGGGCCCCAAGCCCCAGCTGGCCCCAAGCCCCAGCTGGCCCCAAGGGCGAGGCAAATGCCGAGCAGCAAGAACCTCTACGGGAATGGTTCCCGAACGCCCCAGGGAAGATAACCCTGTTACGCAAGGGCAGTACTCACAGGGCGCTTAGGGAAGTCAGCCACTAAGCACATGCAGCCCCGGCACTGATGAAGTACTCCTGGCCACCGCACAACACAACACACGGCAGTGAACGCCACACAAGGCAAACACCGCCTAGGAAACTGAGGCCAGAGAAGCGTCAATCCCGGTTGACATTAGCGAACGAACTGGAGCTTGGCAGCCGGCGCGGTAGGTCCGGGGCTCCCCCCTCCCCCTCCCGGGGTGGGGAGGGCTGCGCGGACGATCGGCGCGGCAGTAAAGTGTGATGTTTGCTAGTTTCCTTGGGATTGTAGGGAGTTTTCTACCTCTCTGTTCGGTTTTTGTTGTAGTTTCTTACCATGTGGGGTTTGTTTTGTTACGCCTACCTTTCTGGGTGCCTAACCCCGGTCGATGGCAGATAAGGAAAACCCCCAACCATATGGGGTTTTCCAGGGCCATTGCTCCCTGAAACCTCTCTGAAGGGGCCAGGTTCTGGCGCTGGTCCCTGGTAGGTCTGAACTCCTTAGCTAATGTCCCGGTCTAACATAACATACATTAGCCCGATAAGCTCCAGGGAGCCGTAGGGGCTCCCCACAGAAACGATGACTGTCACCCTGAGACAAGGGCAAACAGCAACCTTCAAACTTGCACGAGGCGAGCTGGATCTCCAAAGATGCATCCATAAGTTCACCGAGCCCCGACAGGGTTTTCCAGGGCCCTGTAGGCTGACTGCTACAGGAAGCTCGGGCAAGGTATTGATAACCGTTTAGACCCAAAGCTAACAAGGGGGAGATCAAAACACTGAAACTCCTGTGAAGCAGAAACTCCAAACACAGGGGCCTAGCAGAGGGCCACCAAAATATTATAAGTGATTCTAGCCACACCAGGAAGACCCCCACCAAGCAAACAAAACAAAAAGTAAAAGAAAAACTTTGCAAAAGTACAACATCACCAGAGGAAACAGGAACCAACTGCCAGGGGGAGGGGGGGCTATGCAGAAGATCGGTGTGGTGTGACGTTTGCTTGTTTCCTTGTTTCCGTGGGAATTGAAGGAGTTCTGCCTCTGTTCGGTTTTTGGCTGCAATTTTCTTACTATGTGGGGTCTGTTTTGTTAGGCCTACCTTTCTGGGTGCCTAACCCCAGTCAATGGTAGATAAGGCAAACCCCAGGGGGGGTTTTCCAGGGCCATTGCTCTCTGTGCCTCTCTGAGGGAGCCAGGCTCTGGCGCGTGGTCCCCAGTAGACTGAACTCTTTTTGACTAATGCCCTGGTCTAATGAATTGTATATTAGCCTGATAGATCCAGGAAGCTGGAAGGGGGGCTCCCCAGAGAAAACTAAAATTGAATACACAATGAAATCACAATTAAAGTTATTTATGAATAAGAATGAGAATCTTAAAGGAATAACTGCATTCACATATCATATATTCAATACATGAAGAATTAGCCAAGGAGCTACTACATACCGTGAGCTTATATATTCTGGATCCTTTGGGGCCTTCTTTGGAGTATATATTGTCCCCGTGAGAGCTTTCCTTCTCTAACTTCCAGCCAGATGAATGAATCGTTTCCCAAGCTCTTTGTAGAGCTCCAAAACCAGTATTCTGTATTTCTATTTCCTATGAATGAATGCAAATTTTTGAAAATTAGGTTGTTTAAAAAAGTGGTCCTACTCATATCAAAGTGGTCCTACTCTTCATAGATGAAGTAACATTAGCTAACAAGAAGTAAAGCAAAGGATTTTTATAATATTGCAAAAGTCAAGGAGTTTCATTTAATGTAATGATGAGATCAGTGATGCAAGCAGTGGGTAGCTTGTAAAGATCACAAATGCAATAAAAAAACAGAATTGAATGTAATGAAGTGCTTCTTTCTGGTAGAACCCCTGTGGCTCCCTGAAGCTGCCATGCCAAGATTCATCCATATTAAAAGATCACATCAGTTGCAGAAGTTCTGTTTAGCCTACTGGGCTCCAGAGTCAGAACCTGGCCCACTCACAGAGGTGCAGGGAGTGACTGACAATTTGCCACCCCACTGGGAAAGCATCCAGAAAATCAGCAAAGTTTAGCCCTTCAATTGCGCATCGCATCATGTGATGCTTTGGAGTACTACGCAAGATTTAAACGGCCCGCGGATACACGGGGTTCACCACACCTTCATCAGGGCTCTTGTAAACAGATGCCATTTTTAAAAAAAAATCGTGGGCCAAACTCCCGGGTGTTAGGGGCCTCAGTATTGAGTGAGCAACCAAGCCTGACGCACGCAGTATGAACTCACAGCACTGCTGTTCAGCTTGTGACCACAGCATCGCCTAAAAATGCCATAATATACTTGTTCATGCTATTATGTAGCGATGATATTATTACAGAAGACCCCTGACTGTGATAAAACTGACCAGGGTTCTGATAATAGCAGGATTGTGGTGATATTTAGCACTGTGCGCCATGGAGGGAGGAGTAATGCTGTGGGAGGGGAGGGTAGTGGCGTTATCTTCCGACTGTGTGTGGCCACCTTTTATTGACTGCACTCACCATACCAGCTTAGTGGTTCGCTAAGTTGAACACAAATGTAGATACTTATATATAACGTGTGTGTAGAGGGTATAAACAGCAAAAGGAGTACGTTGGGAGCCGCCATTTTGGTGAGGGAGGAGCGTCGTCTGCAGGACTTGCCATGTTGTTTACTGATGACCACGATGGTCTTTGGGCACCATACCAGTTTACTTGTACAAGTACGGTGAATAAAACAGGTAGATATTTATATATAATGTGTGTATATAGCGTAATAACACCACAAACAGTATTGTTGGAGGAGAAATATTAGTGCGTCTGGCCTTGAGGGCGGCAGCCATCAGCTGACTGTGTGAGGTCCTACGTCTTTGTGCCTTTACTCACCATACAAGCTTAGATGTACAGTTATAGGGAACAAAACATGTAAATACTTATATATAACGTTTGTATATAAAAGCAAAAACAGTATGGTGGGTGGAGAATGGTGGCAAGTGAGGTGAGGTGAGGGGAGGGAGGGAATGGCAGCCAGTGGCGGGCTGCCACTGCCACTCAGCGTACCAACTTAGTGGTTCGATATGGTGAACACGAATGTAGATACTTATATATAGCGAAAAAACCAGCGTTGAATGTAATGAAACGCCATTTTCTGGGTGAGCCCCGGAGGGTCCCTGGAGCTTATCGGGCTAATGTGTGTTATGTTAGATCGGGACATTAGCTATGGAGTTCAGACCTACCAGGGACCAGCGCCAGAACCTGGCCCCTTCAGAGAGGTTTCAGGGAGCAATGGCCCTGGAAAACCCCATATGGTTGGGGGTTTTCCTTATCTGCCATCGACCGGGGTTAGGCACCCAGAAAGGTAGGCGTAACAAAACAAACCCCACATGGTAAAAAACTACAACAAAAACAGAACAGAGAGGTAGAAAACTCCCTACAATCCCAAGGTAAACAATCAAACAATCAATTTACTGCCGCGCCGGTCATCTGCGCAGCCCTCCCCTCCCCGGGAGGGGGAGGGGGGGGGGCCCCGGACCTCACCACGCCGGCTGCCGTCAGTTCGGAAACTAGGCTTCAACCAACGCGAAAAATCCCGCCGACCGGATGGGAGGGAGGGTATCCAGGGAGCCTCCGGGGCTCACCCAGAAAATGGCGTTTCATTACATTCAACGCTGGTTTTCTGTGGGGAGCCCCTACGGCTCCCTGGAGCTACATACCCAAAGAGAAGGAAAAATGGGACTTACCCGGGAGGCGGCGGCCACAAACTCCTCAACTCGAAGTCGAGACAACTGGCTGCAACCTGCGACCCAAAGCAACACAAGAACGACGAGGAGCAGGGACGTTCACCAAATAACGGGCGGCCAGGACCCTGTTCGACTTCCAAAATCCACGCGCCCGAATATGAGCCCAAGACATATTACCAAACACGGCAGCCAAAGCCGCAAACTTCCTAACGTCATGGGCGCGAGGATAGACCGCAGGCTGGCTAGATTTAATAACCCTGCGGACAACCTGGGAGACCCGAGCCCTGGAACAGGGAACGAGGGAAACCGGATCAACCCAAAGCGCATCCCCAGCCACTCCGGCTGAAGCGCGCAGGTAACGGCGAAGTGCAGCAACAGGACACAACACATGATGCACCCCCGGCCGAACCAACCAAGCATCAATGACCCACGGACCCCTCCGGAAAGCAGCCGTCTCGTTCTTCGCCAGAAAGGATGGAGAAGGCTGCAAACGGACAAACCTACCCCCAGGACCAAAAGAGCAGAAACCCCTGCGCCGGAGGAGAGCATGAAGCTCCCCTACCCGGCCCCCAGAGGCCAATGCCAACAAAAACAAAGCCTTGGAAAAACAATCAGGAACCGAAGGGGCCACCACAAACCGAGGAGAGGAAAGATAGGAGAGCACCCTGTCCAAGGACCAGGACGGCTCAGGCGGCGCATGAGCAGGCCGGAGGTGAAACATAGCACGGGAAAGCTTACGAAACGGGGCGGATGTGACGTCCACCCCGAAAGCTAGCTTGAGCGGCTCCGCCAGCGCCGCACGATACGAGGCGACAGTATTAGGCATCAAATGACGGTCCTGAAAAAGCCAAGTAAGAAAGGACAAAACAACCCGATCCGAAAGAAAAGACAACCTACGAAGAGCCAGAAAATGGCGAAAGGAACGCCAGGAAACTTCATACTGTCGCCTAGACGAAGCTCTCAGGTGGGACACCATCAAAGAAGCCACCTGATCACCATAGAAATGGTGATACACCCGCGTCAAAAAGACCAGACGCGAAGAGCAGAGGAGAAGGTCGAACCAGCCCCGTACCGGATCGGGCCGACCTGCTGAAAGAGGCGGAGCCGCGGGAAACGTCCCGGGTTCGGGCACCGAGCCAAAAGCACCGGAAACCAAGGCTGGGCCGGCCACCAAGGGGCCACGAGGACTACTCTCCCCGGGAATGTCTCTAACCGAACCAGAACCCGAAGCAACAGCTGGACCGGAGGAAAGAGGTACAGGTAACCCCACCTCGACCAGTCCTGCCGAAAGGCATCCACCGCGAACGCCTCGCAGTCGGGGAAGGGCGTCACATATATAGGGAGACGCCGGGACCACGCCGACGCGAAGAGGTCCACATCTGGGAGACCGTACGTCTGGCAGATCCAACGAAACGAGTCGTCGTCGACCGTCCATTCCGTGGACAGGGGAAGGAAGCGAGACAGACCGTCCGCCAGAACGTTTGACACTCCCCGGACGTGAACCGCACGGAGAGCCAAACCCCGAGAATCCAGCAGACGAACCACTCGAAGGGACCAACCCCAAAGAGCCAAGGACCGAAGAGAACCCCCGCGGTTCAGGCAATGAACCACCGGAGAACAGTCCGAATGGAGGCGAATGGTCGATCCCCGAGCGACCCGAATCCTCCGAAGCGCGAACCAGACAGCCGCGAACTCCCGAACCGTGCTGTGAGCCCGATGGAAGGACGGACCCCACCGTCCCTGGCCTGCCTGGTGAGCACTGGTCACAAAGCCCCAGCCGAGAGACGACGCGTCCGTGAACACATCGAGCGAGGGCTCGGGAAGGCGCCAAGGCACCGAACCCCGAAAAATCCGAAGAGGAAGACGGTGACGCAGCAACCGACATAAGACCCCCGGAGGGCGAACCCAACGATCGCGAGAGAGGCGGAAAGGACGTCCCCGAAGGAACCAAAACAGACGCCGAAGCCAAACCCGACCCGGCGGGTAGACTAGCATGGCGAAGTTCAGACTCCCGCACAACCGCTCGAGCAACCGCCGAGTGACCCGGGACCCCCTCAGAAACAGCAAACGGCGGTCCCGCAGCCGCCGCAACGCCACCGGAGGGAGAGACAAGGAAGCGGTCCGAGAATCCCAAACAAGACCCAGCCAGGTCCGAACCTGGGACGGAACCAGATGGGACTTCCTCCAGTTCACCAGGAACCCGAACCTGGCGAGCTGGGAAAGAACCAAATCCCTGGCGAGCAGACAAGCTGACCGACTGGGAGCCCACACCAGCCAGTCGTCGAGGTAGGCCAAAACCCGAATCCCTAGAAGACGCAGACGGGTCACCACAACTCGGGTCAGACGCGTGAAAACGCGAGGTGCCAGATTCAGGCCAAAAGGTAGGCATCGAAAACGGTAAGCGTGACGCCCTACCACGAAGCCTAACCAGTCCCTGAACCCCGGATGAATAGGAACGTGCCAATACGCGTCCTTGAGGTCCAGGGACACCATCCAGGCACCCGGCTCCAACAGAAGCCGGACCTGAGACAGAGTAGTCATCCGAAAGGAGGGGCAAGGAATCCAGGGGTTCAGACGGGACAAGTCCAGAATGAACCTCAGATCCGCACAGTCCCGTTTCGGCACTGGAAACAGGCGGGAAACCCACCTGAGGGACGTAGTCGGTTCGACCACGCCCAAGCGCACCCACTCCAAGATGACTTGACGAAGCGCAGGAGAAGAGACCTGCCCTGTTAGCCCCGAACCCCCCAAAGGAGGACGAGTCGCCCAACGCCACCGCAGGCCGGATGACACGACCGAAAAGGCCCACAAATCGTGGGACCAAGCGTGGGCAAACAGAGCGAGCCTCCCCCCCATCGCCCCGTCAACGGGGCAAACCGCGAAAGGGCCGACGCCCCTTACGAGAACCCAACCGTCGAACAGGGCGATCACTGCGCCGCCCAGACGACGCTGGCCCCGAAGGGAACAACGGCTCAGAAACTGGCACCAATGGCCCACCTCGACCAGCGGAACCCGAAACCCTGGCACGACCCCTCCGAAACTGCCGAGAACGACTGCTCCGGAGAATCAACAAGTCCGCCATAGGACGACAACTAGCCGAAGCCGCATGCAGAAACTGGGACACTGCAGACTCTGCAAACAGCAACGGACAAAAAGGAGACGAAAACCTAAGAGCCAGGGCCCAAGCGGATTCCAAAGAGAGGGCGAGCACAGCCTGACGGCACGCGAGGCGAGAAGCAAAAAACAGAGACACCGCTTCCTTCAGGATGGGCGCAAAGAGCTTCAACAGTGCAGCCGACGCCCTAGCTGCCGAAGAAAGCGCCCCGGACGAAGGCCCTTCACTCAACGCTCCCACATCCTCCTCGAGCCAAGCAGAAGAGAGCTCGAGAAGGGAAAAGAAACGCAAGACCGAAGCCAAATGCCCACGGGAGCGCAACTCCTCCGCAACCAAGGAAGCCGAAAGCTGAGGAACCTGCACGTGAAGCTGGAAAAGGCCAACATCCCGAGAAAGCACAGGAGCGAATAAGCACGCATTAAGGTGCTCAAACTCGCCCCCCAGGTAAACCTGCATAAAAGTAGCAGTCTCCCGCCAATCAAGCGTGCGGGTCCGACAGAACCCATGCCACGCCCCCAACGAAAAGAAAGGGCAGTCTGCTAGCCAGGAAGACCCCGGAACCTCCAAACGCACCCAAAAACGGGAAGAAGAACCGAACTCAAACGAGGACGGATCCATTGGGGAGGCATAACCCGGGTCTCGCAAGAGGTATGCAGCAAGAGCTTCCCGTGCCACCTTCGCGGAGAGACGGGAAGTAGCAAACCCCTGTAAAGACGGAGCCGAGGTACCCAAAGGCGCCCGGAACCGAACCCGGGGAGGAGCCGAACCCAAATCATACTCATACAGGGAGGGAGGGTAAGAAAACCCCTCCCCCTGCAACAATAAACCCCGTGGGGAAGGCAAAAGCACCCAAGCGGGGTCACAGGGGGCCCAAGGCCCCCAGGCCGACTCCTCCCCAGCCCCAGGATCCCCTACGTCGGGACCCGGGGCAGAGCCGTCCTCCAAACCCTCTACCCCTGAAGAAAAGGTAGAGTCCAAGGGAAAGGCAGACAAGAAGGGGGCCTGCTGGTGGGACCCAGAAGCCTCGGCAGGAGGAACCGGCTCAAATGCCTCCGTCCCCGACCCGGATGGGGCAGCCCCCGAAGCAGCCCGAGTCTCTCCACCAACTAAATCCTGTGCCAAGGCCGAAAACCGCATACGTTTCGGAGCCGGACACAGGGGGGGAGGTGCAGGAAGAACCACAGGGGAAGGACCAGAGGGCGTAGGAGTCAAAGCCATAGCAACCAACGCCCCCAGGTCAGGGTCCCTAAAGCCAAAACGGGGCAGCCTCGGGGCATCCAGGCGGGAAACCGACCTAGCGCGTTGCAATAACCTAAATCTAACATGCAACGCTGATGCTGCCTGTACTCTAATAGGAACATCCTCAGAGTAAAACCTGAGCACAAGCAGAGAACAGGACTCGCAAGACTCCGGGTCAAAGGTGTCATTGACCCAACAGGCAGCATGACGGAGGCAAAACAGGTGACTGTCACCCTGAGACAAGGGCACACTGCAACCTTCAAACCCGCACAAGGCAGGCTGGAACTCGGGAGACGCATCCATGGGTCCCCGAGCCCCGACAGGGGTTTCCAGGGCCCGTAGGGTAGCAACTACGGGAAGCCCGGGCAAGGTGTTGCTAACCGGTTAAGAAACCCAAACAAAACACGGGTAAATGATAATACTGAAAACCCCTGGGACGTGTACAAGCACGGGGGCCTAGCAGAGGGCCACCAAAACAATACCAGGGGAACTATGGGCCCACGAGGCAGCACCTCCACCAGGCAACCAAAAACAAAACAAAAGAAAAACCCCGCAAAAGTACACCGTCCCCAGAGCAACAGGAACCGGTCGCCGCTTAGGTGGCAGGCCGCGCAACACCTTGACGCCCTAACCAGCACAAAACCACTCCCTACCCAAGGCCAAACAAGGGCCCCAAGCCCCAGCTGGCCCCAAGGGCGAGGCAAATGCCGAGCAGCAAAAACCTCTACGGGAGCGGTTCCCGAACGCCCCAGAGAAGATAACCCTGACACGCAAGGGCAGTACTCACAGGGCGCCTAGGGAAGGAAGCCCTAGGCGCATGCAGCCCCGGCACTGATGAAGTACTCCTGGCCACCGCACACCACAACAACAGCAGAGAACGCCACACGAGGCAAACACCGCCAAGGAATTTGAGGCCAGAGAAGCGTCTATCCCGGTTGACACTAGCTTGCGAACTGACGGCAGCCGGCGTGGTGAGGTCCGGGGCCCCCCCCCCCCCCTCCCGGGGAGGGGAGGGCTGCGCGGACGACCGGCGCGGCAGTAAATTGATTGTTTGATTGTTTTCCTTGGGATTGTAGGGAGTTTTCTACCTCTCTGTTCGGTTTTTGTTGTAGTTTTTTACCATGTGGGGTTTGTTTTGTTACGCCTACCTTTCTGGGTGCCTAACCCCGGTCGATGGCAGATAAGGAAAACCCCCAACCATATGGGGTTTTCCAGGGCCATTGCTCCCTGAAACCTCTCTGAAGGGGCCAGGTTCTGGCGCTGGTCCCTGGTAGGTCTGAACTCCATAGCTAATGTCCCGGTCTAACATAACATACATTAGCCCGATAAGCTCCAGGGAGCCGTAGGGGCTCCCCACAGAAAAGTGAGAAGGTGGTGGAGGCCAAGACCGTCAGTAGTTTCAAAGCGTTATATGACAAAGAGTGCTGGGAAGACGGGACACCACGAGCGTAGCTCTCATCCTGTAACTACACTTAGGTAATTACACTTAGGTAATTACACATAGAATTATATGAACATGTTTGCTGATGATGATAAGATAATAAGGAAGATAAGAAACCTAGATGATTGTCATGCCCTTCAAGAAGATCTAGACAAAATAAGTATATGGAGCAACACTTGGCAAATGGAATATATTGTGAATAAATGCCATGTTATGGAATGTGGAATTGAAGAACATAGACCCCACACGACCTATAAATTATGTGAGAAATCTCTAAAGAATTCTGATAAAGAAATAGATCTAGTGGTGGTTCTAGATAGAAAACTTTCACCTGAGGGCCACATAAAGAACGTTGTGCGAGGAGCCTATTCTATGCTTTCTAACTTCAGAATTGCTTTTAAATACATGGATGGGGAAATGCTAAAGATTGTTGACAACTTTTGTTAGGACAAAGCTAGAATATGCAGCGGTTGTGTGGTGCCCATACCTTAAGAAGCACATCAACAAACTGGAAAAGGTGCAGACATGCTATCAAGTGGCTCCCAGAACTGAAGGGCAAGAGCTACGAGGAAAGGTTAGAGGCATTAAATATGCCAAAAGAAGACAGAAGAAAAAGAGGTGATATGATCACTACTTTCAAAATAGTAACAGGAATTGACACAATTAATAGGGAAGTTTTCCTGAGACCTGGAACTTCAAAAACAAGAGGTCATAGGTATAAACTCACTAAACAAAGATGCCGAAGAAATATAAGAAAATTCACTTTCACAAACAGAGTGATAGACGGTTGGAACAAGTTAAGTGAGAAGGTGGTGGAGGGCAAAACCGTCAGTAGTTTCTAAGCGTTATATGACCAAGAGTGCTGGGAAGACAGGACACCACGAGCGTAGCTCTCATCTTGTAGCTACACTTAGGTAATTATACTTTGATAATTACATATATATGAGGGAGGGAGGGGGGGGAGGGAGGGGGAGGAGGGAGAGGGGAGGGAGAGAGGGGAGGGAGAGAGGGGAGAGAGAGAGGGGAGGGAGTGAGGGAGGGAGGAGGGGAGGGGGAGGAGGGAGGAGGGGAGGGGGGGAGGGGGGGGGCATTCTTGATCCACCACCCAGAATGAACCAAGTGGGACTCCACTGAAATTACTCCTACTTCATATTTTCTAATGAATAACTTCAAATTTGTATTAGTCCAGTATCTTTATTTTGCAGGTAGATAAAAACATTTGTATTAAACTCACTTGAGGTGACAACTTTCTACTGAGCTGTGAACAGTTTTCATCTTCTTCATCTGACCCTGAATAAAAAAAAGTGGTATATATCAGAATAGTGACCAATACCGCTTTTAATGGTACAGTATTGTAATATACACAAGGATTTATAATAATTTTTTTGCAGCATGATATTCTGTAACAGAAAACCAGCGTTGAATGTCATGAAACGCCATTTTCTGGGGGAGTCCCGGAGGCTCCCCGAAGCTATCCAGGCTGAGTGGATATGTATAACTTTCTGGCATCAGTCAAAGTGCTAGGAGTTCTTGCCTGCCAGGGACCACAAGCCAGAACCTGGCCCCCCCTCAGAGAGGCACGAGGAGCAATGGCCTATAGTAACCCCCTCGTGGTTGGGAGCATTCTATGTCTGCCATCGACCGGGATAGGCACCCAGAAAGGTAGGCGCCCCAAAACAAACCCCTAGTCTGGTGAAAATATTGCTACCGAAAACCGAACGAGTGGACAGAACTCCTCAAACAATATTATCAAACTAGCATGACATCATTACGTCGCCGCGCCACCGTCTGCGCAACCCCCCCCCTTTCCAGGAGGGAGAAGGGGGAGCCCCAGACCCTCCACGCCGGCGATCCAACTGGCAGTTCTTAGGTTGGATGTCAAAATACACGAAAAATGCCGCCGACCAGAGGGGGGGGGATGCTGAGGAGCCTCCGGGACTCACCCAGAAAAAGGCGTTTCACTACAATCAACGCTGGTTTTCTGGGGGGAGCCCTGTTGGCTCCCCAGAGCTACCTCACCACAGATAAGGAAAACAGGGAAGGAACTGGGAGGCGGATGCCAAGCGCCCTAACCTAAAAACCAAAACAAGAGAAAAATAGACCACCCAGGCCAACGACCAGGACGGCACCAGAACTCAAGAGCAGGCTGGAGGTGAAACAACACCCAGGACAGCAAGCGGAACGGAACAAAAGGAACCCCAACACCAAACGCAAGCAGGAGCGGCTCCGCTAGCCACCCAATACGAGGTGACAGGACTCAGTCCCAGACGACGGTCCTGGAACAACCCCGAAGGGAAGATAAGCCAACCCTATCAGAGACCGAAGGTCTGTTTGCAGTGATAGGAAAACCGGAAGGATGTCCAGGAAAACCACACACCATCCCCGAGATGAAACACGCAGGTGGGAGCTCAATAACGAACCAACCAGTGCCGGCACAAATGACGAGAAACTAGCACCACGAACGAAAGCACAAAATGCGAATCGAAAAACGGCGACCCCGCAACCCAAAGGAGCAACATAACCAGATCCAGCAGGGAAGAGTGATGCACGTGTCCCTGAGGCATCCAAGAGGAGAACTACGCAGGACATGAACAGCAGGAAAGCAAACACACCCGATCCGGAAAAGGAACAAAGAAAAACCGGAGCCAGGACCGGAACCCAGCTACCGGTTCCAAGAATAGGAACCAGTAAGGCAGGAGCAGCGGACTGAAAGTCCACAACCCCCCACAGACAGCACAACACCAAAGCCTGCAGTAAGTAGCAAAGAAAATCGTAGGAACTCAGTACCAAAACGGAACACCGGAGAAGTCCAGAAGCAGGGAACTGAACATGGACAGAGGCCCACCCGAGCACCCAACATCAGGGTAGTCAAGAAGCACCGACCCAGATACACAAACAAGTGTAGCATAGGAGGAGGAAAAATGGAAATAGGTAAGGAAAACCCCGAAGACGGACCAAGGAGCAGCCAGGAAGTAATGCATACGACCAACCACAAAATGTGTAGAGGAGGGCGTACATACCCAAGGGACCTCATGGACAGTAGGGTGCAGCCAGGCACCGAAGATAGGCAAGGAATGAGTTTCCAGATAGGGAAAAGACCCAGGTGCCGACAATGAAACCAAAAGCACCGAAATGCAGGGCAGAGCCCCACAGGACAACAAATAACAAGAGACATGGATAAAGGAGTCATTGAAGACACACACAAGATGACCAAACACAACACACTACACCAAACACCCCTGCTGCGCGGGGGAGCTGCGCAGACATGCAGCGCGGCTCGTGTGACATCATGCTTGTTAGTTCGTTTTTCTGGGGGATTTCTGTCCACTCGTTTGTCGATTTTTGTTGTTAACCAGAATAGGGGTTTGTTTTGTGGCGCTTACCTTTCTGGGTGCTTGTCCCGGTCGATGGCAGATATAGAATGCTCCAAATCACATGTGCATTTCTATGGGCCATTGCTCCCCGTGCCTCTCTGAGGGGGCCAGGTTCTGGTTCGTGGTCCCCGGTAAGCCTAGAACTCCACCCACATCGACTGATGCAAAATAGTTAGGGTATCTATATCAGGCATGGATAGCTCCGGGGAGCCGTAGGGGCTCCCCCCAGAAAAGGAATTCAGTGTGTGACAATGATGATATTACAATATAACTCTCTAAATGATCATTTTATGTCATATTAGTAATAATGTAATAAAAGTAGAGGAAGTCATAATTCATGCAGAAATTAAGTGGATATCTACATAAGCTACCACATACCAAGAGGTGAATCCAAAGGAGAGTAGAAATCTCCCACAGTGTCAGAGCAATTATTTAGGTAATCTCGTACTCTTCTTTCCAGCTGAGGTAGGAGTGGATCACTCTCAGATTGATCACAAGTATTTGAGGCTGAAAAAAAAAATACTTGAATAACTTTCTGGGCAGTTTCTCAACAATTGCTCTAAGAGTAGGTCCTAGTATTACAGGACATTCCATCATGTATTTGGCCCAAGACTTGTATAGACCTATCAACAACCAGGAACAGAATCTGGGTTGTAAGGAACAGGACCTTTATAATAAATATTTTTTCTGATTAATGATGAAAACAAAACTTTTAAATGTTTCCTTGTAAAAAGTGTGATTTGAAACTCCTGCTAGAGTTTCAAATCTCCATAGGGGAGCCGTAGGGGCTCCCCACAGAAAACCAGAGTTGAATAGAATGAAACGCCAATTTCCGTGCGAGCCCCAGTGATTCCCTAAACCTCCCCTCTTCCTTCCAGGTAATTGGGTAGGTCTTGTTTGTCATATGCTGCACATCCTAAACCTCAGACCAAGGGGGGTGGTTAGCCCCTTAACTCTTCCACCCCCAAGGAGGAGGGAGGGCAAACGAGCTCACGCTAATTTTGAGAGATTAGATCTTTGTTTATGTTAATAGGGAAGTTTATTAGTTTTGAGTCTTCAGTTTCCTTTGAACCTAGCAGTGGTTTCTTTTGATTTGCCGAGTTTTTGGATGCCTTCCCCGGCAAAATGTCATAGCTCTCTTCACCTTTGTGAGAGAGGCCAAGTTCTGGTTTTGGTCTCCAAGTAGGCCTGAGAACTCCATGGCTGATGCAATTTGGTAGATGGGAGTTATCTCAACATATAGCTTCAGGTAGCCACCAAGGATAACCCAAAAAGTGCTGTTTCATTACATTCCACACTGGTTTTTTCTCTAGGAACTCTCCTTAAATGATATTTATTTAAAAACATTTTGAATATTTGTAAATGGACTACACAAAAGAATTTTGTTTTATGTTATAAACTCTCACCTTCAAGGATGGATTTCGCTCTTGCTTCCTGTGGTAAAACACGGAAATCTATAAACCAGGCTTCAATCCATGCGATGAAGAATGAAAGGAGGATTAACATCACCTCAAAAGGGTAGCTTGTCTTGTCATTCCACTGTTTAAAAAAAAAAAATATAAATTACAACAAAATATATTAAATTCATATAAATGATGTAAATATGTATATACAGTACAACCTCATTTCAACGTACCCTGATTCAACAAATCTCCGGCTAGTTCGCACATTTTTCAGGCCGGATTTACTTGGTTTTGAAGAACAATGGTTCGCCGAAGTGGGAGATGTTCGGATTTGCTTACGATGTCGGGACAGAGTTCACAGACTGGTAGAAAACTTTCCCATTCTATCACAGATTACAATTAATAATTCCTTCATATGGCAAGTTGGACCACACAAGTGTACCACACAAGCTTACGATGTTGGGACAGCGTTCACAGAGTGATGGAAAACTTTCTCATTTTATTACAGATTCCAATTAATAATTTCTTCATAAGACAAGTTGGATCACACAAGTGGACCATCTTGAGGTTACCTTGAGGTGATTTCAGGGCTCAGCGACCCCGTGGCCCGGTCGTCGACCGGGCCACGGGGTCGACCGGGCCATGGTGGCGGCCGCTTGGCCGCCACCAGCTAGGTGGCGGCCAAGGCTAGACACACTAATATTTCTCCTCCAACAATACTGTTTGTGGTGTTATTATGCTATGTTGTTGTTTTAGATTCAGCTACTAGGAACAAAATGTTCCAAATAGCATGGGTTATGGTGAGCCCGTAGTGGACTTACCTGGCACAGGAGTGGGGCTGTAACTGTGTATTACACTATATACACATATTATATATAAGTATCTACCTGTTTTATTCACCATACCTGTACAAATAAGCTGGTATGGTGCCCAAAGACCATAGTGGCCACCAGTAAACAACAAGACATGCCATGCAGACGACACACCTCCCTCACCAAAATGGCAGCTCCCAACCTACTCCTATTGCTGTTATTACACTCTATACACACGTTATATATAAGTATCTACATTTGTGTTCACCATAGCGAACCACTAAGCTGGTATGGTGAGTGTAGTCAATAAAAGGTGGCCACACACAGTCAGAAGACAACGCCACCACCCTCCCTCCCACAGCATTACTCCTCCCTCCATGGAGCACAGCACTAAATATAACCACAATCCTGCTATTATCAGAATCCTGGTCAGTTTTATCACAGTCAGGGGTCTTCTGTAATACTATCATCGCTAAATAATAGCATGAACATATATATTATGGCATTTGTAGGCGATGCTGTGGTCACAAGCTGAACAGCGGTGCTGTGAGCTCGTGCTGCGTGTGTCAGCCTTGGTGGCTCACTCAATACTGAAGCACTCACACCCAAGAATGTTGGCCTGAATTTTTTTTCTAGGTGGCATCTGGCAACTATCGGTCGTGGCTGCACTATAGCTGCCCCTATCCCAGGTGGGGCGTTGTGGTGTAATAACACCACAGTATTGTTGGAGGAGAAATATTAGTTTGTCTGGCCTTGAGGGCATCTCTGGCCTTGTCAGCTACTCACACAGCTGATTGAGTGAGTAGCTACGTCTTATTGCCTTTACTAACCATACAAGCTTAGATGTACAGTTATGGTGAACAAAACATGTAAATACTTATATATAACGTCTGTGTATAGTGAATAAATGCAAAAACAATATCGTGGGAGAAGAATGTGGGCGAGTGAGGTGTTGTTGAGGGAGGGAGTGGCAGCGAGTGGCTGGCTGGTGTGTGGCGGGTATTCCTCCTTGCTTTTTGACTCACAATACCAACTTAGTAGTTTGTTAAGGTGAACAAAACATGCAGATACTTATATATAACCTGTGTATATAGTGTAATACCAGCAAAACTATTTGTTTATTGTTTTTATGAACATAATAATTGAATCACTAATATGCACACCATAATTTTGAGTACAATGATGTTTCACACATTTTATAACCACTACAGTAACAGTAACCACTACATCAGCAATAGAACTGACAGCTCAGACCCCGGCAAGTGGTGAGCTACTTTCCCTCCTGCCCCAGATCAATGGGGGAGGTTGGGCAAATTAGCTTGTGCAAGTTACAAAAGAATTCTATCATTTGTTTACATAGCTGGGGAAGTTCTTTAGGCAGATTTTGAGGCTTCCATCTCTTTTGAGTCCAGTAGTGTTTGTTCTGACTCATTGACTTTCGGGTTACCTTTACCGATGAGGTGGCGAAATGTCACCAGTCACGGCACTCTGTAAGGGAGCTGTGTTCTGGCTTTAGTCCCTGGTAGCAACCTGTCCTCTTAACCCTCAAACCGCACATATCATATATAAATGATATCAGTGACAAAACCGAAACCGCGCACATCATTTATATATGATTTCGTGTTTAGCGCTATAATTTAAACGCCCCGCCTGGGATAAGGGCAGCTATAGTACAGCCACGACCGATAGTTGCCAGATGTCACCTAGAAAAAAAATCCAGGCCAACATTCTTGGGTGTTACAGCGTCAGTATTGAGCAAGCCACCAAGGCTGGCGCACACAGCACGAGCTCACAGCACCGCTGTTCAGCTTGTGACCACAGCATCGCCTACAAATACCATAATATAAATGATACTGCTATTATTTTGCAGTGATAGTATTACTGAAGCCCCCTGACTGTGATAAAACTGACCAGGATTCTGATAATAGCAGGATTGTGGTGATATTTAGCGCTGTGCTCCATGGAGGGAGGAGTAAGGCTGTGGAATGGAGGGTTGTGGCGTCGTCTTCTGACTGTGTGTGGCCACCATTTATTGACTGCACTTACCATACCAGCTGAGTGGTTCGCCATGGTGAACACAAATGTAGATACTTATATATAACGTGTGTATAGTGTGAGATAACAGCGAGAGGAGTAGGTTGGGAGCTGCCATTTTGGTGAGGGAGGAGCGTCGTCTGCACGACTTGGCATGGTGTTTACTGATGGCCACTATGGTCTTTGGGCACCATACCTGCTTATTTGTTCAGGTATAGTGAATAAAACAGGTAGATACTTATATATAATGTGTGTATATAGCATAATAACACCACAAACAATACAGTGCTTCCTCAGACTAACGAACCCCGCTCTATCGAATTCCCGGAAGAGCCGAACAAATTGAATTCGGTACCAAATGTTCAGTGGAACATACAAATGTTCGATTAAGTGAGGAATGTTCGTCCAAGCGGTCACCGAGGCCGAGCGTCAGAGCTGGCTGTCATCAACTATGATTCGCCAGTGTAAACAGTTATGTAGTGTTTTATTATCCCTACCCATTGTTTCTAGGGAGAAATGGTGATAAAAATGGTGATAAAATGGTGTCAGGGGGGCATTGGTGAGAGAGTTGTTGTCAGGAGGCAACACGTGCTCCCCCGCCCCCACCCTCCTTCCTCCACCTGACCACAGAGACCACTCACTCTCCTCTCGTCGTCAGATGCCAAGAGTCAATTTAATGATAATTATCGCATTATCTACACTGAAAATAGCCTTTTTATTAGAAAAATGTCATATTGGAGCAATAATAATGGTGAAAATTGTAATATATACAGTACATATTTTAAACAGTTTGAACACATTTCCTTTTCACAGAATTTTTAATACAATTGGGGTGTAGATAACAGCTGGCATTGTGTGGCCGGCCGGTCGCTCCCTGAGCCATTGGGGGGGGGGGGGGTGGGTGGGGGGGGGTTGTTTCCTGGATCCCTCCCTCCCTCCCTCTAACAGCCTGCGTACTGTACTAATACCTATTTAGAATAAATTTTGAGGAGGCCAATAAAACAAGCACAGGTCGTGTGAACGTTAGGCCTTGGTGAGGTGGCTGGCATCATTTGTGGTGGTGTCAGGGGAGGCAGGCGGTGTCAGGGGAGGCAGGTGGGGTCAGGGGAGGCACATGGGGTCAGGGGAGGCAGGTGGTGTCAGGGGAGGCAGGTGGGGTCTGGGGAGGCAGGTGGGGTCAGGGGGAGGCAGGTGGTGTCAGAGGAGGCAGGTGGTGTCAGAGGAGGCAGGCGGTGTCATGGGAGGCAGGTGGTGTCAGGGGAGGCAGGTGGTGTCAGGGGAGGCAGGTGGGGTCAAGGGAGGCAGGTGGGGTCAGGGGAGGCAGGCGGTGTCAGGGGAGGCAGGTGGTGTCAGGGGAGGCAGGTGGTGGAAAGAGGCAGGCGGTGTCAGGGGAGGCAGGTGGTGGAAAGAGGCAGGTGGTGTCAGGGGAGGCAGGTGGGGTCAGGGGAGGCAGGCGGTGTCAGGGGAGGCAGGCGGTGTCAGGGGAGGCAGGCGGGGGAGGCAGGCGGGGTCAGGGGAGGCAGGCGGGGTCAGGGGAGGCAGGTGGGGTCAGGGGAGGCAGGTTGGTCAGGGGAGGCAGGTGGGGTCAAGGGAGGCAGGTGGGGTCAGGGGAGGCAGGTGGGGTCAGGGGAGGCAGGTGGGGTCAGGGGAGGCAGGTGGGGTCAGGGTAGGCAGGTGGGGTCAGGGTAGGCAGGTGGGGTCAGGGTAGGCAGGTGGGGTCAGGGGAGGCAGGTGGGGTCAGGGGAGGCAGGTGGTGTCAGGGGAGGCACATGGGGTCAGGGGAGGCAGGTGGGGTCAGGGGAGGCAGGCGGTGTCAGGGGAGGCAGGTGGTGGAAAGAGGCAGGTGGGGTCAGTGGTGGAAGGTGTTGTCAGGGGAGGTGGAAGTGGAGAGAGAAGGGTGGTGACCACGCATGGCTGCCAAACCTCTCATTCATACTCTATTATAAATCTCAATCTTAGCTGTAAAATATTTATGCCAAAATATGTTAATTTTCGTGTATTAATATACATTATTAATCATTAACACGTTTTATTGTTTCCTGAAGAAAACAATAGCTGACTTGGCATTGTGGTGTGTATGGCCGGGTACCTGGGGGGTGGGGGGGGGGGGTCCTGGAGGTGTGAGAGGAGACCTGTCAACCCATCATTTTTTTTTGTCGGGCGAGTTGAGACGCTTCCAAGCCTGCTGCTTCAATACACGGTGTGGGTGGTGTGGTATGGTTTGGGTGGTGTGGTTTGGGTGTGGGTGGGTTGGTGTGGGTGGTGTGGTTGGGTGTGGGGGGATGATGTGGGTGGTGTGGGGTGTGTGGGGGATGATGTGGGTGATGGTGTGGGGTGTGTGGGTGGTGGTGTGGGGAGTGTGGGTGGTGGGGGCGAATGGTGTTAGTGGTGTTGGGGAGGGTGTGGGGGTGTGGGGGATGGTGTGGGTGGTGTGGGGGATGGTGTGGGGGATGGTGTGGGTGGTGTGGGGGATGGTGTGGGTGGTGTGGGGGATGATGTGGGTGGTGTGGGGGGTGGTGTGGGTGGTGTGGGGGATGGTGTGGGGGATGATGTGGGTGGTGTGGGGGGATGGTGTGGGTGGTGGTGTGGGGTGTGTGGGTGGTGGTGTGGGGAGTGTGGGTGGTGGGGGCGAATGGTGTTAGTGGTGTGGGGGATGGTGTGGGTGGTGTGGGGGAGGATGGTGTGGGTGGTGTGGGGGATGGTGTGGGTGGTGTGGGGGATGGTGTGGGTGGTGTGGAGGGTGGTGTGGGGGATGGTGTGGGTGGTGTGGGGGATGGTGTGGGTGGTGTGGGGGATGGTGTGGGTGGTGTGGAGGATGGTGTGGGTGGTGTGGGGGATGGTGTGGGTGGTGTGGAGGATGGTGTGGGTGGTGTGGGGGATGGTGTGGGTGGTGTGGGGGATGGTGGGGGATGGTGTGGGTGGTGTGGGGGATGGTGTGGGTGGTGTGGGTGGTGTGGGTGGTGTGGGGGATGGTGTGGGTGGTGTGGGGGATGGTGTGGGTGGTGTGGGGGATGGTGGGTGGGTGGTGTGGGGGATGGTGTGGGTGGTGTGGGGGATGGTGTGGGTGGTGTGGGGGATGGTGTGGGTGGTGTGGGGGATGGTGTGGGTGGTGTGGGGGATGGTGTGGGTGGTGTGGGGGATGGTATGGGTGGGGGATGGTGTGGGTGGTGTGGGGGATGGTATGGGTGGTGTGGGGGATGGTGTGGGTGGTGTGGAGGATGGTGTGGAGGATGGTGTGGGTGGTGTGGAGGATGGTGTGGGTGGTGTGGAGGGTGGGAGGATGGTGTGGGTGGTGTGGAGGATGGTGTGGGTGGTGTGGAGGATGGTGAGGGTGGTGTGGAGGATGGTGTGGGTGGTGTGGAGGATGGTGTGGAGGATGGTGTGGGTGGTGTGGAGGATGGTGTGGGTGGGGTGGGGGATGGTGATTCTCGCATCTCAGATTATTATTGACACCAAAAGAGCATGAAAGATATTATAATGAAGCACCACACAACAAAGAAACAAACTAATGTGTCCTGGCATATGTTTTAAAAAAAAAAAATAAGAAGGTTGTTGGGGCCGGACGGATGGAACGAATTCCGCACTGGAACGAATCGGCTTCGCCCCATATAGTTCGTTCAAGTGAGGACACACTGTAAATACATATATATAACGTCTGTGTATAGTGAATAAATACAAAAGAGTATTGTGGGAGGTGAATGAGGGTGAGGGAGGGAGTGGCAGTGAGTGGCTCGCAGGTGTTTGGCGTTTCACTCCTCGTTGCTTTTTGACTCACAAGACCAACTTAGTAGTTCGTTATGGTGTACAAAACATGCAAATACTTATATATAACCTGTGTATATAGTGTAACAACAGCAAAACTATTTGTTTATTGTTTTATGAACATAATAATTGAATCACTAATATGCACACCATAATTTTGAGTACAGCGATGGTTCACACATTTTATAATATAAATATACCACAATTCACTGTATGGAATAATATTACTGCAAAAAAACTAAGAAAAAATCAATCAGAGACATTGAAATAATTAGGTAATAATATATTTGTGGCAACTGCCGTCTGACAGCTCGGGCGGAGTAGACCTCGTCTGGCGAAGGCTCTGCCAATGCCCCTTTTTTTGCCACACTTTCCTACCCTATTGCGGCTAAAATATGCCACCTACGATTTTTTTGTTATTTTTTCCGTGATCAGGGAACAAAAATGAACACTTCTATAAGACGAAAAAAAATTTTGGAATTTTTTTTTTGTTGCGCCTGTGGGTGTGAATTCCATTTGGGCCCCTAGCGGTTTGAGGGTTAAAAAGAACGTCGCATTTGGCTGTTTGCTCGTATGGCCGAATTTGGACGTAATTTGAAAATGAAAAAAAATGAAAATAAATTTGATTTTTTTTTTTCAACAACAGTAAGTTAAGAGTCCTCTGATAGGTTAGGTGGGCAAGAAATTCTCATAAGGTTTCAAAACGTTATGAAAAACACGAATTGAAAGTCATCTATTCTAACCTTACAGAGTCGGCCGGATGACTCAAACAGAAAACGGAACAGTACATCACTTTTGTGAGTAGATTTCATTTCAAATTACGTCCAAATTTGGCCATAGTGCGCATACGTGCGAAAAGTGACGTTCTTTTTAAGAGGACAGGTTGCTGGTAGGCCTAGAGAATACCACACCTGATGCAACCTGGTAGATAGTAACCATCTCAGCATTTAGCATCAGGGAGTCACAAGAGGCTTTCCCGAGAAAAACAAAATTTTTATCAGATTTTTTGACGCGACTAACAAGTTGCAAATAACACTACCTTATACATTAAACTCTTGCAGATGAAGAATGCACAGCTTCCTGCAGTGGTAATCTGAAACAAATAAATAAACTTTAATATTAACAAAGTATTACAATACTGTAATTTAAAAAAAAAAAACAGCATTGAATGTTATGAAATGCCATTTTCTGGGTGAGACCTGGAGGCTTCCCGGAGCTATCCAGGCTGATATGGATATAATAGACTTTGGCATCAATGTGAATGGAGTTCTAGGCTTATCTGGGACCACGAGCCAGAACCTGGTCCCCCTCAGAGAGGCACGAGGAGCAATGGCCAATAGAAATGCACATGTGGTTATGGAGCATTCTATGTCTGCCATTGACCAGGTCAGGCACCCAGAAAGGTAAGCATCCCAAAACAAACCCCTATTCTGGTTGAAACTACTACTGAAAGTCAAACGAGTGGACAGAACTCCCCAAATGAAAACGAGCATGTCACCATGTAACGGTGCTACTTGTCTGCGCAGCCTTCCCCACTGGGAGGGGAAAAGTGGAGCCCCAGTCCCTCACACCGGCGATCCACCCTGCAGTTCTGAGGCTGGAAATCAAAATACGCAAAAAAAAAAAAAAATGCCGACTGGAGGGAAGGAGGGTTGCCGCGAAGCCTCAGAAACTCACCCAGAAAATGGCATTTCATTACATTCAACACTGGTTTTTTGGGGGGAGCCCCCTTCAGCTCCCCGGAGCTACTTACCCAAAGATAAAAGAAAAAGAGAGACCTACCTGAGAGGCAGTCAGCACTCGCTCCTCAACGTGAAGTCGAGACAACTGGCTGCAACCACCAACCCAAAGCACCACAGGCAGTCCCTCCCCAGCCTCGAGGTCCTTCACCACAGGACCCGAGGCCGAGTCCTCTCCCCAAGCCCCGACCCCACAAGACAAGGACGGAGCAGCCAGAAAAGCTGGAGGAAGGGGGGGGCCCACTGGTCAGACCCAGAAGCTTCGGCCAGGAGACAAGACTCGAATGCCTCTGCCACCCCCCCGGAAGGGGAACCCCCCGAACCTGCCCGAGTCTCAAGATCAAGTAACCACTGCTCCGACCCCGAAACCCTCAGATGCTTCGGGGCCAGAAGCAGGGGGGGGGGGGACCAGAACGAACAGAAGGGGAAGGACGAGGAGGTGCGGACTGAACCAGGATCGAAGCGACTCCCACCCCCAAGTCCGGGTCTTGAAAAGCAAAGCGGGGCAGCCCCGGGGCATCCGGGTGAGCAACCAACCGAGCGCGTTGCAACAGACGAAACCTAGACTACAACGCACGCACCGCCTGTACCCGAAGAGAATCATCAGAGGATTGGGTAAATTGAGTCACAAGCAAGCAGCAACACTCACAGGACTCAGGGTCGAAAGTATCACCGACCCAACAGGCAGCGTGGCAGAGGCAAAAACAATAAGGGTCACCCTGAGACAAGGGGACCGAGCGACCCTCAAACTCGCACACAGCGAGTGGGGACTCCGGGGTCACATCCATCGGACCCACGCGCCCCCTAGGGGATTCCCAGGGTCCTGAGCGTTTACTTTAAGAGGACTCACGCTCAGGTAGTCCCAGGCAGGGAGCTGCAAACCAGCGCCCAAAACTACCAAGCGAACTTCTATAGCTGAACCCCAGGGACGTGTACACTCACGGGGACCTAGCAGGGGCCACCACCGAGGAGAACAGTGGAAGGGCAAAAACAAACTGAATAAAATGACAGAACTCCCCACCAGGCAAAAACAAAAGAAAAACAAAACCCCGCAAGAGGACAGCGAACCCCAAGGAACAGAGCCGGCCGCGATGTCGGGAATACAAGCTGTGCAGCACCCTGCGCCCCTGCCAGTGCAAACTGCCTCTTACCTGCCGGTAACAAGGAAGAACACAACACCCAAGAGCCCAACAGGCGGCCGAAAAACCGAAAGGTAAAATGGACTAGCAGAGGCAGACCCCGAGGAGCCTGTGGAAGGTGGCCCCAAGCCCCAAGGGCAGTACTTACAGGGCACCTAGGAAAGGCAGCACTAGGCGCATGCAGCCCGAGTACTGAAGATAACTCCTGGCTCTCGCACCCACAAAACCAACACCACACGCAGAGCACAGTGCAGTAGCGACACCGGAGCCAGAGCACACGACCATCGCCTATAGCATCAGCCTCAAGAACTGAGGTGTGGGTAGCCGGCGTGGAGGGTCTTGGGCTCCCCCTTTCCCCTTCCGGGGAGGGGGAGCTGCTCAGATAGCGGTGCGGCGGTGTGTGACATCACACTAGTTTGCTTGTTTTCGGTTGGGGAGTTCTATCCACTAGTTCGGCTTTTGGTAGCAATTTTAACCAGAATAGGGGTTTGTTTTGAGGCGCTTACCTTTCTGGGTGCCTGTTCCAGTCGATGGCAGACATAGAATGCTTCCAACCACACGGGGACTTCTTTAGGCCATTGCTCCCCTTGCCTCTCTGAGGGGGCCCGGTTCTGGCCGTGGTCCCCGGTAGGCCTAAGAACTCCATACACATGACTGATGCCAAAGTCTGACATTAGCATATCAGCCTGGGATAGCTCCGGGGAGCCGATGGGGCTCCCCCCAGAAAAGTGCCCTGTGTCTAAGCAGCCGTATTACGGATGGGGAGACCGAGGAGAATAGGTTAGGGAGCCGGACTAAAATCGTTACTAATAATAAAATATTGAAAGCAAGCCGAGTTATCAGTCTGTTATCACAAACTTATGATATGTCGACAGGTATGAAGGAAGCTCACATCATCTTATCCAGTATACATAATCCACACCTGATATATCAGACATTATTTAATGACTGTGTTACCTTTAAGACATTTATTCATCATCTAAATGAAAAATGATCTTATAAATTTGAAAGGAATGTTCAACTTTAATCCGCCTTCAGCCATATGCAATGCATGAATGACACCACCACCAGAGCGCTCTGATGGTGCACCACCACTGGGAGCACCGCCCTAGTGGCATTGTGTGACAACAAAACATCACATCCAGAAATACAAGTTTCACATCCTGTATAGCAATTCTCTTGTCCAAAATATAAATAACTACACTACAGCTGAACTTAGGGGAGGGAAGAGTTGTGGAACAAAATCAACTTTAAAATATCTTTCAATAAATATATAATGAAACATACTAAAATAGTTTTTCCACAGAATATCCTTGTAAAATTGGGGTGCATCCTATGCGGGGGTACGTCTTATACGGTAATCATGTTTATATTGTGTTTCAAAGAGTAAGGGTAAACATTTTTACAGAAACATATCATGCACACAGATCAAGGCTGACTGCACAATTTTATCAAATAAATGTGTAAATATATTTTTCTAACATATATAAAACTTACGGCAACCATCCACCAATGATTGATGTGTAGTAAGGCATAGAAAAGCAGAAGAATGATGAATCTAGAGGCAGCAACCATCTGAAACAGAACATACAAACTATATTTTTTAATAGTAATCTAAACAATTAAAATTAGTAATAAGCAGTTCAACATAAAACAATTAAGAGATCAGTCATCAATATTACCCTATTTACCACTATCAAGAGGTCATCATCCTCAAAGAAATAAAAAATCAATACAGTTGAAGAAAAACAAATTCAGTCTCTTACTTCCTCTTACCAAATTGATCCTATGAAATCTTATTCTCTACCCCATTCTTTACAATTACCCCTTTCACTGTGCAACTCAATGATGAATGTTCTTAGTAGATATCAATAAACCATGTGACACAATCAGGGATATTTTAAAGTGCAGCCTATGACTTAAAACTCCCTTAGGTACAAGGGGCTTTAATCTACTTTTTCAGGCCTCCAGAAAACAGATGCCATCTTGGAAAAAATTGTGGCCACCCCTCCTGGGTGTGAGGAGCCTCAGCATTGAGAGAGTGGCCATGGGTAGCAAGTGATGGAGCAGCAAGTGATGGAGCAGCAAGTGATGGATTATGGAGTGTGTGCGCGCAAGCTGGAAGTAATATTCACAGGTACTCTGGCTGCATGTGCTTAGGGTCACCTTCCCTGAGTGCCTTGTGAGTACCGCCCTAGAGGCTTGGGATTCCCTTCCACAAGTCACCTTGGGTGTACCTCTGTTTGTCTTTTGCTGCTTGGCGATTGACTGTCTTGAGTGTTTTGCGGGGTTTCCTCCCTTGTTTACCTTGGGGTAAGTAGTAGTTATTGCACTGGTAGGGGTGCAGGGTACTGCATAGCTAGTTTTCACTTATAACAGCGGCCGGCTCTGTTCCCTCTGGGTACACTGTCCTCTTGCAAGGTTTTCCTTTTCTTTTTCTTTTTGCCTGGTGGGGCTTGGTTCGTCAGGCCGGGGTGCATCATGTGTTGTGTTCGGTTGCGGCTCTTTGCCGTTATTTGCACGTCACGGCTTCTGTGTCCGGGGACACGCTTTGGGTTGATCCAGTTTCCTTTCTTCCCTGTTCGCGGGTATGGGTGTCTCAGGTCGTCCGCAGGGTTATTAAGTCTAGCCAACCAGCGGTCTATCCCCATGCCCTTGATGTTCGTAAGTTTGCTGCTCTTGCTGCCGTCTTTGGGAATATGTAATGGGCTGACATTCGGGCACGGGGTTTCTGGCGGTCAAACAGGGTCCTGGTTGCATGCCACCTAGTAAATATTCCTGGGCCTAGTCGGGCCCTGTGTCGCTGTGTCTCGCCTTCGCGTTGAGGTGTGGAGCACAGACCGCCTCCCAGGTAAGTCCCCTTCCTTCTTTTTAGTCTTTCGTGAAGTAGCTCTGAGGAGCCGTAGAGGCTCCCCCCAGAAAACCAGCGTTGAATGTAATAAAACACCATTTTCTGGGCAAGTCCCGGAGGCTCCCCGACAACCCTCCTTCCCTCCGGTCGGCAGTTTTTTGCATACAGTATTTTGATACCCAGCCTCAAAACTGCAATGTGGATCGCCAGTGCGGGGGTCTGGGGCTCCCCCTTCCCCATCCCGGGGATGGGGGGAGCTGTGCAGACATGCATCGCGGCTCATGTGATGTTATGCTTGTTTGCTTGTTTTCAATTGGGGAGTTCTGTTCACTCCTTTGTCTATTTTTGCCATTTTTAACCAGAATAAGAGTTTGTTTTGGGGTGCTTTCTGGGTGCCTGTCCTGGTCGATGGCAGACATAGAATGCTCCAAAAATGACATGTGCATTTCTATGGGCCATTGCTCCTCGTATCTCTCTGAGGGATCAGGTTCTGGCCGTGTTCCCTGGTAGGCCTAGAACTCCACCCACATCGACTGATGCCAAAAGTTAGGGGTATCCTTATTAGCCCGGATAACTCCAGGGAGCCTCCGGGACTTACCCATAAAATGGCGTTTCATTACATTCAACATTGGTTTTTTAACCACCGTGCTGCGCCGAGTTTATTGTGAAATTCCCACCGTGTGCATGAAATAAAGTGTTCCCAAAAAATTATTTTTTCTTCGTAAAATGATAAATTCCCTTCCCTGAACATGTCTATGTAAAAATAAATACCAAATTCCACTTACTTTGGCTGTGGGGACATGGACAAGGTGCACTGTGACGTCATCAGGGCCTGGTCGCCCGTGCATGAATCGCCCAGACACGGTCGCGCGGGCCATTCAAGCACCGGGTGTTGCCACAAATATATTTTCAATTATTTGCTGTATGTATTTCCAATGCGGTTTTATTTGTTTCTTTTGTCGTATATGATGCATATTTGTGACCTTTACAATATGTATACAGTAGAATGTTCATAATTTTCCATGGAACTGTGATACATGTGTCAGTAATGTGTCCACAATAAATGTTTATTGTCACAATATTACGTGGTAAAAATTCACTAAAATTACAATACAGTATGTACAGTTTCACATACTATTTACACAGTAACACACTGTATTACACACTCAGTACTTTGGAGGTGCATAATAATCAACGCAGTAGTCCATGGTACACAGCACGACTTTGCTCTCGTTGCACCAGCTACAGATAGATTTTCGCTTCCTGTTTCTTCATTCTGTGTGCATGCAAATAACGCACTCACGTACACCCTTGGCATTAGTACCTGTAGGTGGTATGTAGCCAAGCTTGTAAAACGTAAGGTAGTCTTGAAAAGATTATAGGAAAAGATCAATTTGTCAGGTAGTCTTGAAAAGACCACTTTGTATGGTCCCACACAAGAAGAGATTCAGCATGCCTCAAAGAGTGTCTGTCAATCAGAAAGAGATTCAGCTAGCCTCAAAGAGTGTCTGTCAGTTAGGAAGAGATTCAGGTACTTTATTCTTGAAAATATCTATGGAAAACACCACCATGGTAGCTGCTAACACTGTTCATCTATGCTACTTGTATCAGATGCATTATCACTGAACGCAGAAAACGATTCATCTATGTATCGTCTAAATAAATTGGAGATAACATAGGATTGCAAGGGAGACGTTCAGAGCTACAACTGGATACACTCGCTGTATCGTCCTCAAAGGTGTTGTATCACTTGCATCCGACTTTTGTGTTAGGTCCTTATTGCCCCTAGCTTCACCAATATTATGACCCTTATGTTTTTCAAACAATAAGGTTTGAATTTCACCGACAGAGCGTTATCTTTCAACACCGCGTCGGACAGGTGTTCGGGAGCCAGAGGCGCGTGCACCACCCATGGTTGCTCATTCAGTACTAACCCAATCAGCAGCCCTAGGGCATTCTGGGAATTTTTTCCAAGATGGCTGCCTCTCACTGGAGGTCCTAAGAGTCCATTTCGTATACAACTAACCTTGCACACATTTAGAATGGGTACGGAAAAATCAAAAAGAGTTTTCTCGGTTGGCGCAGTTTCCCGCCGACCGAGAATACTCGTCTGGCGCAGTTAAGTGGTTAATCAATTTATTCTATTTATTTAATCAATTTATTCAATACTGTATCATTATATGCTCAGTAACACCCAGTTCTGGAGCTTACACAAATTAAAACCCTAGTATTCCTCAGCAGTAACTGCTTTGTAATTGCACAAACATTAAGTGAAAAAGTTTAAATCTAATGGAAAAAGTGGAACAGCTATTTAGAGTGATAAAATATACATACCACCACATCGAATATAGAAGATTTGATGTTATAATGAATAATCTCTTCCACTAATGCTTTGTATTCCCCTTTATTTATCTGAAAGGAATAAAATATAATTGTAAGGACATTACTCGTATCATAAAAATATGTTCTGATAAATAATTAAAACTAATCTTAATTCAGACTTACCTTACTTATCTTACTGAGAAATCTGTAAGAAACCTTTTATGTAGGCATTATAATTTTGTTATTTATTTAAACCTTGGCACTACTTCAGTATTGCCATAGTTTAAATACATTAACACAAATTATACAGTATTAAATTATACATTAAATACATTATTAATGAAATTTGATCTGTATCATTATTATCAGTTTTGCTGATTTTTATCTTTTATTTTTTTTTAAATACAGTACTCTACCTGCAAACTGGCAAATGTCATGCTAGTTCAAAATGCAAGGATTATTTTATTTCTTCTCTTCTGGTATGATACAGGACTGAAAAGTCTAGTTAGAGACTGACCCTACTACATCAAGTGCTATTACAAGATTTTTACTCACCAATACACATATGGCCCAAAAAAGGCTTGTAAAGAGAAAATCAAATGTCACAAAGAGGCAGAAGAAGCGTCGTACAGCTGACATTCGCCCGTTGATTTGCATTCCAGGAAAATGATTGGCTAGCCAGAAATCTGACGATACTGAATTCATGCTTCCAGGCCAGGCTGAAAGTAGACATTTGTCAAATCAAATTACCCTTCCTCTGATTTAGTATCTTAAAATGTTCTAAAAGATATAAATAATTCTACAAAAAAAAATTAAAAAAATAATTTATCCCATTATCTGCACTTTCTATCCTAAGTGAAGTGTAGTGGATTAAGCAATATAGGCTCTCATTAACATACAAAAGGTGTAGGCAACCACAGCAATGTGTAATGATGACCAATGAAGCAAATACAGTGGTACCTCAGCTTTCAAATTTAATCCGTTCCCAGAGACGGTTTGTAACCCGGAAATTCGTAAACCGAAGTGTATTTTCCCATAAGAAATAATGTAAATTGAATTAATCCGTTCCATACTCCCAAAAATATTATCTTCAAAGTAAATTTTATACCTAATTCACCCAAATCTTTAGTACTAAAGTACTCAACGTACAAGTTATTGCTTACCTTTATGTTGGCGAATGGAAGACGGTGAGGAGGGGGGAGGAGAAGAGGTGTTAGTATTTGGAAGGGGTGTCCCCTTCCATTATAACATCAGGCAGTGATGACTTCTCTGGGGTACTCTCCTACGTTTTGCAGGATTACCACTAGGACCTGCACATTGCTTGCTTGTCTTATTAAGAATCTGTCTAAAGACACTTGTTTTTCCCTACATTTGAACACTTGTCTGTAGTGAGACATCACATTGTCAATGCAACGGCCTGCAAAAAAAAAAAACTCACCCAGATAAAGCTGTAGCTTTATCTGGGTGAGGTTTTTTATACAAAACTTTGCAGTTCCTCCCATACTTCACACATTTTCTTAATGAGGAAGAGACATCCACTACTGCCTCTACTCACAACAATTTTCTTAAGGTGAACCTTACCACTGACTTTCTTGGGACCCATGGTGAGATATATATAATAATTACTTTTTATGTTCATATACCCAAAAATCAAAAAAACACTGAAATTATTTACAAAGAATTCCGGTGTGATTGTCACTAGGCAGGAGGCACTGGTAAACTGAGGAACGGTCGCCGTGCCACCACGGGCTACGTCGGCCATCTCTTAAGATAATTTCGGGGCTGTAGTGTCCCCGCGGCCCGGTCCGCGACCAGGCCTCCACCCCCCAGGAAGCAGCCCGTGACAGCTGACTAACACCCAGGCTTTGCCATACGCAAACTATGTTACCCGAAGCAAAGTTCATAACCTGATTCAGAATTTACAAAGAAATTGGACTCGAAACCCAAAAAGTTCGTAAAGAAGAGCATTCGTAAGCCGAGGTGTTACTGTACTGAACTGAATAAGACGGTTAATAGTACCAAGCCTCCCAGACCCACCCGTATCTACCCAGGACTAGAATCTGGCTTACTCTATGAGGCATGGGGATCTAGGAGATGAAAAGTCAACCAAAAGTCAAAGAAAGCTCCCACCAGAGAGAACAGACATAACAAAAAATATGACTGCTTAAAAGAAATTAGGCCCCCAAAGTCACCTGGGTTGTCATCTGGTGGCAGTCAGTGCTTCACTATTAGGGCATTTACCCCTGTTTTTTTTTTCCCCCCAGTATTAGGCTGAATGCTGATTCCCAAGCTACCCTCACCTCAGCGTGATCCAGATTCTTGTCCAGATTTCAAATAAGTGACTGTTGGGTCTCAGAGGTCTGATGTGTTTCATCTAAAAAGCATGGTGGTTCCAGAGCTAAACTCAAGGAGTTACTGTGTGGTCCTTCCCAGAAAAAAAAAAAAACAGCATTGAATGTAATGAAACACAATTTTCTGAGCGAGCCCCAGCGGTTCCCTGGAGCTGTCGTGCTAATGTGTGATATATGAGACTAGGGCATTAGTCTATGGAGTTCGACCTATTAGGGACCATGAGCCAGAACCTGGACTCTTCAGAGAGGTTTCAAGGTGCAATGGTCCTGGAAAACCTCCCTGTAGTTAGGAGTTTTCCTTATCTGACATCGTCTGGGGTTAGGGACCCAGAAAGGTAGGCATAACAAAACAAACAACCTGGTAAGAAAAGTTCAAAGAAAAATGAAAAAGAGAGGCAGATCTCCCTCCAATCCAATAGAAACAAGGAAACAAGAAAACAAGCAAAAGTCACACTCCACTGCCGCGCCGCTCGTCCATGCCAGCCAACGGAAGGAGTCCGTACGTTCGTCAGAGCCAACAGAAGGAGACCGTACGTCCGGCAGAGCCAATGGTAGTAGTTAGCATCGACCGTCTATTCCATGGACAGGGAAATGAACCAAGACAGGCCGTGTGCCAGGACATTGGATACTACCTGGATATGAACCGCATGGAGAGCCAAAACCCATGAAGCCAGCAGACGAGCTACTCCAAGCGACCAGCCCAAAAGAGGCAAGGACCAAAGAGAACCCTCGCGGTCCAGGCACTGAACCGCTGGCTGGAGAACAGTCCGAATGGAGCCGGATGGTTGAACCCTGGCCGACCCGAACCCTCCAAAGCAACAGCCAAACCGCCGCGAACTCCTGAACTGTGCTGTGAGCTCGAAGGAAGGGCATACCCCATCGCCCCTGGCCAGCCTGGTGAACACTGGTAACAAAGCCCCAGAACAGAGACTGGGGCTTCGCATCCGTGAACACATTGAGCGAGGGTTCGGGTAGGAGGCAAGGCAATGAACCCCGAAAACCCCGAAGAGAAAGCAGGCGACGCAGCAACCGATGCAAGGCACCTTGAGTACAAACCCAGCGATTGTGAGGGATGCAGAATGGGCATCCCAGCATGGCAAAAACTCCCGCGCAACTGCTCGAGCAACCGCCGAGTGACCCGGGACCTCACCTCCCAGAAGGCAAAGGCAGGACCGCAGCCTCAGAAATACCTCCGGAGGGAGAGACATGGAAGTGGTCTAAGAGTTCCAAACAAGACCCAGCCAGGTCCGAACCTGGGACGGAACCAGATGGGACTTTCTCTAGTTCACCAGGAACCTGAAGAGCTGGGAAAGAACCACATCCCCCTGGTGAGCAGACAAGCAGACCGACTGGGATCCTAATCCAGCCAGTCGTTCAGGTAGACCAGGACCAGAATCCCTAGCAGACTCAGACAGGTCACCACGACCCGGGTAAAATGCGTGTATATGTGAGGTGCCAGAGTCAAGCCAAAAAGGAAGACAACAAAAACGGTAAGTCTGATGCCCCACCACGAAACCTAGCCAGTCCCTGAACCCCAGATGAATCGGGACGTGCCAATACGCATCCTTCAGGACCAGGGACACCATCCAAGCACCCAGCTCCAAAAGAAGCCGGACCTGAGAGAGTGGGTCATCTGAAAGGAAGGGCAAGGAATCCAGGGGCACCTAGGGAAGGAAACCCTAGGCGCATGCAGCCCGAGTACTGAAGAATTTACTCCTGGCTCGCACACCGCCTGTAAAGACAGTACCACACCACAAGGCACAGAACTGAAACAATTTTACACAGCCAATAACACACTACCTTGCCAGTGTCACATCAGCAAAGAACTGAAGGGTTGGTAGCTGGCGTGAAGGTCTGGGGCTCCACCTTCCCCCCTCCCAGGGAGGGGAGGGGGGTTGAGAAGACAACGGCACGGCAACATGGTGGCGTCATGCTAGTTTGCTTGTTTCCATTTGGCGAGTTCTGTCCACTCCTTCAGCTCTTTGTAGCAATGTTTTCACCAGAATAGTAGTTTGTTTTAGGGCGCTTACCTTTCTGGGTACCTAACCCCATTGATGGCAGACATAGAATGCTTCCAACCACAAGGGGGTTTCTATAGGCCATTGATCCTCGCGCCTCTCTAAGAGAGCAAAATTCTGGCTCATGGTCCCCAGTAGGCCTAGAACTCCAAGCACATTGATTGATGCCAGAAATCTAATATATCCATATCAGCCAGGAAAGCTCCGGGGAGCCAACGGGGCCTCCCCCCCATTATATAAATTATATAACACATACAAACATGCTGAATATTACCCAATGTCGATAAATTCCCATGTCGAGACATCTCAGCAATTGTGCAGTTGCCAATACAGGATGGATACTTCCTAAGTCTCTGTAAAAGTATAAAACAAAAAACTTCATATATTTTAAAGGAAAATAAAAATAAACAAACAAATAAGACCCGTTTCATGTTTATACACTTCTCCAAAGTTTCTATCAACTTTTCTATTCCATTCACCTGGGCTCTAGGAGACTTAAACCATGAGCCCCAAGCAAGTGAGGCATATCACTTATGTGGTATCTATCCACTCTGGTATCTATCCAGAGCTCTATCCACTAATTTGATTGTTTATTTCCACGGATGTGTGGATGACGGATGTGTGGGGAGTCGGTCGGCCGAGCGGACAGCACGCTGGACTTGTGATCCTGTGGTCCTGGGTTCGATCCCAGGCGCCGGCGAGAAACAATGGGCAGTTTCTTTCACCCTATGCCCCTGTTACCTAGCAGTAAAATTATTTACCTGGGTGTTAGTCAGCTGTCACGGGCTGCTTCCTGGGAGTGGAGGCCTGGTTGAGGACCGGGCCGCGGGGACACTAAAAAAAAAAGCCCCAAAATCATCTCAAGATAACCTCAAGATGACAATTTTTCTATCTTTGCCAAGAGCTTTCATATATTTAAGGCATAAAAATCTAATTGAATTTTTTTTAAATACATATTATATACTTAAAAATTATCTGAAAGTAATTTCTGTCTAATCATAATTAACTACTAAATGATGGCTTCATCAGCTGATATATAAGGGAAGTTCCAAAGTCAATACACCTCATGTCAATTGGCATGTCATTGAAGAAATGTGGTATCTAATCATAAATGCCAATAATTACCATGATTTGGCATTTTTATTGCTATTATTACAAAAAAAAAATAAATCTTTCTATTAAACATAAAACTCACTATTTGGAAGAATTTTTAACCCTTAAACTGCGCAAAACGTCATACGATGTGTGTCATTGAGCACAGTTTTTTAAATGTTCAGAAACTCTTTCAAATGTTTTGTGCATAATCTATTAGGCAAATTCTCCAACTTTGTTTAACTGATACCAGTGTAACTTGAAAAACAAGAAAATAAAAAATAATTATAAAATTGAATACTGAAAACTTCAGATTTTGAAATTAGCTGCAAAAATATAAAATATCACCAACTGTTCACTTGGTGTTAGCATGCTCTCAGGATAGCATATGATCTTCATTTTCATATATTTAGAATATAGGTTTTCAGTATAGTTTACTGTAAAAAAAAATTGTTAATATGGCATTTGAAATATGCACAAATTTAGACAACAAAAATTTATAACTATTTATTTATTTTTAAAAATTTATAAAAAAATTATTTATACAATTTATAACATTTAGAGTTTATGAAAAATCAATTCTATAGGGATTGTAGAACAGACAGCTGTGCCCACTATATGTAAAAATGGTGAGAATTGGTCAAAAACTAGATTTTTGGATACTGAAGTAAGTTGAAATTCTAGTTATAGATATACAGTAAATGAAGTTGAAGTTATCGACCATGAATAAGGAAGTTCTGATTCGTGAATTTACTTGTATGTTGTAATAAACATTGCTTGGTATTCGTACTCAAATATGTGAAAGTTGTAGGTCACTGTGTTGAAATGAAGTCAAGAAAAAATAATCCCCAAAAATACAAAATATAGGGATAATTATAATTATTATAATTATTTAGGGGATATATTTAGGGTATACTTGATATAAGTAAAAAAGCCCTAATCTGGTCCCTAATCATAAAAACAACCTAAAGAAACAAGGAAAATAGAGTTTGAAATCTTTGAAAAAATCAGACAAAAAAAATTCAAAGTCCCAAGTTGTGAGAGTTGTGACTTAAGTGCTAAACAAGTGGAATCATAATTCACAATAAAATTTACAGTAAAATATTTGTGATTGTTCTTGAATCTTAAAAGAAAATGTTTAAATTATGGTTAATATTTTTGCAAGAATTTCAGGACTATATGACAATCAAAATTTTAACCCCTGAAGTGTGGTTGTGGCTATACATGCAAACGATGAGTCACAATACCATGACTGAAGATATAATGACCAAACCACACATCAGAAGATGAAAAAACGACGACATTTCTCCGTGATAAGATTTTCTATTAAATCCACAGATAAACAATGCTCTCTTCTGTCATGTTAGGGACTCTTAATCATCCTATTGATTGGTCTTCTAAGATAATCTTTCTTGCCTTTACTCTTCACAGATGCCATCTTGTCGAATTGGCTCTAATACACAACATACCAACCATGAACCTTAATTTTGGTTTTGTTGATGTCGACTTTTCGACCTTTCACAGTACAGACTTAAATGCTTTAACCTTAACAAATGTGACATGACTTAAGTCAACCCCCCTTTTCTTTTTCTTACCCTCTTATTCGTATCTCATCCATTCTTCATTCATTCCAACGTCATCATTTCTCCATTGTCTGATGTGTGGTTTGGTCATCGTATCTTCAGCCATGGTACTGTGACTCAATCTCTGCATTTGGTTAGCTTTTTTCACTGCTGCTCCTACCTGTTGTGCAACTTTCAGTGAATGGTAGATTTTCACCATAAGGTTCTTTTCTTCATCAATCAGCAAGGTAATGTTATTAATTTGATAGTTGTGATGTGGGTTGTTATGCCTCACATGTAGTCTTCTATTTTTCAGTATTAAAAAAGTATTTGCCAGTCTTCTGACCATTTGTGGAGTTCATGTAGATCTCTTTGTAAGGCTTCAGTATCTTTTTCATTTCCCACTTTAACATAAATCTTTGTGTCATCTACAAATTTGATGATGTGGTTTGTAACATTCAAAATGGACCCCTGTGGTACCCGACTCAATACATTTCTCCAGTCAGATTCATTCCCTCTGTTTTCTTGTTTTAACCATTGTTTTATCCAATGGTCTAATATTCTACCCTTTATTCCATGTGCCTATAATTTCCTTGATAGTCTTTCCTGTGATTTTGCTAAGGCCCTTGATAAGATACCACCTCTACTCAAGGTAGAGGTGGTATTTTATCAAGGGCTTTAGCAAAATCCATATATACTACATCCACTGGGAATCCTTTGTCTGAGTAGCTGGTTTTAAATCTGTATTTTTTGGAATGCAGGCAGAAGAGATAATAATTTACACTTAGAAAATTGTATAGGGGCTGATTACAAATCCATACATGGAAATAACAATCTTAAGAAGCACATCAGTAAACTGGGAAAGGTATAAAGACATGCAACTAAATGGCTCCTGGAACAGAAGAACAAGAGGTACAAGGAGAGCTTAGAGGCATTAAATATGTCAAAACTAGAAGATAGAAGAAAAAGGCGAGGCGACATACAAAATCACTATGTACAAAATAGTAACGGGAATCGATAATTGATAGGGAAGAATTCCTGAGACCTGGAACTTCAAAAACTAGAAGTCATAGCTTTAAACTAACTAAACAAAGATGCTGAAGAAATAGAAAAAAAATCATTTTCGCAAACAGAGTGATAGACGGTTGGAACAAGTTAGGTGAGAAGGTGGTGGAGGCCAAGACCGTCAGTAGTTTCAGAGTTATATGACAAGGAGTGCTGGGAAGACGGGACACCATGAGCATAGCTGTCATCCTGTAACTCCACTTAGGTGATTACATGAAACCATGAATCAAGGCAGGGTGTGCAAAATATCCTTGTTGACAAGCAGAGGAACAATAAGTATGCTGAGAGAATACACTGTCAACATCAAGGGCCCAATGCTTTTCAACACACTCCAGCTACACCTAAGGGACATAACTGGCTGACCTCTTATGGTGAGAGGCATGTTACAAACAGATTTTAAAAACCAACCTAGCCTAACCCCACCTTAATATAGCCAAACTTAACCATACCCTTCCAAATGTACCTAATACAACCCACCCCAGCCTAATCTAATTAATTAGTTTTTAACAATTAGACACTAACAATTATTAGTCTTGCCAAATGCATATACATGTTTATTATGAATATATAACCCCTAATCCCATTATGTGCCTATGTAACACTTTCCACTACCACCCATACAATGGGTATGGGGTGCATAATAAATTAACTAGACTAACAATAACCCTAAGGAATGGACAAAAGATGGGGGCTCCTAAATTCGACATTGAAGGGGGTATTTTGAGCTTTATGTGCGAAAACACATCCCGGAAGTACAAAAACACTGATTCCCCATGAACAAAAAAAAATATTGTTGACAAAACAAAGACGGGCCTTGGGGCTATGGACTGAGTCATCATTATACAAAGACAAATTAAAGTTTAGTTCCCGAACGTCATACTATCCTGCTTGATATACTATCCCCAAACTGAGACAACTTACGTGGGATCATATCAAGAGTTACAACCTCCAGGAGTGAACCCAACACAACTACTGGAGCAGTAGGCGGAGTTTGTTTACAAGTTGCTCCCTCCTTCCCCTCTCCCTCCCTGGTCACTCTACCCACCTACCTCCCTGGTCCCTCAACCCCCACTTCCCCTCGCCCTCCCAGGTCCCTCAACCCCATCCCCCTCACCCTCCAAGGGTGAGGGGGTATAGTCACTATACCTTTACTTTCCTACAATACAATACAATACAATACAATTTTATTTAGGTAAGGTACATACATACAATAAATATTTACAAGGATTGTTTAACTTATAGGTATAGCTAGTACATACAATGCCTAAAGCCACTATTACGCAAAGCGTTTCGGGCATGATAAACTTAAATGACAAGCTTAATACTAATTGAGCATAATGAGTAGAATGAAAACAAGAAATGAAAACATAGATGAAAAAGCAGCACAAATACAATTATGTCGACAAACAGCGCTCTTTAAAGAAAAAAACAGACATTGGTTGACAATAGAAGGGTAAGGTAGGTTACAGGGAATTTATTAGGTATAGCTTCGCTTTTAATAGATAGAGCTAGTACATACAATGCCTAAAGCCACTATTAGGCAAAACGTTTCGGGCAGGAAAAACATTAATGACTAAAGCTTAAAACTAATGGGTAAAAAGAATAAAATATGTTGAGAACAAATAAAAATAGAGGTAAAAGAGGGGGGGAACATTGTTGAAAAAGCAGCACAAATACAATTACAAATTATTACAGAAAATTACATTCAAACAGCGTTGATTTGAAAAACAAAAAAAAACAAAAAACATACAAGGGTTGACAACAGAGGGGTAAGGTAGGTTACAGGGAATTTATTAGGTATAGCTTCGTTTTTATCTTAAACTGGTTGAGAGAGGTACAGTCTTTAACATGGTTGGGAAGGTCATTCCACATTCTGGGCCCCTTGATTTGTAGAGCATTTCTAGTTTGATTAAGTCGTACTCTAGGAATATCAAAACTGTATTTATTTCTGGTGTGGTGCTCATGGGTTCTGTTACAACCTTCTATGAAGCTTTTGAGATCAGGATTGGCATTATAGTTTAGCGTTTTATATATGTATAATACACATGAGAGAATGTGCAGTGACTTAATGTCTAACATATTCAGAGATTTAAGTAGGGGTACCGAGTGGTGTCTGGGGCCAGAATTGGATATTGTCCTAATAGCAGCTTTGTGTTGAGTAATTAGAGGACGTAAGTGATTTTGGGTAGTAGAGCCCCAAGCACAAATACCATAGTTGAGATATGGATAGATAAGGGAGTAATAGAGAGTCACCAGGGCAGGGCGTGGTACATAATATCTGATCTTAGAAAGAATGCCCACAGTTTTTGAAACTTTTTTTGATATGTTTAGAATGTGTCCCTGGAAATTAAGCTTGTGGTCAATGAGAATGCCAAGGAATTTGCCATCTAATTTGTTACAAATTTGGGTATTGTTTATTTTGAGATTTATTTGATTAGAGGATTTGTTGCCAAACAGAATATAAAAGGTTTTGTCAATGTTAAGGGTGAGTTTGTTGGCAGTTAGCCACAGATGGACTTTATTTAGCTCAGTATTTACTGTGGCATTTAGAGCAAGGGGATCAGGACTGGAGTAAATGAAGGTTGTGTCGTCAGCAAATAGAATTGGTTTGAGGTGTTGGGAGGCATTTGGAAGGTCATTAATGTAGATGAGAAAGAGGAGAGGGCCAAGTATGCTGCCCTGGGGAACACCAATGTTGATGGGTAGGGTGGGAGAAATTGTATTATTCACAGAAACATATTGGAGCCTGTCAGTAAGGTAGGATTTGAGGTATTGTAGGGAGTGTCCTCTGACTCCATAATGATGTAATTTAAGAAGAAGGTTTTGGTGGTTGACAGTGTCAAAAGCTTTACGCAGGTCCACAAACAACCCAACAGAGAACTCATTTTTATCAAGAGCTGTATGAATCGAGTTAAGCATACTAATAAGTGCATCGTTAGTGCTTTTTTTGGGTCTGAAGCCATATTGGCAAGGGCTAAGTATATTGAGTTTGGCTAGATATGAGTAAAGCTGCTTATAGATTAGTTTTTCAAAAATTTTTGACAAGTTTGGCAGGATAGATATAGGTCTGTAGTTGTTAACATCTGTGAGATTACCACATTTGTGGACAGGCGTTACTCTCGCTTTTTTAGAATATCTGGGAAGGTTTGGAGTTCAAGTGACTTGTTGAAGAGCAAAGCAATAGCAGGGGCTACTATACAACTTCCCACTAGATGACTTATTTAATACCCCCTACGTGAATTCAGAGACAATTCTATAAATGTTCTAGAGACGTCTAAATATTTAATTCAAAAATAAAAAAAATAAAAAATAGAAAATTGATCAAAATGATCAAAAGAGCAGATAAAACTTTCCAAAGATGATTACACATTTGCAACAGACTTATATATTGCAACTGAATTCAATGACTTCTTTTCATCAATTGGTGCAAACCTTGCCAGAAAAATCCCAGTGACCCAGACCCAGGGTCATGTACCCAGACACATATAACTACATATCTCACAGGCAGCTATCCTATATAACTACTCCTTTTACCAGTCAGCTCGACAGACATTATATCATAACTCAATCGCTTAAGGCCTTGCCCTTTCTTTCCCACTCAAGTCAAAAGTCATCTCCCCCACCATTCCTCCTCTATTCCCAATTCCCCGCTCACTCACTGGGTAATCTTCACTCTATTTATAAGTGTTAGTCATAGTATTGGAAAAGTGAGCCAGCAAGCTAGCAACACATATTCTCATCACTATTTAAGCTGTTGAGGCAGTAGTAGCTGAACCTCTGTGTTCCTTTTACCTTATGGTACTTAACTATAGGTACCACAATGATATTATTATACTAAGTAACTAGACTGACTAGGGCTTTACCACCATTATTGCCGGTGTATTTTTTTAATTTGCACCTACAGTAGTATAAAACAAATATTTATTTGGCATTTCAACAGTTTACAAATTAACAGAAAAAATCTTAATTGTTCTTAGTAAATAATATCAAGATTTAAATCATTCTTTATTAAGATTTCATGATACACTGATAAAAAAATAACAGCATAATTAACTAGAAAACTGACTGAAAATCACTTGTTACTCTATAATTTCATAAAAATGTATGAATCTTATACAGTCAACCCATGATTTGTGTGGTTTAGATTACTGTTGATTTGAAATAATGCAGGCTATCAATTTTATACAAAGTTTTAAAATGCATTATCTTACTTTTTTTGAGGGTTGATCATGGTCCCAAGTAAACCATGCTAACTATGTTGTGACCCAAGCTAACATGGGTTTTTCCAAACTACATTTGAACCTTGATTTCCCACACATTTTGTTGTGTTTCACAAACATTCTGAATTATTGCATAATGGCATCAAAAGGTGCAAAAGTGAAGAAACTGTAAGCAAAACTAAATATTAAATAATCTGAAAAATGGTGAGTTTACTGCATCCCTCAGCCAGGTCAAGTGCATTAATGTTTGGATGAGAGTGTGAAATCCAACAAATTGCTGGGAATGTTGATGGCAATGAAGAATGAGGAGAGTGCCCCAATAAATTTGATTCTGATCTATACTAAGAAATTGAAGATATATGAATTTTTTACTGGAAAATAAATAACTATCAAAAGTAAGCATCAAGCCAGAAACAATGCAGCACCATCCGTGTCACTGGGTATTCAAAGGGAGCTCAATATCACTGAGGATACCAATATGAGGAAAGTGCATAAGGCGAACGATACCAAAGGAATCGGATTCACCAAGGATTCTATCAAGAGACAAATGACCCCCGAGAGACAGTTGGGAAGCAATATACATGAATGTCCCGAAAATGGGACATTCAACAAGGAAGATGCATGACTGTAAGAGGGACAAGGCAGTTCGGATAATAAGGAGCTGGGCGGCATTTCATTACGTGACTGTGATACAATGATGCAGTTTGGCCAACATGTGCCAGAACCATTTCCTACTGCTGGTTACAGTGGTTGGAGAAAGTCCAAGGGGCCAATATACCCTTAAGAATGCGCAGTTTGTTACCAGTAACACAAGACCAATGATTCTGCCACTGGACATGGATCAGGGAATGAATGGCAAGGTAAAAACCAAAATAAGGAATGCCTTTTTGGGAAATAGAACAAGTGCACAAAGCCTCCTTAGCAGCAGTGTCCGCACATTCATGTGAAGGAATACTAATATGGCTGGGAACCCAGTAAAACTCAACTTGCTTAAAATGGCTAGAGATAAGAAGCGGCCAATATTGGATTTCGATAACCACAGTGTGTATAGGATTAAATGACTCCAGACCCAGGAAAGCACTGCGAGAGTCAACCACAATGGCAAAGGAGCACTGATGATGGAAAAGCAATTGATGAAGAGCATACAATATAGTATACAGTTCAATCATGAAGATGCTAGCGTCCGAAGGTAGGCTAGCATCCTAGGCTATATAGGTTTAGTCCGGAAAGACCACACAGTATCCAACACGGTCATCAGATTTAGACCCATCTGAGAAGAGAACAACATCATTTGAGTGAGAAGAAATTTTTTAAAGTAAAAGGCACTTCATAACAGGAGAGGTAGAAGCCTTTACAATGTGGGATCAAAGTCTTGCCAAACTTCACAAGTGAGACCCTCCATGGAACGGTCTCGGTCAATGTAAACATGGAACGACAGGAGGGTTGACATAACTAAAACAAACTGAAAGGGAGGCCTGTAGGCGTGACATACAAACAGCAAAAAGGAAGAAGTTGAAAGGGAACGGGGCTTGCCGGAAGGGCAACAGAGAAAGCGCGGCAAAATCGAGAATAAGAATGTTGCAGAGACCTTGTGAGGAAGCAGACAATATCAATCTTGATAATCCTGGACTGACAAGATGCCCATTTCAACATACAAGCTCTGAATAGGGGATGATCGAAAGGCAATTAACAGAGCTGAGGTGCAACTCAGTATGGTGCATAGCATCAAGAGAATGAAGGATTGAACAGGAGACAGAGCAGCCATAATCCAGTTTACACAGCACGAGAGCGGAGTGTAGAGAGAAGTGTGCGTCTATCAGCACCCTAGGTAGTATGGGATATGATTTGAAGTGACATAAGGGCCTTTTTTCAGTTCTAACCCAGACGTGGTGGATGAAGGGTGCGTCTTGGAGCACTCTAGGAAGTTATGAACTTGTGATCCAGTGATTTTGATGGATGATGGACAAGACGATTCCAGGCCTTTTCAGGTAGTTATGACCAGGAGAAACAAACGGAAAACTGTGCATAGAGAGTTAAGTGATACTGACAGTGATGAACGACCGAAGAAGTGTAGTGATTGACGACAAACGGGACCAGGATTTCAAAGTTCTATACAAACTCAGAAGGAAAATCTCACTAGAAGTATGCAACAGGACCACACACGGCAAGAGGCACAAATTAATGGAAGGAAGCGACTGTTACTTTCCTCGACATGTCAACTAACTTTGCATCAGAAGTTGGAGTGGACCGTTCAATTGGCCAAGGAATTTAGTGTAAATGAACCATTATTTAAGGAGGGTATTCACCGACCCTACATAACGGTTGGGACAGAAGAGGCAGTGGAACATCTAACGACCGACGGATTTTAGAATATTGTTTTGGTTACTTCTAAAGTGGGAGTAATTTACACTAAAGTTAGTATTTTTAAATATCCGACATACTTGTATCCCGAATTTCTTCATCTCAACAATGAAAGTGTTGTGTGGGCTAAGCGGAACATTGTACGTGGTGAAAAACAAAAGTCAAATTGTTGCCTTATTAAAGGGCGAGGCTCCAGAAAGACTTTTTGTGCAAGGACTTGGATACAGGAAAGTGACAAAATATATTGAAGAGCCTATATTATACATTAAGTGTTCCCCATTGTGGACATTTGGCTTGGAAAAGAACACTGCTTTCCAAAGCGGTGGTTTTGATGGAAGAAAACGTAGGTCTGTGGAGATGCGTCTAACCGCCCATCCTGCGTGCGCAACAGCCAGTGTTTATATAAGCTTTGCCCGCAGTTTGGTGGGTCCCTGTTCCCGCCATGCACGCAGCTGCTTCACTTACAAAACGCCCACCCTCCTCCCGGGATCCTCTGCATCCCCTGTTTTCTTTTCAAAGGGATGACGCACAGGCAGGCTCAGGGGGTACTTGTTCTAGCTTGCTAAGCATTTGCGGTATCTTTGGGGGGTGCTCCACCAGAACCCCCAAAGTGATAAGCCTGCAGATAGCTAAGAAATATTAACAAGAATTGTAATTGGTGTAAATTCAAATAATGCAACTTTCAATTACTAACTATAGACGTAACTATTAATTGTAATTGATTTAATACTTTATCATTATAATGATTATTCATTATAATTGTTCTTTACTACTTTATTGTTATGCATTAGTCACTAATTATTTATCATTCACCCTAATTAGCTATTTGATACATTAAAATTATTGCTTATCATTATTCTATGTTATTATTATTATATAATAATAATTATTTATTAATTTATTATTTATTAATTTATTATTCACTATTATAAAATAAACAAGTCCCCACTCTGAGCGCGTTTTCTTCCAACCTCAGAAAATGCCAGTTTAACCCCAGATGTCGGTAAGAAACTGTGGTAAGAAACATGATTTGCGACAGTGTAACATCTAACATCGACAGTCAGGATTGACAAAAGGAGAAACTTTTTGCCGTCTTGCTGCAATTGTCGAGGCATCCACAATGCTGGTTCCTCTCTGTCCCATGAAGCCCCGTGTAAGAGATTCCAAGCCGGCACCCATAAGCAGGGTAAACGAAGCTCCGAAGGAAGGCAAAAATCATACAACAGGAACAAGGAAGAAACAGTGGAAAGATAACGATAGCCTGTGACCAGCATTTGGGAGAAAGGCACGGCGACGATTAAGGATAGCCTAGTGGTAGTAGGAAATGAAGCCGAAAACGTGTACTCTAGTGGCAATGAGGTGCTGGGCAGCGTTGTGGATTCTACGGTCAGTACACAGAGGGTGTAGAGGGTGAAAAGATTCTAAGATTTTCAAATTGCGAGGGAGGGAATGAGAGAGTATGGTGGAAAGAGAAAATGGTTAGGATGGGGAAATGGTCACCGTTATGAAGGTCATCAAGGACCCTCTACAATAGGTCTAAATAAATGGAGGACGAGCTGAGGGAAAGATCAATACAGGAAAGGGTGCGAGTAAATGAGTAAACATAAATCAGGTCGCCAGAATTCAGAAGAGACGATGGAGAAGAGGACGATAGGTTCCAGCAGACAGCCACGGGTATTTGTCTGAGCATTACCTCAGAGGGCATGCTCACAGTTAAAATCACCTAAAAGCAGCACAAACACAGTAATGAGCCCAAGAGGCTGCTAAGATTGGGAAGAGAAAGAGAAACATGAGGGCAGAACATGGAACAAACAGTGTACCATTTACCCCCTCCACATTCACACTGCTACCCGTTGAGGGTGTGTGGACACAATGCAACCCACACGTCTAAAGATTAGAGCTACCCCCTTTGACGGTCATGCCTTCAGGAAAAGCGATATTTTAAAGGTCCTGAAGGACGTTACCAGTATCACACCCACTGACATTAGTCAGGAAGGTGATGATATTGTGCTCATCTTTTCATGTGAGGAAGAACTAGAATAACTCTTGACCAACGATGCCATACTTCGCAAGAAGCACCACCTACATCCTCACTTCCCACGTCAGATCCTGGCCGGAAGAACTGTTTTTACCAGCAGGACCAGCCAGTAGATCACTGAATGACCTCAACATAAGATCATGGACAATATCGAGGACGAAAATCCGAACCTGGATGTATTCGACCTAGAGTTCTGCAGCACCGACAAATCATCAATGAAGTTTACTCTCACCACCATAGCTGTGGCCACCCAAGGCTTCTACTGCTTCGGCTTACAACCTCACAAAGTAAAAAGGGAATGATAGATCCAGCAGTGCTTCAAGTTCTACGAGCTCACCCACCCGAGCAACAAGTGTCAGCACCCTGTCCAGAAGAGCAGCCTGTGCGCACTGGACCATCACTACTCCATATGCATGGCAACAGCCCATCGCTGCTTACTCTGTGATGTAATCACCCCGCAATTTCCTACCGCTGCCCCCGTAGACAGGAAAACATAAAGGCCCAGGTTGAAGCCAAGAGAAACAACACTCCTACCTCCACGACCAGACCCCCAGGCGCTCAACCCACCACCTCACCTCCCACCAACCGACCAGAAGACTTTCCAGTCTTACCAGAGAGTGGCTCCTCCAACCAGGCGACCCAGCTTTCACAATGGGGACCCCAAGGCCCCCAACGCCAAGGCACAGGCTACTTCGCAGCCCCCTGCATCATGTGCAGGCATTATCCCTGGTCTTATTAGACTAGCGGAGAGGCTTGCCGGACCAGACAACCACTGTTTTGTCAGTGAACTGAACACAATATACCTAGCCAATGGCTTGGATCCCATCATAGCCCCTGGCGCAAGTCTCACTGCCTCCATTACCATTCTGGAGACTACAACCAGGACGACATAAGGTCGATTTCAACACAGACTCCAGAGCCACCCATGACCCGGGCAGCAGAGGCAATTCCCTCTCCAGCTCCCTACACTTCTACCATCACTATCTCAGCAACTGTGCTATCAGACGTGTTGTCTACAAATGCTAACAGCACCACCAACACTCCTGAAATAGCTTCTACCATCAATCAACGACACCTGAGCCTACCTAAGGCTGCAAGGCGAAAGACGAAAACACCAACTACGGAGGTTATGGACTCCTCAGACGAGGAAATCTTAGTAGAAGCTCCACTGCCACAACACAAATATGACACCTACTCAGTACATGAGCTCGTCGTGGGAGGCCACCTTACCAAACTCCAATAACAGCATGGCTCAGCCAAAGTTTCAGGCAAACAAAAAACAGAAGACCTAGAGGTCTACACTAGCCCCACCAGTTCTATAACTGGTACAGCCAGCCCTCTGAGGCTGAAAGCCTTCATGAAGTCACCCAACCATCCCCAGATCTCTAGTATCAGCTATTGATACAGATAATGGCTCCAAAACGCTCTGCCCGAAACGCTTTGCGTAATAGTGGCTTTAGGCATTGTATGTATTAGCTCTACCTATAAATCCATCAATGTTTGTATGTACTTTACCTTGTATGTATGTACTTTACCTGAATAACCATTTGAATTTGAATTTGAATTTCAAAGAGCCTCCACTTACGGGTTCATCATAGCCTGTGCTACTTGGAACTTTTTGTTCTGAGTGGCTGAATCTAAAACAACAACAAACAACGTACCATTTACCTATAAAGTAAAGATTCGAGCAGCAGAAGAATGAACTTTCGAGGGAAAATGGAGAGGAACAAAGAAACGTCGTTCTAGATCTAACTCTAGTAGTAGAGTTAGGAGTCCCAGCAAAAGCTGCAGGGGGAGGTAAAATGCTATAACCGCAAAAGACAACAGGACAAGTGCCAAGCATTGGCTGCTGGAGACAGACACAAATTGGCAAAAATTGAGAAACCAGAAGATGGAGTTCAGGAAAATTTGCAAAGAAACAATGAATATTCCACTGAAGATTAGACATAGGAAAGAATAGAGCAAGAAATATAAAAGTAAAGGAGAAACACAAAGGAGAAGGACTCTAAAGAGGATCACGAGCAAGTGCAGTGAAGTCTGGGTGGAAGGCATGTGAAAATCCAGCAAATACGGTGGAGTCAAGAAGGCGCTAGGAAGGAGTAGAGGTGAACTGATGGGGTCTGAAGAGGATGGAGGCGCTAGGGACGGAGGGTGAAGGGAGGGTGGGCGAATACCAACAGAAACAGCAGGGATCACTTTACCAGGGACAGGACCAGAGGCAGAATCAAGGGCAATGGGAACGTCCATAGCCAGAAAAGAACGCCTCTACAGAGATAGGAGAGGGAGGAACCAAAACGGCAAAGGAAAGTGCAAGAAGCCTTCATACCTGCTGGGCGAGGAATACGGAGAGAATTAAGGTTTCCGTTTCTCACTGTGAGACACAGGCGTGCCAGTAGGAATGTACTGTACTTGGCAATGGCCTCCATAGTCCATTCATGGAGAGGGAAAACAAGAGTGGGAAATGGGAGGAGCGACAGTGACCTGGATGGAGAGGTGTGCAGGAGAAACAAAAGACAGAGGAGAAGATTGAAAAGAAAGACTTCATCAAAAAGTAAAGGAAGGCACAGAGAAGAGAGGAGAGAAGCAGCAATAACCAGGCAAAGAGAAGACAAATAGGAAGGAAGGATAGAACCAATGGTCATGGATTCAAAAAGAACTCTGGCAACCACAAAAAGGACAGGAGCAGGAGGAGGAAGGGTGATAGAGGTGCTGGGGTTCAAGAACTGCAAATGGGTGGAGAACAAAGGAATGGAAGAAGGGAGGGGAAGAGTAGTGTCATGAACCGCACAAACATAAGAAAGGGAAGAGAAAGTCAAGATAGCGGACCCCGGCACCAAGCCTTGGGGAAAGAAATACGATCATAATGCTTCAAGGCGAGAATGGCCTGTTCAAACTTATAATGGATACATAGCCAAGAAAATGCAGGTTGCACATCCCTGCAGTTGACATAGCAAACTTGGGAAAGAAGAGCAATCAGTACGAGAATGTCCAGGGTCACCACACAAGAGTCACCCCACTACCACACCTAGAAGAACCATGACCATATCTCCAACACCTACTGCAGAGATGTGGAAAGTGAATGTACTCCTGAATGGAGCATCAGGCAGCAGCAGGGTCCTACCTTCAAAAGTAATATTAACAATATGAAGACAATGACCATGAGAGGGACGAGTGAAGGAGTCAGCCTGGAGGATAGAAAAGCCTTGGACAACAAGGAAATACATAATATCCTCATGGCAGTTCCTGAGGTCCCCAACACAAGTCGCAACATGGTGTGGAAGACCAACATTGCCAATGCTGGACTTCAACAGGGTATTTTTGGACACCCAAATAAGGGTCTCATCAAGGCAGGACAAAGTAGCAAGGTGGGTGGCCGCTTCTCAAGAAGGAACTGCAACTACACACGTGCCAGTTCGAGTGGGGGTTAAAAGTAACCTGGGAATCCAAAGAGTCAACTAAGTATCCTGGTCGGGGCCTGGATACTTGATATCCAGGGGCCTGGTTGCCCACCCCATGAGCCTGAGAAAAGGAAAGTGGGTTGGAAGCAAACATGTAATGAACAAGAAAAATTTCATCCACGATTAAGCCCTCACACCCACTATGGAGCCACAATTAGACAATTAGAGGACAGGGAACTCAACAAAACAGGGCCATCCCAGGGGATGCATCCTGGATATACACCCCGCAATCATTACCTTAGGAACTGTCAGTCCATCGAGACTGGGATCAGCAACAAAAACAGGGTTTAACCTGTAAGTTTCGAACATGTCAGGTACTCCAGTTCTATAGACAAGAGAAAATGCCATCTCAACTCAACTTGCATCAGAACAGAAGTCAAATGAAAGAATAATCGAGATCGGAACCAAGTCGGAAGGAAGTAACAACCAAAAAGGAGTAGAGGTAGAGAGGGAAAAATGAAACAAGAGGAAGAGGGATCCAGCAAAATTAGCAGAGAAGGAGCACAAGGCTTAAAATGGACAGATGAAATGCTAACTGATCAAGCATCACAGTCCGAAAATCGAGCACCGTGCACCAAGCTCCCTCATACCACAATGAGCTGGACAGTGATGGGGTTTTGGCTGGAAGATGAAGGAAGCATTACATATTAATGTAAAATAGGTGTTTGGTGAGTAAAATCTTGACAAAGTGGACTATTTTTAGGATAAAAGTGGACTTTATCCTATTTTTCCTACATATGGATCCTTTAACATTTATGCAGTTTCTGTAAGAATATAAGTCCCACATATCTTGGGCTGACAGTATTACCATTAGATAATAAAATCATTTGTAATTAAATACAATAACCTCACAATTCAGTATGATCTATACAGTATTTTCAAACACACCACAGAAAATTAAACACTAATGTATTATTATTTTATCCTTCATGTATCACATCAAACATTAAACATCCAGGGAATATGTAAAATTGAGCATAATTTCTTAAAGCATATTGTAAATAACAGTTAAATATTAATTAGACAATTATTTTGAATAATATTCTTTGGTTAACTACTTCAATCATAAGTACACTACATGTATTATCAATATATTATTTGCTCAAAATCACGTATAATCTTAAAACACTGCTATCAGTACGCACCTACACAAGCAGAATGAGTGCTCTCCTGCTTAAAACCTAAGCCATGGACATAGTTGTCAGTACATGTACACTGTAACTAGCTTGTTAGTTAATAAAACTACAAATGTGATGTACCTGCATATCCCCTGAATCAGTACAATAGTAGTATGAAGTATGAAACTTGAAGCAGTATATAATGTATGTATAGTACATCTTCACTTGCACTTGATAATCTTACTACAGATTACAAAATTTGAACTTTTTGTCAGACGACTTACATGGCTTAAGGGGCCCAGTGACAGAGGAGTATTTTCCAAATATGAAATATAATGAAATTTTTTAAACAAATCTCCCATTATTTGGCATCAGCATCATGAAAAATTTCATCCCAATATATTAAGAAATTGATTTTTAACGATTTTTTAAAATTAAATGCGTGCGCGACAGCAAACAGTACTGATAATAACGATAACACATCCTATTTACTGGAAATCAGGGATAAGCACCTGTCCGATGCACAAAGTAGTAGTAGTAAGGAGGGTCCACAAAGTGGATATGCAGCTACTGCCACCTGGAGGGCCTGATTTCACACATAATAATAAGTTAGTATGTTATTTTGCTGTATTTTGTTATATATCATATAAATACATTCCCCAATGGCAATATTTCTTATGCTGACAACCCCTTTTTTTTTCCTCTCCTTTCTTTCAATACGGATTTTGTTGTGATTTCTACATCTTGGAGAATGCATATCCGGCACTACGCATGTGAAGTTGGAACGAAAGTGGTCAACATGTTAATCAGCCACAGGTGGCAGAAGTTGTGACTTTTTTTTTTTACTGATTTATTTAGTTTTTAAATTCTATTCTCTTTGTCTCTTTAGGTTGTATTGATGAATGAGAACCAGATGAGGGCCTTATCACTTATATACATGTGCAATAAAGTTACTGCAATATATATATATATGTTTGTTTTCCCTAACCTATCCCTATATTTTTTTTTTTAGTGGGGGGGGGGGTATATTTTCTTGACTTCATTTCAACACATATTGACCTACAACTTTCACATATTTCATATTTATTTCATATTTCACATATATTTAGTACGAATGCCAAGCAATCTTAATTAAAATTTACAAGATATGTCATAAATTCAAAGTACAGTACTATATTCATTGTCGAGAAATTTAACTTAATTTTTCTGTATAAACATTATTTTCAACTTTAAGACACCTTTAAAAATTCAGTTTCCGACCGATTCTCACCATTTTTACATATTATGTGCAACGTTCTTAGTTTTAAGGTTTCCTCGCTATCGTTTAGTCATAAACCCATAACATTTGGATTTATAATTTTTTTCCATCTAACTTTTGCACATACTTGGATGGCCACATTAAATTTTTTTACAGTAAACTATACTCTCAAACAATATTTTTCAGCAAGGAACATGAACATTATATGCCATTCTAAGACTATAAGGAATAAAATAACAATTGGTGACATTTAAATATTTTTAAATCTAATCTGAAACGGTGAAATTTTTTATTTTTTTTATTTAATTTTTTATTTTTTTCTGTTCATGGTATGATGTTGATCTATTAGGACAAATTGGAGCATTTACCATGAAGATATTACTAAAAAAAAAATTGAGTGTGTTTGAGGAAATTTTGGTGCACCATCACCGGGCCCCTTAAATACTGTACTGTACATTTTTTGTGTCACTTGTAAAACCTATACTGCAAGTTAATGACAAAATATTCTGTCATTAGAAGTCATTGTCAAGATAACCATATGTAGACTAAAATTATACTACAAAAGTGCTCATATCACAATATGACCTACAATATGTTGCTCATTACACCTTAAGCATTATTAATTACATCCAAAATTTTAACATATTAAAAATTTAAATTACTGTACCTGTTTTGCAATGCAAGAATATTTATGCATCAATAAGGCAGCTGTTCAGCTTTTTTTTTCACATAAATACGTTAAACAGTCCCATAGACAAGGGATGCATAGTGCTAAGACTGCTGAAGTTCTATATACATCTATCACAGATTTGAGTAACAAAAAATATTTTTTCTTAGGTCTCTATAAATTGACATAGTTTGATTTCTAAGACAACATGTCTGAGTATGCATGTAGCATAAAACACATTATTGCACACTGTAAAGCCTATGACTGATACATAATTATAACATCTTGTGTACATATTTAACATAAATTAGTAAAGAAATATTAAACACAAACAAGTGTCCACTACTGAATGATAATGAGCAGAAGATATACTGATAAGTACCTAACAAGGCTTGTGTTGTTTATGGCCTATAAGAGTACAAGCTTCAAATGCATAAATATACATTTATGCACTGTATTTGTGTTATTCGTGAAAACCATGCATTTTAAGTAAGAAATACAATAATAGATATGATGACCAAACCACACACCAGAAAATGAGGATGACGACGTTTCGGTCCATCCTGAGCCATTATCAAGTTGATCAACTTGATAATGGTCCAGGACGGACCGAAATATTGTCATCTCCTTATCTTCTTGTGTGGTTTGATCATCATATCTTCAGCCATGTTATTGTGACTCATCATCTGGAATAACAGATAATTTCAACCTTTAGTACAAGAACTGTACTGTTGAAGGTTGTTTTAACATTTTCATGTGTATTTACTGGTACAGTATTTACAATCATTTAGATGCAAACACCTCAAAGATATGTATGTATATATATATATAAGTGTATGAAGTGCTCAAGCAGTCTCCTATTTTCTGCTCCTTTTCTGATATCTGTTGTCATACATCAATGAATAAGTATACATAATAAGTAGGGCTTTTATACAAAGTGAAACAATTATTCACCATTTTCAACAAAACTCAATCATAACACAAGACTAGTCAGTCTTATATTTCCCACACAAACTTTCATTTTCAACAAATATTTAAGTGCAGAAACTTGAATTTCATAATATTTAGTAATAACAAATATGCAATATAACTATTTAATTCTATATACTGTATATTAATCTCTCTGGTGTAAAATTATGAAAAAACCAACAGAGAATCATCTACTTTATACAGTATATCATACTGTATATTACAGTATAGTATACTGTAATTTGAACATTTTAAATCATGCCTATCATTGAACAGTTTGCTTAATACAACACTGTACTTACTTTTAAAGGACAGGAAATTTTGTTTGAAAAGCATCACTTTACAGTCACTATCAAGAAAACCACAAGGTATGTGGTTTGACCATGCAGGAACATATCACAATTAATTTTGCTCAGGAGAATGTTGATACAATTAAATCTTATCCCTATAGAGAAATATTAAGAAACAATGCTTTGACTCTTGAATGTCATGAACCTATCACAAATATTATTTACATCTCACATGTATGTACATACAGGTATTTAAATGTACTATAACAGGATGTCAATATCAAATTTCACCTAGAAACCAAAGAAAAATAAAGTGCACAAAATATATAAACACTGTACAGCATTCTGAAACCACCATTGTTCTTGGCATAAGTATTTGTTCTTATTATCCCTTAAAGGGTGCAATACATATATACTGTATATGATTTGGGTAAATGTCACTGAACAGTGCACATCATATATATGTAAAGTATATGACTGAGAGTACCGCATACGATTTAAACAGTCTGCCAGGCAAAGGGGGCACCCATACGCTAGCCAGGAGCGATAGTAAACAGACGCCATCTTGGAAAAAAATCCACCGTACACCAACATTGTGGGAAGGCTACAGTTACCATACAGACACCTTGGCGAGCAAATCCTGGCGGCCGACCACGCTCAGAGCACTGCTCCACCCAGTCATTAACCAAGGATGAAATTCATACTGAATCTTCCCCTAACATACTCCCTCGGGAAGAACCTGGGGAAAAGATAGACAGCCCAAGACCACCGGGCCTACCTCAAGGGCAAAGACAACCCCCAAGCTAGGATGGCCTCTAATGGGGAGCGAGTCCCGAATGCCCCAGGGAAGAAAACCCTGAAATGTAAGGACAGTACTTATGGAGCACCTATGGTAGGTGTCCCTGGGCACGTGCAGCTCCTAGAACACTCAATACACCTGGCCATTGCACAACACGTGTGTAGGAACAGCCCCACAAGGCAAAAATCCAGAACAGAAAATCGAGGCCAGAGGTGACGTCCGACCACCAGCACATCAGCTCAAGAACTAGAGTGATGGGATGTCGGCTCACCCAGGTCGGCTCCCCCTTTCCCGCAGAGAGGGGATGGGGCTAGTTGGATGATGTGTTGCTCGTTTGCTTTCTTTCTGGGTGAGTTCTTTTGGTATTTTAAAGATGCAGCTTGCATATTTTAACCAGACAGTAGTCTGTTTTGATTTGCTTACCTTTCTGGGTCCTTCCCCAGTCAATGGCAAGTATGATAAACTTTAAATGTAAAATGCTCATAGGCCATTGCTCCCTGTGCCTCTCTGAAGGGGACAGGTTGTGGCTCGTGATCCCTGGTAGGCTTAAGGACTCTGTGACTGATAATCCCAACTAATATAGCGCTGTATCAGTTTGGATAGCTTCAGGAAGCCAACAGGGCTCCCAACAGAAAAAAATTTTGTATGCGACATATTTTAGCCGTGATGGAGCCAAGAAGTTGAGCAATTTGTGAGTGCTGAGGTGCCGGCTAGGCTCAGCCAGCTCGTGGGGTGCTAATTGTCACAAATACATTTTTACATGATTATTTCAATGTCTCTCTGATTGTTTTTCTCTTTTTTTCAGTAATATTATTCAACATTGTGTAATTTGAGGAATTTATATACCTAGTTAAATGTGTTGAACATCATTATGCTTAAAATATAATGCTTAAATCAAGTGAAATGTATATTTTATATTTTTAGATGAATACAACAGTGTTTTGGCTATCAGTACGCTATATACACAAGTTGTATACATCTATATTTTCATAACCATAATGAACTACTAAGTAATTCTACTGTGTGTAGTGATGAAATCTTATTTCAATATAGATGTACACGCTACAATTATCTTGAGATTATCTTGAGATGATTTCGGGGCTTTAGTGTCCCCACGGCCCGGTCCTCGACCAGGCCTCCACCCCCAGGAAGCAGCCCGTGACAGCTGACTAACACCCAGGTACCTATTTTACTGCTAGGTAACAGGGGCATAGGGTGAAAGAAACTCTGCCCAATGTTTCTCGCCGGTGCCTGGGATCGAACCCAGGACCACAGGATCACAAGTCCAGCGTGCTGTCCGCTCGGCCGACCGGCTCACATACAGATGATTTTTTTTTCAAGACGGTCTCTGTTTACTGGAGTCCTGAGGAATAGGATGTGAGCCCCATGTACCTGCTGGAGTTTTGAATCGTACGATATACTAATGTTCATCACATGTTTATTTATTATTTATTTATATATATAAAGAGTTCTTACATTCTTGTATAGCCACTAGCATGCATAGTGCTTCGGGCAATGCTTTTGGGCAAGTCCTAAATCCTAAGCACCACCCAACACTGCATGTTGGGTGGTGCAGCGCAGTGATTAACCAATTTGTTCAATAAATGGTATGCAATTCTGTGAAATAAACACACTAAATATCTATCATTTGGCTGGTGGCATTAAAACACTGTACAGTATGTAGACATAGTAATGAAAACTGATATAGTACACATTTCATCAAAATAAAAATAAAATCCAAAAATATAATTGAGAACATACAGTATAGAGCACTTAGTATCAAACAGCTTTTAAATATTATATTAAATGCATAGCCACATGCAATTACAAGATATTAACATATCATGCTTTATAAGTTTATGGTGGGTTCAATACTGCAACATAATTATGACATACATAGGTACTGCATGTTCAATCAGGCTCCTTCATAAAACTGAGAAGTGCTATCTTATCTGAAGTAAATATCACTTCATTAATTAACTACATATTTAGAGAAAGAAAAAATTAATCATCTCATGAGAGTATTTGTAAAATGACATTTTAACTAGAAATGTCATTTAAACCAAGTGTAACATCTGTATAGGCTCTCTATCTTCTATAATAAACTACATTCCAGATAATGTATTTCTGGAATGCAAAATGAACTTCATGCTATACTATCTTTTCTTTTGGATCAGGTACTGAATTTAACTAGGTTATTCAGCTCTGTGTTTTCCCAAGAATATAATCCACCAATCTTACATGACGGAGTGAAAGACCATTTAATTAAAGAGAACATGTATAGAGAGTATCAATCTCATAAAAAAATCCTGAGACTTTAAATTGTTATTAAAATACTGTAATTTTAAGCAAATTTTCCCCAACTTCTAAGGTCTCTCTCGCAGAAACATTAAAGTAAACAACACAAACACAAACATGGCACAGCCAACTTGATATTTTCTTTGTCACAAAGTATTATTATAACTATCAAAGATTTCATGCTACATTTTCTAACATGATGCAATATATGGTAATTCTCTTGCATATATGAAATAACACTCAGCATTTTTGTGTTATTACAGAATGACTATAAACAATATCAAGTAAAGTATGAATGCATATCTCTGGCAAGAAACTGCTTCATGAAAGACCAGACACACATAATTTGTAATAAATTCAAGTGCTATTAATATTTTTGTGTGAGAAAAATAATGATTTCACACTGCATATGCAGTGTTTGATAATGCAGATTACAATGAACTGGATGTCTCTTTAAAATTTTTATAAAAATACAAATTTTAATTACTAAACACACTTCCAGTTCCTACTTGAGATAATTAAATCTATTAAGATACAAAAGGTACTAAAATTTGAATGGTAGACAAAAAATAATCATTTCAAAAGCCATGGTGTTTTTTTGGCTTGCTGTTTACGATGTAGTTTTTGTACCTTTTTTCCAGGGACAAACTCCTTCAGATAATCCAGGACGTCTTTTCTTTTTTATTGTCAGTTCATCTACAGTAGGTTCCGCCATTAAAACTTGAGTTCCTAATTCCCCATAAGATACTGAAGCTGCAATGGCATTTGTACTGGAGTTCTGAGCTTCCCTGGGTTCAGAAGGCTGGCTTATATCAGAATCATGTGCAAACTTGCAGTTGTGTCCAAACTTGCACCGACCTTTTCTATAATTCCAACAAATTTTCTTTCCATTGATTTCCAAGACATCTTTAGGGTTTTCTGTCATTTTTACATGCTTCTCCAATACCAATTTTTTATCTTCCTGTGCTTTATGAAATGGGTTAAAGAACACTGAAGCAGAATGGTCATCATCAAATGGAGATGGCAGTGCATCACCACGAAGAGGATTTGCAAGGATTACAGGTTTGCTGCTTTCCTTCTTACGTTTTTTTATTTGTTTTTCTTGATCAAAGGGAGAATCAAAGAAGTTGATAACTTTCTTCTTGGTGCCTTTACTCTGGTCAAAGGGAGAATCAAAGAAGTTGATAACTTTCTTCTTGGTGCCTTTACTCAGTTTAATCAGTCACTCAATAACAAGGGATGCTGAAAGAGGGTTTCTAAGATGTAAGGAAATGTTTAGAACAAAAAGCTTTCAAAAGCTCACCCTATCATTTGGTGCTCCCTACAATTAAGGAGGTTAGGTGAGTCGTAGAGTGAGCTGTACCCACACACTTATAAATGTCTAGATTTCTCCTTGTAATTCGGTAGCCTCCTCAATAGGAAGAATCAAGTCTAAAGATTATCATTGAAGAATTAGCAGTTAGAAAATCAGCATGTGACTCACAGAGGCTCAAAGCAGTCACAGAACGACAGATGGAAACCATCTCAAGACCTACAACGATTGACATCTTAACAGATGGATTAGTTGATCAAGAAAGAGGTTCTGCTGGGGCAGCAGTTTACACTAACAACCATGAAGCTTACTGAAGCATGAATAATGGGTGCTCAACACTGCAGACAGAATTATATGCCCTGAAGGAAGCCATAAACTATACAATTGAGAATAATTTACATGAAGTCATCATCTTCAACCAGTGAGGCGTCACAGACATGCCAAGCACCTTCAACCAGTGAGGTGTCACAGACATGCCAAGCACCTTCAACCAGAGAGGCGTCACAGACATGCCAAGCCCCTTCAACCAGTGAGGTGTCACAGGCAAGCGCCTTCAACCAGTGAGGTGTCACAGGCAAGCCAAGCGCCTTCAACCAATGAGGGCCTCACAGGCAACCCAAGTGCCTTCAACCAGTGAGGCTTCAGCAGCTGGCAGTGAAAACTAACTTTGCTTAACGAACTGTACAGTAATTTTAAATGTTAATTTTAGTGTTGTGTTAATAAAGGTTATGTAAATTGTCAAGAATTCTTAACTTCAAGATGTGTGGCATCAATCAAGAAGACGAACAACAGCAAGGTAAGTTGAGGTTTCTAGTCGAATATTTTATAATTATATGTGGCAAGGCAATTCAAATTATGTTGTTTATAGTATAAAAATAGTTGGAAATGGTCACTTTTGGACTCAAGAGCTGAAAAAGTACGTTAATCTGGAAAACGTGATAATCCAGCTGAGGGATCCTTCCCATATAGTCCGGATTAGCGAGTGGAGACAGTATTTAACCTTGGCATTGTATCCCAAATGCTTATAAAGTTTGGTCAAGAATTACAGGTTGGAAGCAGAGGCATTGTCAGCTGAATAATGGATCACAATGCTCTGAACATTAACTTTCCATTCACCTGGGCTCTGGGAGACTCGACCTGTGGACCACATGCGTGTCAGGCCGAAGCTCTATCGATCAAGCTACTGAGTAGTCTTAATAAAGAAAGTTTCCAGAAGCAACATCCTGGTGCCAAACTAGAATTTTTTACTTTCCCTGACTACTATTGAAGCTCAGAGAAATTAGTGACAGGAATTTTTTAGATTGACTTTCTGCTACACTACACTGAATATCTATCACTTACTAAAGATTGTTCCAAGGGTCTAACGTAAGTGCATTGTCCACGGGAACACAGATAGGAGAGAAAAGTTTCGAAAGGTCGTTACTATGTATCTGGTGCAAAGAGTGTGGTACTGCCTCGTGCACTGTAAACTGTTTCTGAGATTATGACACCTTTCACAACTTTTCAGTATTTCATAATGGAGCATAAAAATATAATGATTGATATAGTGTATACAATTTGATAACAACAAAAATAATATTATTATTAATCATAAAAAATATTTATGGTGAGCATATTAGTGACACATGAATATTTGTGTGTACCCTATGTTCCACATGTTCAGCGATATAAATACCTCAATTGACACATCATTTCTTAAACTAAATGAAAAAAAAACACTTAAAAACAATTTAGTAACATTGTTAAACAAAAATTAAATTCAAGGCAACTTCTATCACTTACGCTTTCAGGTGTGATCCAGCTGCATGCCCGAGAGCATGACAATCAGAATTTGATGATGCCATCATGATTGATTTATGTTTTTCAATATTTCTTGCTAGTTTGACAAATTATTGTACTAGTTTGGCTTTCCAATTCTTACTCATTTGTATACAGCCCTCTATTTTCCAATAAGGTTCTTTAATCCCATGGTTATCCAAACGAGTCATTATTTAAGGTAATCAATTTATATGGTACACAGTACTATGTTCCTGGGCTTTACTAAACCAGAAAGCAATATATAAGCCCTGTGTGATCTATTACTTAGGTACAGTATGTTTAATAATGTTTAGTTATTCAGTGCTCATATTGACTAGACTACTGTACAGTATACTGTAATTTTTGCAAACACGTACCATAAATACCACATAATAATTGTACAGCAAGTACCAGAAAATGTAACAATTTGCCAAGAAAATGCTTCAAGATGGTGTGTGTAACAACTTGGAAGAGAAAGTTGCATATAAACTTCAGAATTGGAAATTAATACCTTTATTTATAAAAAGCTAATATAAATGATAATGTTATATGTGTCATTAAAATTTATAGCCTTCATAGAGGGTATGATAAAAAAATTGTGCACAGGAATTCTTCAAAGCTTATTCTTCAATTGTTAAAATTGATTGTAATTAATTTTGACAGGGACAGGAAGCCTGTAAATATACATACTTTAGAGTTGTTTCAACGTTCCTCTAAGGTCAAACTACTGCCTTTAGGATGCAACCCAACAACAGTTGCCCAACTCCTGGGCACCTATTTACTGAATGGAGGCATTAGGTGAGAGAACACATGCCCAACCATTTCTGTGACCACCCGGGGAATTGAACCCGGTAATGTTAGAATAAATTAGATTGGTTGCAATGGGTTGTGTTGTTCTAGGTTTAGAGGCCTTAATAGCACAGTTGGGTTCGTTTTTGATTCACAATCGGGAATCCTGAATTCATATTCTGGGTGGGACAGAAATGGTTGGGCACATTTCCTATCACCTGACAATGACAATGGCGATTTTATTTACGGAAAAGTATATACATACAAAATAAGTTACAGGCAGAATGCTGGATTTCTAGATAGAGCAGTATAAACTATGCCTAAAGCCACTAGTACGAACATCATTTTAGGCCTCTAATACCTTCACCTAGCAGTAAATAGGTATCCAGGTATTTGTCAAGTGTTGTGAGGTTGCATTCTGGGGAGGGTAAGTAGTTTGTCCTTAGGGAGACCTCGATATAAGCTTGTGATTGACAAAATCAGGTAAAACCAGGTAAATCAGGTAAAAATCAGATAAAATGAATTACTATAAAATGATGAGAAGCAGGGGCAAAATTAAAAAAAATAATCAAATCTTGGGTAAGAAGTTATCTGTATCATTCATAAAGGCCTAAGTTAAATAGTTTTCCAGGCATAAACACAATATTTATAGTTGGTAAGGACAAATTTAGATAATTCTCTGATTACTTGTTTGATATAACCAGAGTATTTACTACAAGATGAGCCAGTCTCCAATAACGTGCAAGATAGTCATTGTGCCAAGTTATAGGAAACTAACTCTTTTGAATGGAACGGCAAGAAATTCCTTTATGAAGCAGAATTAAAAACACACAATATATAATGACACCCATAAGTTGAAATTTTCACCACTGACTGTTTGACTGCTAATATTATCCAATGCCATCAAGGATCCGGTCGGCTGAGCGGACAGCACACTGGACTTGTGATCCTGTGGTCCCGGGTTCGATCCCGGGCGCTGGTGAGAAACAATGGGCAGAGTTTCTTTCACCCTATGCCCCTGTTAGCTAGCAGTAAAAACAGGTACCTGGGTGTTAGTCAGCTGTCACGGGCTGCTTCCTGGGGGTGGAGGCCTGGTCAAGGACCGGGTCGCGGGGACACTAAAAAAAAAAAAGCCCCGAAAGCATCTCAAGATAACTGCCAAGAATATCCCAGTTATGGTTGATGTTACTAGGGTGAGAAGCGCGTAGAAGTGGCTTCAGAAAATCACAAAATTCCTTATCATTCAGGCTTCTTGCTAAAATCATAAATTTTATTGAACAAACTGTTCTTCTTACGACTCGTCAGCAAGCTCTGTATCTTCTTTTTCCTCCTCAGAAGAGGAGCCATAGTCTGCCACCAGCCCTGCCATTATGTGTTTACAAACAAATGTTTTCTGTTGTTGTTTCTGGGGATACCATTATAGATCTTTTTTACACATAAATAATATATATGTTAGTTCTTTTAGCGTCTTTTTGTTCTGTGTCATAATATTAAAGTTTATACAATAATTTCATAATATTTAAATTATTCTTACTAAAATTGTAAATAGTTAACTGCCACGTGAATATTATGCCTAATTATTTTGATTACCTTTTTTATTTACCTCAATTTACCCGAGGGTCCGAATTGGGCTTCTTTTGAGAGCCCCACGCCCCCAAATTTTTAATTTCGCTACTTGCGACTTTTTGGGCTAGTTTAAACGCAAGTTGGGCTACTTTGGGCTATTAATATTAAGAAACTCAATGATGATTATTTATAATAATAATAATAATTTTTATTTAGGTAAGGTACATACATAAAGAGATTTTACAAAGTTTGTTGGCTTAATAGATAGAGCTAGTACATACAATGCCTAAAGCCACTATTACGCAAAGCGTTTCGGGCAGGAAAAACATTAATGACTAAAGCTTAAAACTAATGGGTAAAAAGAATAAAATGTGTTGAGAACAAATAAAAATTGAGGTAAAAGAGGGGGGAACATTGTTGAAAAAGCAGCACAAATACAATTACAAATTATTACAGAAAATTACATTCAAACAGCGTTGATTTGAAAAACAAAAAAAAAAACAAAAAACATACATGGGTTGACAACAGAGGGGTAAGGTAGGTTACAGGGAATTTATTAGGTATAGCTTCGTTTTTAACTTAAACTGGTTGAGAGAGGTACAGTCTTTAACATGGTTGGGAAGGTCATTCTACATTCTGGGCCCCTTGATTTGTAGAGCATTTCTGGTTTGATTAAGTCGTACTCTAGGAATATCAAAACTGTATTTATTTCTGGTGTGGTGCTCATGGGTTCTGTTACAACCTTCTATGAAGCTTTTGAGATCAGGATTGGCATTATAGTTTAGCGTTTTATATATGTATAATACACATGAGAGAATGTGCAGTGACTTAATGTCTAACATATTCAGAGATTTGAGTAGGGGTACCGAGTGATGTCTGGGGCCAGAATTGGATATTGTCTTAATAGCAGCTTTGTGTTGAGTAATTAGAGGACGTAAGTGATTTTGGGTAGTAGAGCCCCAAGCACAAATACCATAGTTGAGATATGGATAGATAAGGGAGTAATAGAGAGTCACCAGGGCAGGGCGTGGTACATAATATCTGATCTTAGAAAGAATGCCCACAGTTTTTGAAACTTTTTTTGATGTTTAGAATGTGTCCCTGGAAATTCAGCTTGTGGTCAATGAGAATGCCAAGGAATTTGCCATCTAATTTGTTACAAATTTGGGTATTGTTTATTTTGAGATTTATTTGATTAGAGGATTTATTGCCAAACAGAATATAGAAAGTTTTGTCAATGTTAAGGGTGAGTTTGTTGGCAGTTAGCCACAGATGGACTTTATTTAGCTCAGTATTTACTGTGGCATTTAGAGCAAGGGGATCAGGACTGGAGTAAATGAAGGTTGTGTCGTCAGCAAATAGAATTGGTTTGAGGTGTTGGGAGGCATTTGGAAGGTCATTAATGTAGATGAGAAAGAGGAGAGGGCCAAGTATGCTGCCCTGGGGAACACCAATGTTGATGGGTAGGGTGGGAGAAATTGTATTATTCACAGAAACACATTGGAGCCTGTCAGTAAGGTAGGATTTGAGGTATTGTAGGGAGTGTCCTCTGACACCATAATGATGTAATTTAAGAAGGTTTTGGTGGTTGACAGTATCGAAAGCTTTACGCAGGTCCACAAATAACCCAACAGGGAACTCATTTTTATCAAGAGCTGTATGAATCGAGTTAAGCATACTAATAAGTGCATCGTTAGTGCTTTTTTTGGGCCTGAAGCCATATTGGCAAGGACTAAGTATATTGAGTTTGGCTAGATATGAGTAAAGCTGCTTATAGATTAGTTTTTCAAAAATTTTTGACAAGTTTGGCAGGATTGATATAGGTCTGTAGTTGTTAACATCTGTGAGATCACCACATTTGTGGACAGGCGTTACTCTCGCTTTTTTTAGAATATCTGGAAAGGTTTGGAGTTCAAGTGACTTGTTGAAGAGCAAAGCAATAGCAGGGGCTAAAGATCTGGAGGCTTTTTTGTAGATTAAAGTTGGTATCTCCTCAAGGGCACCAGACTTGGTTTTAAGGGAAAGGATTATCTCATTGACGTCAGTGGAATTAATAGGCTTTAGGTACAGCGACTGTGGATAGTTACCTGTAAGATAGTCCTTAATGTCAGTACTGGAAGATGGAATATCATTAGCAAGGGATGAACCAATGGAAGAGAAGAACCTATTGAACTCAATAGCAGAATCAGAGGCTGAAAGCTGACCATCGTTATTAGACAGGAGAGTCGGTTTGTTATTTAAAGACTTCTTTGATCCCAATATTTGCGAAATTGTTCTCCAAGTTTGTTTAATGTTGCTCTTTATTTGGGTAAATTTATCTTCATAGTATTTAGTTTTGGCTCGTCTAATTATCTTAGATAGCAATAATGAGTAATTCTTTGAGAATTCTTTGGAGACAATTCCTAACCTATACTTCTTCTTAAGGTCATGTTTTTTATTAATAGATTTAAGTATTCCCTTTGTAAGCCAGGGATTGTTAAGCCTTTTGGTTGTGACTTGTTTTGTAAGCATAGGACAGTGGGTATTATAAAGGCTAAGAGTTTTTTGAAGAAAAAATTGCACTGCTAGGTTGATGTCCTCTATGTTACCTAACTCGGACTCCCAGTTGACATTATCAGTAGCAGTTATATAATTGTCTATAGCAGTTTCATTGTGTAGTCTAAAACGTATTTCTCTTGACTCAAGAGGTGGTTTGCTAATGTTAGTTAAGAGAAATGTGGTGTAATGGTCTGTAGTGCTATCGGTGATTATACCTGAAGTAAGCGGAGAGGTTATGTTTGTCCAGATGTGATCTAGAGTCGTGGCAGTGCTATCAGTGATTCTAGTAGGTCTAGTGATTAAGGGTATGAGGAAGCAGGAATTCATACAGGTGAGGAAGCTAACAGCAGTAGGGTGTTCTGGTTCGCAGAGGTCAATATTAAAGTCCCCTGCGATAATTAGGTGGTTTTTGTTCAGTCTGTTATCAAGTATTAGATTTCTAAGGTTTGAGTTGAATTCGGACACATCAGTGTTAGGAATTCTATAAACTGCACCCACAGACAGGACAGACTCGGCACCCTTGACTCTGAAGCTGGCGAAGATATACTCCCCATAGCAGTCTCTAGTTCTAATTTCTTTTAAGCATGTTAGTTCTTGGTGGTAGTAAAGAGCAGTGCCACCACCTCTCTGAAGTTGACGACAGTTGTGAATTGCTGAGTAGTTAGGCATGTTAAAGAGTTGAGTAGTATCCTCTTTCAACCATGTTTCAGTAAGTATAATAAAAGAGAATTTGTTGTCAATAGCTTCAATCAAGGCACTAACATCATCGAAGTGTTTACCTAGGGATCTAACGTTCAAATTGATTACAGAGATATTGTGATTATGAGTTAATACATTGTTTACATCATGTGCTGCAAAATATCTGCAATTTAGATCATTAAAGTGATTATTGTCATAGATAGTTGATAAGAGGTTAAGTTCTGGGTCTATACTTGACTGCATAAAAAAAGCTGATTGCAGGAAAACAAGGAAAGAAAGGCAAATTACAAGGTAGAAATAAGCTATAAAATAGGGAAAAAAATGTACACAATACTGTACCAAACAACCACAAAAGGGGCTTACATGGGTACAATGGAGTAAGGGAGTATGGCTAGGCTAGGCAACCTAGGTAATAAATGAGATTAAAGAAAAAACATATAAACATGGACTATACAAAACACAAGATATAGATATACAAAACAAAAATATAAACAAGACTAAGCAATACAAAAACAAATTGAGCAAAAATGAAAAATGAGGTAGATTGCTTACAAGTACTCTCAGGTACACTGTAAGTAACAATAGATAGATAATATATATCAATATAGATAAGAATGTCACGATACAATAAGATAAGCAGTTACAGGAACAGATGAAAACAAATCTGCTGTAAAATAGAATGTAATTATAGCAAAACACAACAATATAATAATATAACAATACAATAAGAGCTTACAAAGTATTGAGTCTGCTAAATTAGAGAATAATTATGGCAAGACACAACAATAAATGCAAGTAAACAAAAGAATTGAAACAATTAGAGGTAGAATTAAGGTCACAAGATAGCCATGGAGGATACACAAGTTTGGTGGAGAGAACAAAAAATCAGTAGAGACTGTCAAGATGAATATATAAAAAAATTTGACAAATGATAATTGTAAAGTAAAATAATCTTAAAGATAATAAATTTTATTTAGCTTAGTTTTAACTTATAATTAGTATGAACTTAATTAAAAGAACAAAAATGAGTTTAATAATTGATTTCAATAAATGACATAGATCAATACAAATAAATTTAAAATATAAATGGAATAGGGTAAGATTAGATTTAAGAGTAAAATTTTACAATGAAACTAAAACTTTATGCTTTAATAATATAATCTGTACAAATCACAGCCGAGTCCAACAGCCTGATTGACTAGACCACTTACCGCAGGAGAGCCCTGGTCAGAGACCGGCCCCTGGGGACGTTGATCCTAGGAACCTTTGAAAGAAAAAGTAACCGCAAGGCAAGGTAATCCTCCCCAGGGGCAATAGATTTCCCAGCCTTAATTGTTAATAATACTTCATCCCAAAAGCTACAGCTGGTTCCTCAGATCTTCATTAAGGGGAGAAAGTTATCTAGAAATTTACAGATTGATAAATGATGAGAAAGATCCCTTACAGTTAATACCTTTGTCAGGAAGACGATGGTTGGCAAGGAGCGGTAGTGTAAAGCGGCCGTTTGATCAGTGGGGTTCTCTAACAACTCATTACCAAATAGCTTTTTCCTCTTGTGATAAATATGTTGCAAGGCAACTATTTTCAATGTACGCTGATCCCTCCAATAAGCTATATTTCACATGTCTCAAACCAATCCTAAATGATTTTGAAAGGATGAATTTACTTTATCAAAAATGAAGCAGATCAGAATAGCCTTCACACTGTCTTAGACAATTTCACTCTTGGAATACACAGAAGAATCTTTCGTCCTCATCATGCGAAGCTTCATGTTAATTTGAACTACAATTCTATGTATCTGCCCCTGGAGAAAGTGGACTTTGGTTACGAATTTTCAACACTTCTGATTGGCATATTTTCGGTGCAAAAAGTAGTAATTTGAAAATGAAAATAGATGCAGAGAGTCAGAATTCTGCTCAAAAACCACACTCAGGAGTCAAATTTCGGACATTTCAGATATTTTGAAAACTGCAGGGGGGTTTGGGCAAAATATGACCCATCGCCGTTTTAAGTAATTGGCATATTTTCGGTGTAAAAAGTAGTAATTTGAAAATGAAAATAGGTGCAGAGAGTCAGAATTCGGCTCAAAAATCACACTCAGGAGTCAAATTTCCGACATTTCAGATATTTTGAAAACTGCAGGGGGATTTGGGCAAAATATGACCCATCGCCGTTTTCAGTAATTGGCATATATTCGGTATAAAAAGTCGTAATTTGAAAATGAAAATAGGTGCAGAGAGTCAGAATTCGGCTCAAAAATCACACTCAGGAGTCAAATTTCGGACATTTCAGATATTTTGAAAACTGCAGGGGGGTTTGGGCAAAATATGACCCATCGCCGTTTTAAGTAATTGGCATATTTTCGGTGTAAAAAGTAGTAATTTGAAAATGAAAATAGGCGCAGAGTCAGAATTCGGCTCAAAAATCACGCTCAGGAGTAAAATTTCGGACATTTCAGATATTTGGAAAACTGCAGGGGGGTTTGGGCAAAATATGACCCATCGCCGTTTTAAGTAATTGGCATATTTTCGGTGTAAAAAGTAGTAATTTGATAATGAAAATAGGTGCAGAGAGTCAGAATTCGGCTCAAAAATCACGCTCAGGAGTCAAATTTCCGACATTTCAGATATTTTGAAAACTGCAGGGGGGTTTGGGCAAAATATGACCCATTACCGTTTTCAGTAATTGGCATATTTTCGGTATAAAAAGTCGTTATTTGAAAATGAAAATAGGTGCAGAGAGTCAGAATTCGGCTCAAAAATCACACTCAGGAGTCAAATTTCCGACATTTCAGATATTTTGAAAACTGCAGGGGGGTTTGGGCAAAATATGACCCATTGCCGTTTTAAGTAATTGGCATATTTTCGGTGTAAAAAGTAGTAATTTGAAAATGAAAATAGGTGCAGAGAGTCAGAATTCGGCTCAAAAATCACGCTCAGGAGTCAAATTTCCGACATTTCAGATATTTTGAAAACTGCAGGGGGGTTTGGGCAAAATGTGACCCATCGCCGTTTTCAGTAATTGGCATATTTTCGGTATAGAAATTCGTAATTTGAAAATGAAAATAGGTGCAGAGAGTCAGAATTCGGCTCAAAAATCACGCTCAGGAGTAAAATTTCGGACATTTCAGATATTTTGAAAACTGCAGGGGGGTTTGGGCAAAATATGACCCATCGCCGTTTTCAGTAATTGGCATATTTTCGGTGTAAAAAGTCGTAATTTGAAGATGAAAATAGGTGCAGAGAGCCAGAATTCGGCTCAAAAATCACGCTCAGGAGTAAAATTTTGGACATTTCAGATATTTTGAAAACTGCAGGGGGGTTTGGGCAAAATATGACCCATCGCCGTTTTCAGTAATTGGCATATTTTCGGTATAAAAAGTCGTAATTTGAAAATGAAAATAGGTGCAGAGTCAGAATTCGGCTCAAAAATCACGCTCAGGAGTCAAATTTCGGACCTTGGCTAAAATGGACTTTGGCAGTGCTATGTTACAAAACATTTATGGGTATATTTGTGGAAATTGTCTTAAATTAGGTTACACTTAGACAGGATAGTACAAATTTCGCCAACTTTAATCAAATCTATCTTTGGATACATATGCTAGTTATTTAGGTTCTAACTACAGGCCCATTCCCATTCTAAATGGCCATGGGGGGGGGGGTGCATTCCTGACTACTGTATATAACATTAGCGAGCGGTAATCCTCAGCCAACACTTCTAATGGTGGTTGAGGGCCGCCGGTGTAAACAACCACACCAGGAGTGGTGGTTGAGGGCCCCCGGTGTAGACAACCACACCAGGAGTGGTGGTTGAGGGCCGCCGGTGTAAACAACCACACCAGGAGTGGTGGTTGAGGGCCGCCGGTGTAGACAACCACACCAGGAGTGGTGGTTGAGGGCCCCCGGTGTAAACAACCACACCAGGAGTGGTGGTTGAGGGCCGCCGGTGTAAACAACCACACCAGGAGTGGTGGTTGAGGGGCCCCGGTGTAGACAACCACACCAGGAGTGGTGGTTGAGGGCCGCCGGTGTAAACAACCACACCAGGAGTGGTGGTTGAGGGCCGCCGGTGTAGACAACCACACCAGGAGTGGTGGTTGAGGGCCCCCGGTGTAGACAACCACACCAGGAGTGGTGGTTGAGGGCCGCCGGCGTAGACAACCACACCAGGAGTGGTGGTTGAGGGCCCCCGGTGTAGACAACCACACCAGGAGTGGTGGTTGAGGGCCGCCGGTGTAAACAACCACACCAGGAGTGGTGGTTGAGGGCCCCCGGTGTAGACAACCACACCAGGAGTGGTGGTTGAGGGCCGCCGGTGTAGACAACCACACCAGGAGTGGTGGTTGAGGGCCCCCGGTGTAGACAACCACACCAGGAGTGGTGGTTGAGGGCCGCCGGTGTAGACAACCACACCAGGAGTGGTGGTTGAGGGCCCCCGGTGTAGACAACCACACCAGGAGTGGTGGTTGAGGGCCGCCGGTGTAAACAACCACACCAGGAGTGGTGGTTGAGGGCCCCCGGTGTAGACAACCACACCAGGAGTGGTGGTTGAGGGCCGCCGGTGTAGACAACCACACCAGGAGTGGTGGTTGAGGGCCCCCGGTGTAGACAACCACACCAGGAGTGGTGGTTGAGGGCCCCCGGTGTAGACAACCACACCAGGAGTGGTGGTTGAGGGACCCCGGTGTAGACAACCACACCAGGAGTGGTGGTTGAGGGCCCCCGGTGTAGACAACCACACCAGGAGTGGTGGTTGAGGGCCCCCGGTGTAGACAACCACACCAGGAGTGGTGGTTGAGGGCCCCCGGTGTAAACAACCACACCAGGAGTGGTGGTTGAGGGCCCCCGGTGTAGACAACCACACCAGGAGTGGTGGTTGAGGGACCCCGGTGTAGACAACCACACCAGGAGTGGTGGTTGAGGGACCCCGGTGTAGACAACCACACCAGGAGTGGTGGTTGAGGGCCCCCGGTGTAAACAACCACACCAGGAGTGGTGGTTGAGGGCCCCCGGTGTAGACAACCACACCAGGAGTGGTGGTTGAGGGCCCCCGGTGTAGACAACCACACCAGGAGTGGTGGTAGATGGCCCCAGCCACCAGTCTGGTGTGAGCTATAATCCCGCCCACGTCAACCACGTCACGGAGAGTGTGAAGGCCTAAGCCGGGCCCGGCAGGAGACACCACCATACCTAACACCTTCCGTGGCAACAGTGCCACCATCCCTGGCAACAGTGCCACCATCTGTGGCAACAGTGCCACCAGAAATATCAGGCATAACAGGGAAATTTTTTTTAAAAATTTGAAAATTAAATATTTTCAAATCCACGCTCAACATTATTTACAAATAAAAAAACTCACCATGATTAGAATTGTAGCTATTATTATATTAAGCACAATGTTAATATCCTTTTTTATATAATGAATAATTCATTGTGTCTGGGGACATGAAGACAGTGTATATATGTAGCACATGTTAGGCTTATATCGCGGTCCCCCCCCCCCCCCCCCCCAGGGTCGAATTACTGTCCCTCCCCAGGATGCAACCCCACAACAAGCAGACTAACTATTGGGTATCTGTTTTCTGCTAGGTGGACAGAAGCATGAGGTGAAAGGAAAAGCGCCCAACCATTTCTGGGCCTTCCGGGATTCGAATATATTCGAGTCGTCGGAAGGCCGCCCTCTAATATATAAAAATTCTCTCTCTAACAAAATTATAGCGTCTTTAGGTTTCAGTGCCTTGTTAAGTGTAGTTGATAAATGAGATACGTGTGGGATACAGGTGTGGGATACATAGCCAGGTGTGGGATACATAGCTAGGTGTGGGATATATACATGGGGTGCCCTGGGCTGTGTGGACGTGTGTGAACACATGGGGTGCCCTGGGCTGTGTGGACGTGTGTGTACACATGGGGTGCTCAGGGCTGTGTGGACGTGTGTGTACACTTGGGGTGCCCTGGGCTGTGTGGACGTGTGTGTACACATGGGGTGCTCAGGGCTGTGTGGACGTGTGTGTACTCATGGGGAGCTCAGGGCTGTGTGGACGTGTGTGTACACATGGGGTGCCCTGGGCTGTGTGGACGTGTGTGTACACATGGGGAGCTCAGGGCTGTGTGGACGTGTGTGTACTCATGGGGTGCCCTGGGCTGTGTGGACGTGTGTGTACACATGGGGAGCTCAGGGCTGTGTGGACGTGTGTGTACTCATGGGGAGCTCAGGGCTGTGTGGACGTGTGTGTACACATGGGGTGCCCAGGGCTGTGTGGACGTGTGTGTACACATGGGGTGCCCTGGGCTGTGTGGACGTGTGTGTACACATGGGGAGCTCAGGGCTGTGTGGACGTGTGTGTACTCATGGGGAGCTCAGGGCTGTGTGGACGTGTGTGTACACATGGGGAGCTCAGGGCTGTGTGGACGTGTGTGTACTCATGGGGTGCCCAGGGCTGTGTGGACGTGTGTGTACACATGGGGAGCTCAGGGCTGTGTGGACGTGTGTGTACTCATGGGGAGCTCAGGGCTGTGTGGACGTGTGTGTACACATGGGGTGCCCAGGGCTGTGTGGACGTGTGTGTACACATGGGGAGCTCAGGGCTGTGTGGACGTGTGTGTACACATGGGGAGCTCAGGGCTGTGTGGACGTGTGTGTACACATGGGGAGCTCAGGGCTGTGTGGACGTGTGTGTACACATGGGGTGCCCAGGGCTGTGTGGACGTGTGTGTACACATGGGGAGCTCAGGGCTGTGTGGACGTGTGTGTACTCATGGGGAGCTCAGGGCTGTGTGGACGTGTGTGTACTCATGGGGAGCTCAGGGCTGTGTGGACGTGTGTGTACACATGGGGAGCTCAGGGCTGTGTGGACGTGTGTGTACACATGGGGAGCTCAGGGCTGTGTGGACGTGTGTGTACACATGGGGTGCCCTGGGCTGTGTGGACGTGTGTGTACTCATGGGGAGCTCAGGGCTGTGTGGACGTGTGTGTACACATGGGGAGCTCAGGGCTGTGTGGACGTGTGTGTACACATGGGGTGCCCTGGGCTGTGTGGACGTGTGTGTACACATGGGGTGCCCAGGGCTGTGTGGACGTGTGTGTACACATGGGGTGCTCAGGGCTGTGTGGACGTGTGTGTACACATGGGGAGCTCAGGGCTGTGTGGACGTGTGTGTACTCATGGGGAGCTCAGGGCTGTGTGGACGTGTGTGTACACATGTGGAGCTCAGGGCTGTGTGGACGTGTGTGTACACATGGGGTGCCCAGGGCTGTGTGGACGTGTGTGTACACATGGGGTGCCCTGGGCTGTGTGGACGTGTGTGTACTCATGGGGAGCTCAGGGCTGTGTGGACGTGTGTGTACACATGGGGAGCTCAGGGCTGTGTGGACGTGTGTGTACACATGGGGTGCTCAGGGCTGTGTGGACGTGTGTGTACTCATGGGGAGCTCAGGGCTGTGTGGACGTGTGTGTACACATGGGGAGCTCTGGGCTGTGTGGACGTGTGTGTACACATGGGGAGCTCAGGGCTGTGTGGACGTGTGTGTACACATGGGGTGCTCAGGGCTGTGTGGCAGGTGGGGTGGAAGATGCCACGGTGCCAGTCACCCGTGGCAACACACAGAGTGCAGCCATCCGTGGCCACGAATCAACACCCAACAGGAGGTAATACCTGCCACTGTAACCATTACATAAGTCATGTTCATATTGACATGAGTCATTAGAAGGCCCACTATGGCTCGCTCTCTCACCCCGGTATAACTTTATCCTGACCAACACCAACACGTTCTCACTACCAGCAAGAACACTTCATATTACTTATATAACAATATATACATATACACTTTTTAAGGGATGTATGACTTGACTTGCCTCCTGTCACATGTTGCTCTCTATAGGAGCCTCGTGGTCACATGTTGGTCTCTATAGGAGCCTCGTGGTCACATGTTGGTCTCTATAGGAGCCTCGTAGTCACATGTTGGTCTCTATAGGAGCCTCGTAGTCACATGTTGGTCTCTATAGGAGCCTCGTAGTCACATGTTGGTCTCTATAGGAGCCTCGTGGTCACATGTTGGTCTCTATAGGAGCCTGGTGGTCACATGTTGGTCTCTATAGGAGCCTCGTGGTCACATGTTGGTCTCTATAGGAGCCTCGTGGTCACATGTTGGTCTCTATAGGAGCCTAGTGGTCCCATGTTGGTCTCTATAGGAGCCTGGTGCTCATATATTGTTATGTGTGAACCAGCGGTGTTCACCGTATTTAGTATTGTGTATTTTGAGGACCATAACGTGCAAAATAAGACGTATTAGTTGAGTGGGCGGGTTGATAGCTGAGGAAGACACAGTAAACACACTCTCTCAGTGCTCTCTCACGTATGTGTCACGTATGTGTCAAGTATGTGTCACGTATATGTCTGCATGCTGCCCTTGACCGCCAGGCTGCTGGCTGGAGTCACGGCTGGTGAGGCGGGTCTGCTGGTGTGGTGATGGTGGTGACATGATGTGTGGTGCCACTGACCGGTGAGCAGATACGACCCCTGCAGTGTCTCCGTGGCAGACTGCAAGCTTGACCAGGTCGCTATCTAGGTCCACGGCGCTTACAGTGTTCATCACAGTTCAGAGGCGGACCCAAAGAGCCAGAGCTCAACCCCCGCGAGTACAACTAGGTGAGTAGAGTGGACATAACCTTTACAGGAGTCATGGTGAGGGCGGCCCACCTCCCCCATGGTGTGACCGGCCACCTCCTCCATGGTGTGACCGGCCACCTCCCCCATGGTGTGACCGGCCACCTCCCCCATGGTGTGACCGGCCACCTCCTCCATGGTGTGACCGGCCCACCTCCCCCATGGTGAGGGCGGTCCACCTCCCCCATGGTGTGACCGGCCACCTCCCCCATGGTGTGACCGGCCCACCATCCCCATGGTGTGACCGGCTACCTCCCCCATGGTGTGACCGGCCACCTCCTCCATGGTGTGACCGGCCCACCTCCCCCATGGTGAGGGCGGTCCACCTCCCCCATGGTGTGACCGGCCACCTCCCCCATGGTGTGACCGGCCACCTCCTCCATGGTGTGACCGGCCCACCTCCCCCATGGTGAGGACGGCCCACCTCCTTCATGGTGTGACCGGCCTACCTCCCCCATGGTGTGACCGGCCACCTCCTCCATGGTGTGACCGGCCACCTCCCCCATGGTGTGACCGGCCACCTCCCCCATGGTGAGGGCGGCCCACCTCCCCCATGGTGAGGGCGGCCCACCTCCCCCATGGTGTGACCGGCCCACCTCCCCCATGGTGTGACCGGCCCACCTCCCCCATGGTGTGACCGGCCCACCTCCCCCATGGTGTGACCGGCCCACCTCCCCCATGGTGAGGGCGGCCCACCTCCCCCATGGTGTGACCGGCCCACCTCCCCCATGGTGTGACCGGCCCACCTCCCCCATGGTGTGACCGGCCCACCTCCCCATGGTGTGACCGGCCCACCTCCCCCATGGTGTGACCGGCCCACCTCCCCCATGGTGTGACCGGCCCACCTCCCCCATGGTGTGACCGGCCCACCTCCCCCATGGTGTGACCGGCCCACCTTCCCCATGGTGTGACCGGCCCACCTCCTCCATGGTGTGACCGGCCCACCTCTCCCATGGTGAGGACGGCCCACCTCCTCCATGGTGTGACCGGCCCACCTCCTCCATGGTGTGACCGGCCCACCTCCCCCATGGCGAGGACGGCCCACCTCCCCCATGGTGTGACCGGCCCACCTCCCCCATGGTGTGACCGGCCCACCTCCTCCATGGTGTGACCGGCCCACCTCCCCCATGGTGAGGACGGCCCATCTCCTCCATGGTGTGACCGGCCCACCTCCCCCATGGTGAGGACGGCCCACCTCCTCCATGGTGTGACCGGCCCACCTCCCCCATGGTGTGACCGGCCACCTCCCCCATGGTGAGGGCGGCCCACCTCCCCCATGGTGAGGGCGGCCCACCTCCCCCATGGTGTGTCCGGCCCACCTCCCCCATGGTGTGACCGGCCCACCTCCCCCATGGTGTGACCGGCCCACCTCCCCCATGGTGAGGGCGGCCCACCTCCCCCATGGTGTGACCGGCCCACCTCCCGCATGGTGTGACCGGCCCACCTCCCCCATGGTGTGACCGGCCCACCTCCCCCATGGTGTGACCGGCCCACCTCCCCCATGGTGTGACCGGCCCACCTCCCCCATGGTGTGACCGGCCCACCTCCCCCATGGTGTGACCGGCCCACCTTCCCCATGGTGTGACCGGCCCACCTCCCCCATGGTGTGACCGGCCCACCTCCTCCATGGTGTGACCGGCCCACCTCCCCCATGGTGAGGACGGCCCACCTCAGTAGTAGGGTGTAAGCGCTACAGGGGATATTTTTTTTCTGGCCGAGGACCCCTGTGGGGTGTAAGCGCCACAGGTGATATTTTTTTTTCAGGTCCAATATCCCGTGTAGCGCTTAGGGGTTTTCAGGCGAATTTGGGGAGTTACAGATTTGGAATTAGGGAATTCTTATAATGAAAAATAATGTCATACGAGTTTGCTAAAGTTCTTATAAGAAAAATAATTTCCGAGACTTAGAAGTTTGTTAAGGCCTTATGGGAGAAATTCAAATAACGTATGTAGCTCTTTAGGGCTTCCAGGAGAACTCTACGGACATGTTTTACATGTTTTCAACTTACAAAATCGTCTATGTAAGCCTTAGTTATTCATATAAATTTAGAAAATCACCTATGTAAGTCATCGTTTTCAGGGTTTCGTACATCACACCCCCCTCCCTCCCCCTTACCTCGCAATCTCTCGCGTCACCTTTATTTACTTTGCGCCCAGCCAGCCAGACATCGCATACAGGGTACCTCTTATCTTATCTTCTCCATAATATCTCGACCGTCCCTCCTCTCTCTCTCTCTCTCTCCTTTCATTCAGTTCAGTTCAACTATTTTCCAACATCGTATGTTTTCTCCTTTTCATTAAGCAAGTCAGTTTTACACAAATAAATCATGTTAGTAAGCAAGTTCTAGCTCGCTACTAACAGTCCAATCCCCCTGAAATTTTAAACAGTCATATTTCAGACGTAGTAAATAAGATCAAGTCAGTTACAGAGCTCCAGCTCTTGTCCCCCTGTATTTGCATATTTTCTCTATATTCAGCTGTGTTCTTCACATTTTTTTCCATGTTTTCTGTGTTCATTCCATGTTCTATAAATGTTCACAGCAAGCTCAGTTCAAATTTTTTCTGCCATTTTCCCCGTATGTTCACTATGTTCTTTGTCATATTTTCATGTGCATCATATGTTCTCTGTATAACTTTGTATTCCCTATGTTCCTTATCATGTCTTCATATTCTCTATAAGTTCTTATTCCCTGCATGTTCACTCTATTCATCAACTTTTTCTTACGTGTTTTCTGTGTTCACCGTATGTTCACTGTGTTCATTCCCTTACTTAACCTCAATTTTTTTATGTTCTTTGTTTCTTCCATTCGCTAACTAGTTCTTTGTCAAATATTAGCATCAGCAATACAGTTTCCTCAACAATTTTAGTCACCAAGTTTTATTTTCAAAACTATATCAAAGTAATTCTCGTTGTCAACTTAATAGTTCTACCAGCCATGTTCTTAAACAAATCTACACTTTATTCAGTTCCAAATTTACAAAGACAAACCTTTCTTGTAACTTCTTAACTAAAAATCTTTCGCCAATCAACTGAAACATAGTCACTTTCCTCATTTCTCAACTAACTTATTATCCAATCAACCAAAAAATTGTCAAAGGAATCTTTCCAACACTGTTCATAACTAAACTTATTATCCAGTCAACTAAAAATAGTCAGAAATAACCTCGTTCAACACTGTTCTTAACTAAAACAACCTTTCTCTTAGCTAAAAATTGTCAAAGGAAACTTTTTTCAGCACTTTCTTAACAGGCACTATGTTTCATCAAGAAAAAATTGTCAAAGGAAACTTTCCAAAACTGTTCATAACTAGCTTTTATCCATCGTCAATCAACTAAAATAATAACTTTCATCATTTCTTAACTAAACTTATTCCCCAGTCATCAGAAAATAACCGTGTTCTTCATGTTTCATTGTCATTTCTTAACTAAAATTATCTGCCAATCATCAGAAAAAGTCATGTTCATCATGTTTTGGCTTTTGCTCAACTAAAAGTATTCATCGGTCAACTAAAAATAGTTACTTCATCATGTTTCCTTGTCATTTCTTAACTGAAATATCACTTCTCTCATCTGAAAATAGTCAGGATTAACCTCATTCAACACCGTTCTTAACTAAAACAGCCTTTCGCTTAGCTAAAAATTGTCAAAGGATTCTTTTCAGCACTGTTCATAACTAACTTTATCCATCGTCAAGTAAGAAAATATAGTCAAAGATATCTATCATCGTCGTTCTTAACTGACATTTATACTTTGTGGAGCACTAAAATAGTCAAATGTAACTTTTTCAACACTTTCGTAACTAAAATTATATGTCGCTAAGTAAGAAAAATAGTCAAAGGTGCTCTCCGTTACACCAAAGTTACTCTTCGAGAAATCAAAGACACTCTTCAATACATCAAGGACTTACTCAAAGACACCAAAGTTACACTCTAAGACATCCTTCGAGACATCAAAGACTTCAATGGGACTCTTCCATTCATCAAAGACAATCTCTAAGCCCTCAAAGTTATTCTCAGCACAATCAAAAGTTATTCCAAGACAACAAAAGTTATTCTCAGAACAATCAAAAGTTATTCCAAGACAACTTTCTAAGTCATCTTCAGTTCATTCAAAAGTTATTCTCAGAGACATAAAAGTTATTCTCTAACTCACTATCAAAAAGTTAATCTCTAAAACAACAAAAGTTTGTCTCAGAGACATCAAAGTTGATCTGCAAGTTATCTTCGAGTCTCAAACTCTCTTTTCATTACATCAAAGACGCTCATTCAAAGGTACTAACTCACTGTTCTCAGAAGTCATTCTCAAAGTCATCAAAGTTATTCAAAGAGCTAACAAAAGTTATTCTCAGAGTCACCTTCGTTCTTCAGAGAAACTTTCCAAAACATCTTTGTTCATCAAAGTTATTCTCAGAGGCATAAAAGTCATTCTCAGAGCTATCAAACTTGTTCTCAAAGTCATCAAACTTATTCACAGAGTCATCAAAGTTAATCTAAGACATCATTTTTCATCAAAGATATTCTCTCTAAACCATCAATGTTCTTCTCTAAGACATAAAAGTTATTCTCAGAGTCACCTTCGTTCGTCAGAGAAACTTTCAAAACATCTTTGTTCATCAAACTTGTTTTCAAAGTCATCAAAAGTTAATCTAAGACATCTTCTTTCATCAAAGTTATTTTCAGAGACATCTAAAGTTATTCTCAGAGCTATCAAACTTGTTCTCAGAGTCATCAAATGTTATTCTCGAAGTCATCAAAGTTATTTTCAGAGACATCTAAAGTTAATTTCTATGTTATAAAGTTATTCTCAGAGACATCTAAAGTCAATCTTGGTCATCAAAGTTGTTCTCTAAACATCAATGTTGTTCTCCAAGACATCAAAGATGTTCTCAAAATCATAAAAGTTATTCCCAGAGCTATCAAAGTTAATCTCAGAGTTATCCAAAGATATTCTCATGTCCACAAAAGTTATTCCAAGAGACGTCAAAGTTGTTTCAAAGACATCAAAGTTAATCTCAGAGTTATCCAAAGACATTCTCAGAGACATCTAAAGTTATTCTCTAAGACATCAAAGTTGTTCTAAGAGTTATCAAAAGTTATTCTCAGTCATGATATGTTATTCTCTAACTCACTTCCATTCATCAAAGACATTCTCTAAGTCCTGAAAGTTATTCTCTAAGACAACAAAGTCTTTCTCAGAGCTACCAAAGATGTTCTCTAAATCATAAAAGTTAATCTTAACTCACCTTCGTTCATTAGAGGAACTTTCCAATCCATATTCGTTGACCAGAGTTATTCTCAGAGTCATCAAAGCGATCTCTAATTCATCTTCGTTCTCCAAAGTTGTTCTCTAAGACACCTTCATTCATCAAAGAAACTCTCCTTCTTCCATCATGTTATTCTTTAAGACATCTTCAGTCATAAAATTTTCTCTCCAAAATGTAACTAGTTCAGCTTTTCATACCAAACCTGCATTTCTGTTAAAACATATTTTCTTAGTTGCTTTACCCTAAAACTGTTCTCTGAACTACACTGTTCAAACCTACGTAACCTATCCTCTCCACCCAATGTTACTTAGTTAACGTAACGTTCCTAAACCTAGCTTTACCTATCCTAACCTAACTTACCTTACCTTCCCTATCTTACCTAACTTTACCTATCCTAACATAACTTACCTTACCTTCCCTAACTTAACCTAACTTTACCTATCCTAACTTAACTTGCCTTTCATAACCTAACTTTACCTATCCTAACATAACTTACCTTACCTTCCCTATCTTACCTAACTTTACCTATCCTAACATAACTCACCTTACCTTCCCTAACTTAACCTAACTTTACCTATCCTAACTTAACTTACCTAACTTATTCTGCTTAACATAACTTACCTTACCTTCCCTATCTTACCTAACTTTACCTATCCTATCCTAACCTAACTTGTCTTACCTAACTTAATCTTACTTTCCCAAACTGATGTATCCTAACTTATCTAGTCCAACCAGACATGATCTAACTTAAGTATTCCTTCTTGTCTTTGTGTTTCGTCAATCATTGTCTCATATTCATTTACTCATTTCATTAGTTAATTTCTCAAATGGTCACTTATGCATTTCAAGTGCTATTTGTTAGAGATTGGATATTTAAGCATTTCAAAGAATTATAATTTCTCAAATGGACGTTTTTGCATTTCAAGTGCTATTTGTTAGAGATTGGATATTTAAGCATTTCAAAGAATTTTTGTTATATATGGGCATTTACTCATTTCAAGGGATAATTTCTCAAATGGACGTTTTTGCATTTCAAGTGTTATTTTGTTTAAGATTGGGTATTTAACCATTTCAAAGGATTTTTGTTATATATGGGAACTTACTCGTTTCAAGGGCTAATTTCTCAAATGGTCATTTTTGCAGATCAAGGGTTATTTGTTAAAGTTCATCAAGTTGCCCATAAGTTGTATTAGTAGGTTCTATCTTATGTTCTTATTCCCCAACCCCTTAACCTAACCTCTTGTAATCTTAGTGTATTTAGTAGGTTCTATCTTATGTTCTTATTCCCCAACCCTTTAACCTAACCTTTCAGATGTAGTTTGTTGAATATATTATCCTTTTCCTAACCTTTCAGATGTAGTTTTGTTTCTCCTTTTTGTATATTTTTACCCAAACCCACCATCCCACTTAACCATCTTTCCTTCTTTACTTTGATTCTCCTACTCCTTCTAACCCTCCTTTTCTATCTCTCTCCCTTATTCTCTCTCTTCCTCCCCCTCTCTCTCCCTCATTTGCTCAAATGCTCTCTTGTTTCTCAAATTCAAGTCTTATTGCTCCCATTCTCATTCACTTAGTTTTTCTTTTTCTCAAATTCAAGTCTTATTGCTCCCATTCTCACACCCTCATTCTCATTCACTTAGTTTTTCTTTTTCTCAATTCAAGTCTTAGTGCTCCCATGCCCACACTCTCTCTCATTCTCTCTTCTTTGGTCCCATTTTCTTCCGCCCCCTCTCTCTTACTCCTTGCTCTTCTTTCATGCTCTCACTCCCTTGAGCTCTTGTTTCTCAATTTCAAGTCTTAGTAGATCTGATTCTTTACTATTGTAATTTTTATTATTACTATGATAAAGAATGAACTTATATGTGAAAACAAAGTAAAGAAGGAAAGAAGGTTTGGGTAAAAATATACAAAAAGGAGAAACAAAACTACATCTGAAAGGTTAGGAAAAGGATAATATATTCAACAAACTACATCTGAAAGGTTAGGTTAAAGGGTTGGGGAATAAGAACATAAGATAGAACCTACTAAATACACTAAGATTACAAGAGGTTAGGTTAAGGGGTTGGGGAATAAGAACATAAGATAGAACCTACTAATACAACTTATGGGCAACTTGATGAACTTTAACAAATAACCCTTGATCTGCAAAAATGACCATTTGAGAAATTAGCCCTTGAAACGAGTAAGTTCCCATATATAACAAAAATCCTTTGAAATGGTTAAATACCCAATCTTAAACAAAATAACACTTGAAATGCAAAAACGTCCATTTGAGAAATTATCCCTTGAAATGAGTAAATGCCCATATATAACAAAAATTCTTTGAAATGCTTAAATATCCAATCTCTAACAAATAGCACTTGAAATGCAAAAACGTCCATTTGAGAAATTATAATTCTTTGAAATGCTTAAATATCCAATCTCTAACAAATAGCACTTGAAATGCATAAGTGACCATTTGAGAAATTAACTAATGAAATGAGTAAATGAATATGAGACAATGATTGACGAAACACAAAGACAAGAAGGAATACTTAAGTTAGATCATGTCTGGTTGGACTAGATAAGTTAGGATACATCAGTTTGGGAAAGTAAGATTAAGTTAGGTAAGACAAGTTAGGTTAGGATAGGATAGGTAAAGTTAGGTAAGATAGGGAAGGTAAGGTAAGTTATGTTAAGCAGAATAAGTTAGGTAAGTTAAGTTAGGATAGGTAAAGTTAGGTTAAGTTAGGGGGGAAGGTAAGGTGAGTTATGTTAGGATAGGTAAAGTTAGGTAAGATAGGGAAGGTAAGGTAAGTTATGTTAGGATAGGTAAAGTTAGGTTATGAAAGGCAAGTTAAGTTAGGATAGGTAAAGTTAGGTTAAGTTAGGGAAGGTAAGGTAAGTTATGTTAGGATAGGTAAAGTTAGGTAAGATAGGGAAGGTAAGGTAAGTTAGGTTAGGATAGGTAAAGCTAGGTTTAGGAACGTTACGTTAACTAAGTAACATTGGGTGGAGAGGATAGGTTACGTAGGTTTGAACAGTGTAGTTCAGAGAACAGTTTTAGGGTAAAGCAACTAAGAAAATATGTTTTAACAGAAATGCAGGTTTGGTATGAAAAGCTGAACTAGTTACATTTTGGAGAGAAAATTTTATGACTGAAGATGTCTTAAAGAATAACATGATGGAAGAAGGAGAGTTTCTTTGATGAATGAAGGTGTCTTAGAGAACAACTTTGGAGAACGAAGATGAATTAGAGATCGCTTTGATGACTCTGAGAATAACTCTGGTCAACGAATATGGATTGGAAAGTTCCTCTAATGAACGAAGGTGAGTTAAGATTAACTTTTATGATTTAGAGAACATCTTTGGTAGCTCTGAGAAAGACTTTGTTGTCTTAGAGAATAACTTTCAGGACTTAGAGAATGTCTTTGATGAATGGAAGTGAGTTAGAGAATAACATATCATGACTGAGAATAACTTTTGATAACTCTTAGAACAACTTTGATGTCTTAGAGAATAACTTTAGATGTCTCTGAGAATGTCTTTGGATAACTCTGAGATTAACTTTGATGTCTTTGAAACAACTTTGACGTCTCTTGGAATAACTTTTGTGGACATGAGAATATCTTTGGATAACTCTGAGATTAACTTTGATAGCTCTGGGAATAACTTTTATGATTTTGAGAACATCTTTGATGTCTTGGAGAACAACATTGATGTTTAGAGAACAACTTTGATGACCAAGATTGACTTTAGATGTCTCTGAGAATAACTTTATAACATAGAAATTAACTTTAGATGTCTCTGAAAATAACTTTGATGACTTCGAGAATAACATTTGATGACTCTGAGAACAAGTTTGATAGCTCTGAGAATAACTTTAGATGTCTCTGAAAATAACTTTGATGAAAGAAGATGTCTTAGATTAACTTTTGATGACTTTGAAAACAAGTTTGATGAACAAAGATGTTTTGAAAGTTTCTCTGACGAACGAAGGTGACTCTGAGAATAACTTTTATGTCTTAGAGAAGAACATTGATGGTTTAGAGAGAATATCTTTGATGAAAAATGATGTCTTAGATTAACTTTGATGACTCTGTGAATAAGTTTGATGACTTTGAGAACAAGTTTGATAGCTCTGAGAATGACTTTTATGCCTCTGAGAATAACTTTGATGAACAAAGATGTTTTGGAAAGTTTCTCTGAAGAACGAAGGTGACTCTGAGAATAACTTTTGTTAGCTCTTTGAATAACTTTGATGACTTTGAGAATGACTTCTGAGAACAGAGTGAGTAGTACCTTTGAAACTCTGAGATCTTTGATGTACAAAAAAGTTAGAGATAACATTTGATGACTCGAAGATTATCTTGCAGATGTCTTTGATGACAAGATTAACTTTTATAACATAGAGATTAACTTTTGATGACTCCGAGAATAAGTTTTAGCCTCTGAGATTAACTTTTGATTGTCTTGGAATAACTTTTGATTGTTCTGAGAGAATGACTTTTGTTGTCTTGGAATAACTTTTGATTGTGCTGAGAATAACTTTGAGGGCTTAGAGATTGTCTTTGATGAATGGAAGAGTCCCATTGAAGTCTTAAGGAAGTCTTTGATGTCTCGAAGGATGTCTTAGAGTGTAACTTTGGTGTCTTTGAGTAAGTCCTTGATGTATTGAAGAGTGTCTTTGATTTCTCGAAGAGTAACTTTGGTGTAACGGAGAGCACCTTTGACTATTTTTCTTACTTAGCGACATATAATTTTAGTTACGAAAGTGTTGAAAAAGTTACATTTGACTATTTTAGTGCTCCACAAAGTATAAATGTCAGTTAAGAACGACGATGATAGATATCTTTGACTATATTTTCTTACTTGACGATGGATAAAGTTAGTTATGAACAGTGCTGAAAAGAATCCTTTGACAATTTTTAGCTAAGCGAAAGGCTGTTTTAGTTAAGAACGGTGTTGAATGAGGTTAATCCTGACTATTTTCAGATGAGAGAAGTGATATTTCAGTTAAGAAATGACAAGGAAACATGATGAAGTAACTATTTTTAGTTGACCGATGAATACTTTTAGTTGAGCAAAAGCCAAAACATGATGAACATGACTTTTTCTGATGATTGGCAGATAATTTTAGTTAAGAAATGACAATGAAACATGAAGAACACGGTTATTTTCTGATGACTGGGGAATAAGTTTAGTTAAGAAATGATGAAAGTTATTATTTTAGTTGATTGACGATGGATAAAAGCTAGTTATGAACAGTTTTGGAAAGTTTCCTTTGACAATTTTTTCTTGATGAAACATAGTGCCTGTTAAGAAAGTGCTGAAAAAAGTTTCCTTTGACAATTTTTAGCTAAGAGAAAGGTTGTTTTAGTTAAGAACAGTGTTGAACGAGGTTATTTCTGACTATTTTTAGTTGACTGGATAATAAGTTTAGTTATGAACAGTGTTGGAAAGATTCCTTTGACAATTTTTTGGTTGATTGGATAATAAGTTAGTTGAGAAATGAGGAAAGTGACTATGTTTCAGTTGATTGGCGAAAGATTTTTAGTTAAGAAGTTACAAGAAAGGTTTGTCTTTGTAAATTTGGAACTGAATAAAGTGTAGATTTGTTTAAGAACATGGCTGGTAGAACTATTAAGTTGACAACGAGAATTACTTTGATATAGTTTTGAAAATAAAACTTGGTGACTAAAATTGTTGAGGGAACTGTATTGCTGATGCTAATATTTGACAAAGAACTAGTTAGCGAATGGAAGAAACAAAGAACATAAAAAAATTGAGGTTAAGTAAGGGAATGAACACAGTGAACATACGGTGAACACAGAAAACACGTAAGAAAAAGTTGATGAATAGAGTGAACATGCAGGGAATAAGAACTTATAGAGAATATGAAGACATGATAAGGAACATAGGGAATACAAAGTTATACAGAGAACATATGATGCACATGAAAATATGACAAAGAACATAGTGAACATACGGGGAAAATGGCAGAAAAAATTTGAACTGAGCTTGCTGTGAACATTTATAGAACATGGAATGAACACAGAAAACATGGAAAAAAATGTGAAGAACACAGCTGAATATAGAGAAAATATGCAAATACAGGGGGACAAGAGCTGGAGCTCTGTAACTGACTTGATCTTATTTACTACGTCTGAAATATGACTGTTTAAAATTTCAGGGGGATTGGACTGTTAGTAGCGAAAATGTGGTCTCTGTCAAATTTGGGTCTTTAATTGGACTCTGATTAATTTCGATCATGAACTGGACTCTGAATATTTTGGCACAAAGTAGACTCTGGCGAATTTTGCTAGAAAACTGGACTCTGATGAATTTCGATCAGGAACTGGACTCTGTCACATTTTCACAGATTACAGGACACTGACTAATTTTGCTCTCAAAGTAGACTCTGTTCATTTTTAGGTATAAATTGGACTCTGATGAAATATGAGCTAAATACTGTCTCTGACTAATTTTGCTCTCAAAGTAGACTCTGTTCATTTTTAGGTATAAATTGGACTCTGATGAAATATGAGCTAAATACTGACTCTGACGAATTTTGCTCTCAAAGTAGACTCTGGCGAATTTGAGCATAAACTGGACTCTGATGAAAATTGCTATGGACTCTGCTAAGAACTGGACTCTGAAAACTGGACTCTGATGAAAAATGGTCTCTGATGAAATATGAGCTAAAACTGTCTCTGACTAATTTTGCTCTTAAAGTAGACTCTGGCGAATTTGAGCATAAACTGGACTCTGATGAAATATGAGCTAAATACTGTCTCTGACTAATTTTGCTGACAAAGTGGACTCTGTTCATTTTTAGGTATAAAATGGTCTCTGATGAAATATGAGCTAAAACTGTCTCTGACGAATATTGCTCTCAAAGTAGACTCTGGCGAATTTTTGGTATAAACTGGACTCTGATGAAATATGAGCTTAAAACTGGGCTCTGTTCAATTTGGTCTTTACAGATGAAATAGCCGTAAATGGATATAAAACTAAATGTTATGGATAAGTGGTCTGTTTTCCTTAACAAAACATCTAAGACAATATTCTCTGAAAATGGTCCTTTTACAAATTCGGTCATAAACATATAAATAAACTTCTATGATTATTTGAAACTCTGAAAATAGTTGTAAGGAAATAGGAGGAGGAGAGAGAGAGAGAGGAGGGACGGTAGAGATATTATGGAGATAAGATATGATAAGAGCCGACTGGCTGGCTGGGCGCAAAGTAAATAAAGGCGACGCGACAGATTGCGAGGTAAGGGGGGGAGGGAGGGAGGGGGGTGTGATGTACGAGACTTGAAAACCATGACTTACACAGGTGATTTTCTAAATTTATATGAATAACTAAGGCTTACATAGACGATTTTGTAAGTTGAAAACATGTAAAACATGTCCGTAGAGTTCTCCTGGAAACCCTAAAGTGCTACACACGTTATTTGAATTTCTCCCATAAGGCTTTAACAAACTTCTAAGTCTCGGAAATTATTTTTCTCATAAGAAATCCTTACTTCTAAAATCTGTGACTGACAAAATTTACCTGAAAACCCTGGCTCACAAACACGATTTCTAAATTTACCTGAAACCCTTGGGGCGCACAGGGGATATTCTAAATTTACCTGAAACCCTTGGGGCGCACAGGGGACTTTTTCTCCCAGAAAAAAATAACTCCGTCATTAAGCAAGTCACTTTCCATTTCTCACACCACAAATATTTGACTTGTTCCTTTGTGGCGGGAGTGACCCGTGAGCCCCGGGAGGAGGAGAGGACACACTCCGGTGCCTGAACCATCACTAGCGTCCAGGAGCCGTGACCTGCGTCATGGAGGGTGGTCACCTCTCATACACGCACCAGGATCACTCATTGTGGTGCTTTACACTGGACCAGCGCAGCCCACACTGACATGTAGGTGTGATCCTGTGTTACCAGTATTATCTGTGAGAAAATCCACTGTCTCTATGGCAGACAGAAAATCTACGGTCTCTATAGGAGCCTCGTGGTCACATGTTGGTCTCTGTAGGAGCCTCGTGGTCACATGTTGGTCTCTATAGGAGCCTCGTAGTCACATGTTGGTCTCTGTAGGAGCCTCGTGGTCACATGTTGGTCTCTATAGGAGCCTCGTGGTCACATGTTGGTCTCTGTAGGAGCCTCGTGGTCACATGTTGGTCTCTATAGGAGCCTCGTGGTCACATGTTGGTCTCTGTAGGAGCCTAGTGGTCACATGTTGGTCTCTGTAGGAGCCTCGTGGTCACATGTTGGTCTCTATAGGAGCCTCGTGGTCACATGTTGGTCTCTGTAGGAGCCTCGTGGTCACATGTTGGTCTCTGTAGGAGCCTCGTGGTCACATGTTGGTCTCTGTAGGAGCCTCGTGGTCACATGTTGGTCTCTGTAGGAGCCTCGTGGTCACATGTTGGTCTCTGTAGGAGCCTCGTGGTCACATGTTGGTCTCTGTAGGAGCCTCGTGGTCACATGTTGGTCTCTGTAGGAGCCTCGTGGTCACATGTTGGTCTCTATAGGAGCCTCATGGTCACATGTTGGTCTCTATAGGAGCCTGGTGGTCACATGTTGGTCTCTATAGGAGCCTCGTGGTCACATGTTGGTCTCTATAGGAGCCTCGTGGTCACATGTTGGTCTCTATAGGAGCCTGGTGGTCAATGTCGGAAAATTCTACACCATTTACTAATATTCAATACAATAAGCAAATAATATTGTTGCTGTTTGTAAATAATAAATTGACTCATAGAAGACGTGGTACACTGAAATTTTCCACTCATAGAAAACGAGATTTTCTCCCGTGGAAAACGGGATATCATTGCCACGTCGCTGTTAATTTCACCAGCTAATTATTTTGGGAATTATTCTTAATGCAGCAGTCTTTGGACTGTTAACATCATAAAAACATCTCAGTTGAATTAACTTAATTATTAGTACTAAGATAGAGTAAATGTGACCTTTCTACGACTTGTTGTCATCTGGACAAGAGAGCCAGGCCGTCAGTGAAGGAGGGCCAGGAGTCAGCCATTGTTAATTTTTAAGGTCGCTGGAGCAAATTTAGCTCCTAGAATTCTCCCTTGGACAGCTGTGTCACAGGAGTAAAGTGCTGTTATCGACACACAACTACGTCTACTATAAGGGAAGTGTATTACCGAAATCCGTTTATTATCTTTCTTTCTTTATTATGCACCCCATACCCATCCCGTGGGCGGTGGTGTAAAGGTTACAGAGGCACATAATCGGTTCAGGAACTGAACCCTCTACTTCGTTTAGCTAAGCAAAAACAATCTTTTGACGCTAGTTACACAATTATTAATGTTATATATACTCGTACACATACTCATACATACATGTACATATAAATAAATATACATACACATACATATACAACCATCTACACAAATACACACATCAATAATCTTTGTATCACAAGTAATTCAACAAGAGGTTCACAACAGTCACTATACAAGGCACTTTACATCTATGGTGAGTCACACAGTTACTAGTCTTGCTCCACACCCACCCAACTGGGCGGCAGCTTTACAGTCATGTGCAGGCTGCACCTACAGTAAGCAAATTTTGGATACTTCGCTAAGATTTCGGGCAGCACATCATTATGAATGAAGTACTTACACATTTCTTGGACTCCATTGATGGTGTTATCTCTGAATTCCGCGATTTTTTTCACATTCCATTATATAATGACGCAAAGTATGCGAATAGTTCTGCTGACAGAGTTTACATTTAGTCAAATCTAATCAGCAGATGTTACAAACTCCCAGAGGTACTTGTAGCCGAGCCTAAGCCTAGCAGTGGTAACATGCTAACATCTAGAAGTCTGCTAACCTTATTGGATGACCCATAGACGTGCGGTTCTTCCTGCATAATAGAATGATGATAGATGGAGCAACTGGTGTGAATTTCACTTTGCCTCAAGTCTACGAAATTTAGTTGATGTTCCCGGAATATTACTGCCCTCAGGCTGCTCAAAGGCAGTCCAAGTTGGTAATCAATTTCCTCTTTATGAGCAAAAGTCTTGGCCAACTCATCAGTTCTATCATGCATTCGGAGACCAATATGGGAAGGAATCCACAGGAGACAAACTCTGACTCTATCATTGATTATTTCATTATATCTGTGTCTAGCTTCAGAGATAAGCACGTCACAGTTATGCCTTGGGGAGCTGAGGGCAGTCAAGGATGACAAGGAGTCACTTACAATTAGCGTGTCAACTCAGAATTCATATACGCGCTCGAGTGCCAGGATTATGGCAACCAATTCTGTTTGAAGAGTGGAGGCCCAGTTACTGAGACGCGCTCCACACTCATGGGAGCAGGAACCATCTCTCACTGTCACAACAACTGCACTTCCAGCTGAGATAATACCCCCACCCACCGGGGAGATAATACCTGCACCCACCGGGGAGATAATACCTGCACCCACCGGGGAGATAATACCTCCACCCACCGGGGAGATAATACCTCCACCCACCGGGAGATAATACCCCCACCCACCGGGGAGATAATACCTCCACCCACCGGGGAGATAATACCTCCACCCACCGGGGAGATAATACCCCCACCCACCGGGGAGATAATACCTCCACCCACCGGGGAGATAATACCTCCACCCACCGGGGAGATAATACCCCCACCCACCGGGGGGATCATACCCCCACCCACCGGGGAGATAATACCCCCACCCACCGGGGAGATAATACCTCCACCCACCGGGGAGATAATACCCCCACCCACCGGGGAGATAATACCCCCACCCACCGGGGAGATAATAACTCCACCCACCGGGGAGATAATACCTCCACCCCCGGGGAGATAATACCCCCACCCACCGGGGAGATAATACCTCCACCCACCGGGGAGATAATACCCCACCCACCGGGGAGATAATACCCCACCCACCGGGGAGATAATACCCCACCCACCGGGGAGATAATACCCCCACCCACCGGGGAGATAATACCTCCACCCACCGGGGAGATAATACCCCCACCCACCGGGGAGATAATACCTCCACCCACCGGGGAGATAATACCCCCACCCACCGGGGAGATAATACCCCCACCCACCGGGGAGATAATACCTCCACCCACCGGGGAGATAATACCCCCACCCACCGGGAGATAATACCTCCACCAACCAGGGAGATAATACCCCCACCCACCGGGGAGATAATACCCCCACCCACCGGGGAGATAATACCTCCACCAACCAGGGAGATAATACCCCCACCCACCGGGGAGATAATACCCCCACCCACCGGGGAGATAATACCTCCACCAACCAGGGAGATAATACCCCCACCCACCGGGGAGATAATACCCCCACCCACCGGGGAGATAATACCCCCACCCACCGGGGAGATAATACCCCCACCCACCGGGGAGATAATACCTCCACCCACCGGGGAGATAATACCCCCACCCACCGGGGAGATAATACCCCCACCCACCGGGGAGATAATACCCCCACCCACCGGGGAGATAATACCCCCACCCACCGGGGAGATAATACCCCCACCCACCGGGGAGATAATACCCCCACCCACCAGGAGATAATACCCCCACCCACCGGGGAGATAATACCCCCACCCACCGGGGAGATAATACCCCCACCCACCGGGGAGATAATACCCCCACCCACCGGGGAGATAATACCCCCACCCACCGGGGAGATAATACCCCCACCCACCAGGGAGATAATACCCCCACCCACCGGGGAGATAATACCCCCACCCACCGGGGAGATAATACCCCCACCCACCGGGGAGATAATACCCCCACCCACCGGGGAGATAATACCCCCACTCACCGGGGAGATAATACCCCCACCCACCGGAGAGATAATACCCCCACCCACCTGGGAGATAATACCCCCACCCACCGGGGAGATAATACCCCCACCCACCGGGGAGATAATACCCCCACCCACCGGGGAGATAATACCCCCACCCACCGGGGAGATAATACCTCCACCCACCGGGGAGATAATACCCCCACCCACCGGGGAGATAATACCCCACCCACCGGGGAGATAATACCCCCACCCACCGGGAGATAATACCTCCACCCACCGGGGAGATAATACCCCCACCCACCGGGGAGATAATACCTCCACCCACCGGGGAGATAATACCCCACCCACCGGGGAGATAATACCCCCACCCACCGGGGAGATAATACCCCCACCCACCGGGGAGATAATACCTCCACCCCCGGGGAGATAATACCCCCACACACCGGGGAGATAATACCCCCACCCACCGGGGAGATAATACCCCCACCCACCGGGGAGATAATACCTCCACCCACCGGGGAGATAATACCCCCACCCACCGGGGAGATAATACCCCCACCCACCGGGGAGATAATACCCCCACACACCGGGGAGATAATACCTCCACCCACCGGGGAGATAATACCTCCAACCACCGGGGAGATAATACCCCCACACACCGGGGAGATAATACCTCCACCCACCGGGGAGATAATACCCCCACCCACCGGGGAGATAATACCCCCACACACCGGGGAGATAATACCTCCACCCACCGGGGAGATAATACCTCCACCCACCGGGGAGATAATACCCCCACCCACCGGGGAGATAATACCCCCACGCACCGGGGAGATAATACCCCCACACACCGGGGAGATAATACCTCCACCCACCGGGGAGATAATACCTCCACCCACCGGGGAGATAATACCCCCACCCACCGGGGAGATAATACCCCCACCCACCGGGGAGATAATACCCCCACCCACCGGGGAGATAATACCTCCACCCCCGGGGAGATAATACCCCCACCCACCGGGGAGATAATACCCCCACCCACCGGGGAGATAATACCCCCACCCACCGGGGAGATAATACCCCCACCCACCGGGGAGATAATACCTCCACCCACCGGGGAGATAATACCTCCACCCACCGGGGAGATAATACCTCCACCCACCGGGGAGATAATACCTCCACCCACCGGGGAGATAATACCTCCACCCACCGGGGAGATAATACCCCCACCCCCGGGGGAGATGGTCGCAAAAACTGGTGGTAGTATGGTGGGTATGCCAGGGGGGTGGGGGGGGAGCTAGGCATGGGGCGAGAGTTGCTCAGTGTTAGTTTACGGGGCGGGCGGCGGGTGGTGAGGGCGGCACACACACACACACACACACACACACACACACTCACACCTCAGGTCAACACTTCTCACTCACACTTCTCTTGCTTACTATCGACGCCTCGCCACCATGATCTGTTAACACATCAGTACAGCAACTACAGCGGGTAGATAACTTGAGCATATCAACTTCTGGTGACTAATTGATGCACAAACTATGCAAAGAATGAGCCGGTGTTTACTTGTACTAATTACCACCGCTTTGTAACGAGGTACACAACTACTGTTCAAGTTCAAGTGTGTTTATTGAGATAAGCAATAAATACATCTCAAAGGGATAGAGTAGCTTAGGCTATTTCTATCCCCCCTGGTAGCCTGGTACCCCCTTACAACTACTGTATTTACAGTTAGCGTCCGTTAACGATAGCCATATGGCCCTGCCCCCCCTCCCTCCCTCACCTGTGAGTGAGGGCCCCTCACCTGTGGAGGGTAGAGTTGCCGCGCGTCGCTATAGGGAGGGAGGCCAGCCAGCCCTCAGGAGACACCACCAAGAAACTGCAGAGTTGCTCACAATCTCGAGTTAGTTTCCTGCCAATCTGGTCGACGGGAGGACGGGTGTCGCTCCCCCCCCGCCTGCGTGTGTATGTGTGTATGTGTCAGTGCCCGTGCCCACAGGTGTCCGTGCCCACAGGTGCCCACAGGTGCCCACGGCGGTGAAGCTATCTGACGGAGGACATGTGTAGGAGGGGCGCGCCCAGCTGCTCCTAGGGGACCCTAGCATGCTGTGAGGACTTGTCCTGCAGGAGGTGCTCCACCGAGCATGGAGGTGAGGCAGGAGTGTCTGACCCGCGGGTCCTCAGGGGGGGGGGGGGTAGCAGTGTGGGGGGAGGTGAACAATAGCAGTGTGAGGGGGGAGGGATTAACAAAACCAACGTGGTGGAGAGATGGGGTTACAATAGCCGTGTGTGGCCGAAAAGTTAACAATAGGAGTGTGGGAGGAGGAGTTAACATTATCAGTGTGGGAGGAGGAGTTAACATTATCAGTGTGGGAGGAGGAGTTAACATTATCAGTGTGGGAGGAGGAGTTAACATTATCAGTGTGGGAGGAGGAGTTAACATTATCAGTGTGGGAGGAGGAGTTAACGTTATCAGTGTGGGAGGAGGAGGAGTTAACAATATTAACTTTAATATCAATATCAGCAGGAAGTCAATAGTTGATCTCCCACTGTGGTTCAGGTTATAATCAAATTATCATATTGAAGAAACGTCAAAAGGGGTGATGACAGCAATTACCAGGAGCGGAACCACTAGATCCTGCATCTAATTACCCCTTGTCATACCATCGTCCCATACTGTGACTCGGTTCTCTCGTCTGGGATAATACTGTGACTTTCACTGTCGGGGTAACTGTGCTATAATTCTCATTTTGTGTATACCTTGTAAGAAAGAATAATTATTAAAGTTTACATATAAAGAGAGTGATTCAACAGTAGTCGTTAGAGCAGTGTTAGGTTAACCATACGAGTGTGGGGGGGAGGGGGATATCTTGAGATGATTTCGGGGCTTTTTTAGTGTTCCCGCGGCCCGGTCCTCGACCAGGCCTCCACCCCCAGGAAGCAGCCCGTGACAGCTGACTAACACCCAGGTACCTATTTTACTGCTAGGTAACAGGGGCATAGGGTGAAAGAAACTCTGCCCATTGTTTCTTTCCGGCGCCTGGGATCGAACTCAGGACCACAGGATCACAAGTCCCGCGTGCTGTCCGCTCGGCCGACCGACCGGGGAGGGAGAAGGGGGTTAACAGTAGCGGTATGGGGAAAAGAGAAGAGGTTGATTCTCAGTTGATCTCTCCATGATTTAGGTCCCCCATGACCAGCAGTTTAGCTCTCATTCTGGGCGCTGTTGTTCATCTATATATGCCTTGTTGTTGTTGTCTTCATACTGTTGTCTGAGCCTTCTACTGTTTGGTGGGGGATTGTTGATTACCAAGATCACAATCTTCCTCCCATCACCTGTAAGAGTTCCAAGTATGGAGGTTGTGTTTCCATTAGTCCCCCGTTACTCTAGTTCATCAAACATTAATTTTCACTTTATTAGGAGTGTCACTCCCCTTCCCTGTCTCTCTGTCCTTTCTTTCCTTAACACTTGGTATCCTGGGAGTCGAGCGGACAGTACGCTAAACTTGTGATCCTGTGGTCCTGGGTTCGATCCCAGGCGCCGGCGAGAAACAATGGGCAAAGTTTCTTTCACCCTTTGCCCCTGTTACCTAGCAGTAAAATAGGTAACTGGGTGTTAGTCAGCTGTCACGGGCTGCTTTCTGGGGGTGGAGGCCTGGTCGAGGACCGGGCCGCGGGGACACTTAAATGGCCCCGAAATCATCTCAAGATAACCTCAAGAAGATCCCCTTGGAAAGATTGCACCCGAGATCATGTAATTGACTTTAGTTTCCACTAATGCAATTATTTCTGGATCTGCTTCACTAAGCCTCTCTTTTATTTCTTCTGCTTTATTGGATACTCAATCAGCATTGGTGTACTATACCTTGAGACTTTTCTTGGAAACTCTGTTAGCAGAGCTCACATGGCTCATCTACCTTCCTGTCTCCTCTGGTGTGTGCTGCAGGTGAGAGGTGGATGCTGTCCTAGCTCCAATAAGTGGTTGTGAGGCGGGAAGTGCCTGGGAATAGGGAGGGGGAATGAGAGGCTGAGGGTGATCTGGGAGCCAGGGGGGTGTAGATGGGTCTGGGCAGCTATGGAGGTGTGAAGAACATAGTGGGTCTGAGAGGTAGGATGGGCCTGAGAGGCATAGGGGGCTGTGAAGTAGAGTGAGGCTGAGAATCAGACAGAGGTTGAGAAGTAGAGGGGAGTATGGAGCATGGGAGGGAGGAGGGGGGGTGTAACACCTGGTAATTATTTGTAACACCAGTATATAGTACCACTAATGGTTACACTGGAACCAAAGGTACCCAAAAAAAAGGAAATACTACACAGGATTAACTACACTGCCACCATCTGTCTTGTCCATTAACTATATCAAGCAACGAGGCAAGAAACATTGCTTGATTTGGAGAGTCATTTCTTTCTTTCTTTCTTTAACTGTCATTAATTATGGGACGGTTGTTAGCAAACTATATCTAGAGGCTAAGAGGATTCAACAATTGACACAGATGGGAAGTTTAACACAAGTTTATTGAGAACAAAATTATGCTATTCACCACTCTAAATCCTACTCTAACACTGTAACACCCATGACCCCCCCCCCCATCCCGCCCTTAGAGTTCACACCCAGGGAAGCCTTCTCCAAGAGGTCAGCCCAGATGACCTCCGGATTATCTTGAATGTTGATTAAAATTTCCTGGGTTAGTCTTAGCCAGCTAGTTTCAAGTATGTAATATTTCATGATATTCTTGTCAAACATTGCAATGGAATTAGACCCCCAGATTCTTATGTGTAAACATCCATGGATCTCCTCCTTTTAGCCAGGTCAGAGGTCAGTCACACACGTAATTAATAATTCCTCTCTTGAAGAGTGTATGGTGAATGTCACACAAGCTTAATGGAAAAGTTCTTGAGTGTTTGTGCACGTGTGGCCCGACCTCTTGCATCTTTGGTGTAGGTAGCAACAGCAAATCTCCCCCTCCAATTTTTTGGGGTGTATATATATATGGTCCTGTATCAGACTCAGTAGAGAGAGTGCCGGACACCAGGGTCCAGAGTGGGTCTGTGAGGAACATCACACAGCCCGGGAGAGACAGAGTGAATCCACCGGATGGAGAGACAAAGGTCTTAAGGTAATGTGTGTGATCTCTGAGGTTTTGTTCCATGTCTAAATTTCTTAACTATTGGCCAGTGTTAGAGTAGGATTTATAGTGGTGAATAGTGTTACGGTGCCCTCTCCTATTTCTTTCGTTTGCCGGCTTAAAGAGTCATATCAGCTCTCCCTACTGATTCTCTGAGGTTCAGGGAGTCTAATGATATATGTGGCGACCAGACCGGCTGCCAGTTAATGGAAGGGGGTTATATTATAAGTTGTAAATAAAGGAAAGTTGGCGCCCTGATATAAAATGAAACAGTATCCCCTACGGCAGATATGACCTTGTGGAAGGGACACTATGCCAATCGCGGATTGGCCGACGTAGGTCGCGGGCGACAAATCAGGGCCCGCCATGACGTCACCGAGTGCCCCGGGCGGCGCCAACGTCAGAGTTGTACTGACCGTGGAAGCGACAGGACGCGCCTCGGTCTGCTCTCAAGGATTGGAGGCTCTGCAAGCCTTGTTCAGTGGATTGAGCTGGCCTTCGTTGCCCACCATAGTTATTGGAGACCCTGCGCTTCTGGGAAGCCAAAGAGGAACCAAGTTCAGTGAGCAGAGAAGTGCCAAACTTGGAAAATAGTCGGCGACGACGCTGGGCGGCGCCGCTGGCTGGACGTTGAGGTCTGGAAGGTGGGCGAGCAAGCTAGCTGTGACTGGGGTCACATCCACTGAGAATCTTGGAAGGACGACACCGTGCCTAGGACAAGGAGCGACGCCCTGTGGGAGAGGCGAGTGTGGGGAAAAATAGTGATTAGCTCAGCGCCCATCGATGAACCAGGATTGGGGCAGCTGAATCTCAGGGATTGGAACGGCGACGACGCGAAGGCTTCACGACACCTGAGGACCTGTGGAACGCCCTGGATCGTCGAGGATCGACCCAAGGAAGCGTGGGAACCTCACACCATCGAGGGACAGGCGTCGTGAGCCAGGAGTGTAAGGTAGATCATTTTTCCCTCCCATTACCCCTTGTATGAGTAGGCTAGTTAGGCCACAATATTTACTTGTGTATGTGGCAGCAAGACTTTATTACTTTAATAGTAGAGTAGGCTGCAAGGCAGCTTGTGTCCAGGACTGTCAGAGAGGACAGTGTGTATGGATGGCAGGACAGTGAAGAAGAGGTGCCGACGTGGTGAAGAGGCCCTCCTGTGAGAGTGTGAGACTCCTGTCTTCCTGCCCAGTTGAAGGAGAGTTGGAGGTCGTGGAAGAAGAGGCTGACGATCTCCAGACTCATTATCCATATTCCATATTCATGTATTACTTGTGATTGTGTGTGTGTGTTCATGTAATTTGCGTCAGTAAATCCACACATTTTATTACTGTGTTTGAGTGTGCCTCCATTTACGATATTTCTCTATGAGCATACATTTCTGGCTACAAACGATATATGGTACACCCACTGAACTGCATTGCTGGGGTGCAGATATAATAACCCAGCTGGCGACCTTGCTAAGAGGAAGATAGAGAAGACAGGCGGGAAAGGAGTTCCTGCAACCTTTTTTGTCTGGCAGGCAAGACTCAGGGAGGTTATGGTTATAGGTAAGCCTGAGTCTTCCTTCACTCCCCCACGGGTCTAGGCCGGAACTGTTAACAGCAGTTTCCCCGTGGTTGACTGAAGGGCTTCCAGGGTGAATCAGTGGCACCCCTTTGTGGTGGAAGCAAAGACCTGCGGAGGTGGGCATTGTTGGTCCTATCTTGTGTGACCAAGGAGACTCCGGTGTATCCAGGGAGTCGGAGGGGCTGAGTATTTGGGCCTTTTGAGCCCCTAGCAGTTAAGTGTTAGCAGAGCCCCGGACCGCCCACCCCCACGTGACAAGGGAACTGGCGACCTTGCCAGGATTCGAACCCCAGTAGCCAAGAACTGGGAACCTCGCCAGGAAGCGTGGATCAAGCTACAGTGTGGACCAAATTTCAAGACAAGTGTTGCCAGGGTACTAATACAGTGTGGCCAGTGAATTCGGTGGTACTGTTACTCAACCGGCTAAGGGACTGAAACGGTGAAATTAGTGCCTACTAACTTGTCTGTGCTGTCGTGTATGCTCAATGATATAGAGATGGAGGAAGACAAAGTAAAGAAATTTATTGACACAAGGGACGAGAGAATTTTGGAAGAGTGTACCAAGGCCCAGCTCCAACAAGTGGCAAACCACTTTGGGATCAGGTTGAGGACGACTAAGGTAGCGGAGCGAAGGATAGAGATCATGGCACAGCTCACAGCTCGAGAGGAAGCGACGGGAGAGGAGCCATCTCAAGAGGAGCCGTCCCGAGGAGAGCCGTCGCAAGGTGAACCGTCCCGACTAGGGCCACCCCAAGCGCCTACCAGTGTGGAGAGAATTCACAGTGAACATGGGAGCAGTGGAAGGTCCAGCTGTAGTAAGAGGAGCCTGCAACTGGAAATAATGAAGATGCAACTGGAAGCCCAGCTGCGACGAGAGGAAAGAGAAGCGCAAATGCAGCGAGAGGAACGTGCGGCTGAGCTGCAGCGAGAGGAACGTGCGGCTGAGCTGCAGCGAGAGGAACGTGCAGCTGAGCTGCAGCGAGAGGAGCGTGCAGCTGAGCTGCAGCGAGAGGAACGTGCAGCTGAGCTGCAGCGAGAGGAACGTGCAGCTGAGCTGCAGCGAGAGGAACGTGCAGCTGAGCTGCAGCGAGAGGAACGTGCAGCTGAGCTGCAGCGAGAGGAACGTGCAGCTGAGCTGCAGCGAGAGAACGTGCAGCTGAGCTGCAGCGAGAGGAACGTGCAGCTGAGCTGCAGCGAGAGGAACGTGCAGCTGAGCTGCAGCGAGAGGAACGTGCAGCTGAGCTGCAGCGAGAGGAACGTGCAGCTGAGCTGCAGCGAGGTGAGCGAGAAGCACGGCTGCAGCTGCAGCGAGAGGAGCGAGAAGCTCGGCTGCAGCGGGAAGAAGGAGAGAGACAACTGCGACTGGAGGAGATAAGGGCAAAGAAAGAAGTCGAATTGCGTCGCGTTGAACGTGGTCTACCCTCACTACCTGCACGGCGGGATGACCTCAAGGTAAGGGAACGTGACTTACCTACGTTCGAACCACAAGAAGCTGAGGCGTTCTTCGAACACTTTGAACGGATAGCAACTCTGAAGGAGTGGCCAGAAGATGATTGGGCTGCTCTGGTCCAGGGCAGGTTGACTGGTGAGGCCCGGGAAGCCTATAACATGCTGGACCTAGAGGAGTGTACTAGTTATGACGCGATTAAGAATGCGGTTCTCCACTCATTCCGGCTGACTCCGGAGATGTACCGGAAGCGGTTCAGAGAGTGTACAAGAGCGTCGGGAAAGACTTACGCCGAGACCGCCAGGGATATGGAACGGAAATTCCTACGATGGTTGAAGGCGGAGGAAGCGGAGTCGGTGGATGATATCAAACGACTGATAGTGATGGAGAAGTTCATGTCGGTGCTCCATCCTGAGTTGCGAGTAAGGGTGAGAGAAGCAGGTATTAAGGACCTGAAGGCTGCAGCGGATCGAGCCGACATGCTGGAGGAGGCACTACATATCAGGAGGGAGGGGCCGCCCAGACACTCGCCTTACCCCAGGTCGGGAGGGAACCTTAGGAGTTCAGGAGGAGCGAGGACGGGTGGGGACTCTCCCAAGAGTAGTGTGCCCGATGAAGTAACGTGGTTCAAGAGCTCAAGAGACGCGGGGAGGAAGCCCCAAGCTGTGAGCAGTGGACCTAGCTCAGGAGCAAGTGCTGCAGTCCCGGACACGACGACGGGGAGTCCACGGAGGACCCAGGGTACGTCTGCAAGTGGTACCGCCAGAGGGACTGGCGAGTGGCCGCCCAGGGGAGGCAGCCGATGCTACAACTGTGGTGTGAGAGGACACTATGCCCGCGAGTGTGAGGAGCACCAAAGGAATGTAGGATTAATGTCGGAAGAGGAGAGAGTGTTTGTTCACACCCCATATTATAGTGGACCCAACGTGAATGGTTGGGAAATGAAGTTGGGTGAACATCCCTTCGTTTTCGAGGCCAACATGAAGTTTGGAAAGTCAGACCCAGTGGAGGTTGCCGTGCTTCGAGATACGGGTGCTGACATAAGTATGGTGACCAGGAGTATTCTCCCAAGGAATTTAATGATTCACCTGTGGGAGTGGTGAGGATACGCAGTGTGGGGGAGGAATACAGGTTGCCACTTCACGAAGTACAGCTGATTGCCGACTGCGGAGTCGAGAAAGCTATAGTAGCTGTAGCCCCTAAGTTACCCCTAGAGCATGTACAGATGGTGCTGGGTAATGACCTCGGAGGAGGCAGGATACAACCCGATTGGGCCAGGAGTGCCTATGTTGCAAGCAGCGGTACAACCCTGCCAGGTGAGGTATCGGTCGTTCCAGATGGTCGTGAGGAAGCCGACTTCGCCAGGGAAAACGTCGCCAGAGACGACGACAACGAGGGCGAGAGTGCAGAGAGGTCGTCGGAGGTTGTGGAAAACCCCGACGGGGACCTCCGACTAAGCCTGATGATGCGTGTGGAGGAGTGGCGAGGAGCAGCTGTACAAACGCCTGGGGCGGTGAAGAGGCTGCAGACCGCACTCCCTCCATACAGAAACGTGAATAAAGTAAGCTCAGTGGATGAGCGAACGGCAGTGAGGGGCAGAGTGGAGGAACCACGACGCAGTGCACCCTATGCCGGCCAGATGAATAGTGGTAGGTGCAAGATGAACCACCGTGGTGAGGTGAGCCACAGGGAGGTGGATGAGCCCAACCACGAACCGAAGAAGACGTCTGCAGGGAAGAGAATCTCATGGAGGAGTGAAGATGTTCGTCGGGAACGAAGGAGCGAGTGGTATAGGAAAGGCAATACGAAGAAAGCAGGGAATAGGTACACCCAGGGTAGGCGCCAGCCTAACCAGAGGGGCATTGGGCCATCGCAAAAGCCTAGTGTGGAAGAGAGGGAGCTGCTGGATGGGGTACAGGTTACAAGTGCCACTGTGAGGAGACAACGCACCTACGGGAGAAGAGGAACCGAGAAGAGAGAAGATTGGCGAAGAGGAGATCATGGGAGGAAACATGGAGTACCTGTAGGACGCAATGGAAATGCAAGACTATCTCGGAGTGCACGACGCGGTGGAGGCGCTGCATGCACTGAATCTTACAGTGGTAACGAGCCGTGGGAGTACACTCGTAGCCACGGAGAGAGGATTTCTTGTAGGTGTTCAGGGAACACCCATCACACCCGGTCCTATGCGAGGTGGAGATACAATGAGGCAAGTGACTGGCAAGGTGGTACGAGCCACGTCACCAACTGGAGGAGTGACACTTCAGGAACGGAGGGAGCAAGAGTATAGGTTGCCCTCTTGAGTACTGCTCTTCCGATATGACTCTTATTTTAAGGGGAGGGGTATGTTACGGTGCCCTCTCCTATTTCTTTCGTTTGCCGGCTTAAAGAGTCATATCAGCTCTCCCTACTGATTCTCTGAGGTTCAGGGAGTCTAATGATATATGTGGCGACCAGACCGGCTGCCAGTTAATGGAAGGGGGTTATATTATAAGTTGTAAATAAAGGAAAGTTGGCGCCCTGATATAAAATGAAACAGTATCCCCTACGGCAGATATGACCTTGTGGAAGGGACACTATGCCAATCGCGGATTGGCCGACGTAGGTCGCGGGCGACAAATCAGGGCCCGCCATGACGTCACCGAGTGCCCCGGGCGGCGCCAACGTCAGAGTTGTACTGACCGTGGAAGCGACAGGACGCGCCTCGGTCTGCTCTCAAGGATTGGAGGCTCTGCAAGCCTTGTTCAGTGGATTGAGCTGGCCTTCGTTGCCCACCATAGTTATTGGAGACCCTGCGCTTCTGGGAAGCCAAAGAGGAACCAAGTTCAGTGAGCAGAGAAGTGCCAAACTTGGAAAATAGTCGGCGACGACGCTGGGCGGCGCCGCTGGCTGGACGTTGAGGTCTGGAAGGTGGGCGAGCAAGCTAGCTGTGACTGGGGTCACATCCACTGAGAATCTTGGAAGGACGACACCGTGCCTAGGACAAGGAGCGACGCCCTGTGGGAGAGGCGAGTGTGGGGAAAAATAGTGATTAGCTCAGCGCCCATCGATGAACCAGGATTGGGGCAGCTGAATCTCAGGGATTGGAACGGCGACGACGCGAAGGCTTCACGACACCTGAGGACCTGTGGAACGCCCTGGATCGTCGAGGATCGACCCAAGGAAGCGTGGGAACCTCACACCATCGAGGGACAGGCGTCGTGAGCCAGGAGTGTAAGGTAGATCATTTTTCCCTCCCATTACCCCTTGTATGAGTAGGCTAGTTAGGCCACAATATTTACTTGTGTATGTGGCAGCAAGACTTTATTACTTTAATAGTAGAGTAGGCTGCAAGGCAGCTTGTGTCCAGGACTGTCAGAGAGGACAGTGTGTATGGATGGCAGGACAGTGAAGAAGAGGTGCCGACGTGGTGAAGAGGCCCTCCTGTGAGAGTGTGAGACTCCTGTCTTCCTGCCCAGTTGAAGGAGAGTTGGAGGTCGTGGAAGAAGAGGCTGACGATCTCCAGACTCATCATCCATATTCCATATTCATGTATTACTTGTGATTGTGTGTGTGTGTTCATGTAATTTGCGTCAGTAAATCCACACATTTTATTACTGTGTTTGAGTGTGCCTCCATTTGTGATATTTCTCTATGAGCATACATTTCTGGCTACAAACGATATATGGTACACCCACTGAACTGCATTGCTGGGGTGCAGATATAATAACCCAGCTGGCGACCTTGCTAAGAGGAAGATAGAGAAGACAGGCGGGAAAGGAGTTCCTGCAACCTTTTTTTTGTCTGGCAGGCAAGACTCAGGGAGGTTATGGTTATAGGTAAGCCTGAGTCTTCCTTCACTCCCCCACGGGTCTAGGCCGGAACTGTTAACAGCAGTTTCCCCGTGGTTGACTGAAGGGCTTCCAGGGTGAATCAGTGGCACCCCTTTGTGGTGGAAGCAAAGACCTGCGGAGGTGGGCATTGTTGGTCCTATCTTGTGTGACCAAGGAGACTCCGGTAAATCCAGGGAGTCGGAGGGGCTGAGTATTTGGGCCTTTTGAGCCCCTAGCAGCCGAGTGTTAGCAGAGCCCCGGACCGCCCACCCCCACGTGACAATAGCATATTTTTTTTCTCAATAAACTCGTGTTAAACTTTGTCTGTGTCAATTGTTGAATCCTCTTAGCCTCTAGATATAGTTTGCTAACAACCGTCCCATAATTAATGACAGTTAAAGAAAGAAAGAAATGACTCTCCAAATCAAGCAATGTTTCTTGCCTCGTTGCTTGATATAGTTAATGGACAAGACAGATAGTGGCAGCGTAGTTAATCCTGTACTCACCTAATTGTGCTTGCGGGGGTTGAGCTTTGGCTCTTTGGTCTTTGGTCTGTGTAGCATTTTTTTTGGTACCTTTGGTTCCAGTGTAACCATTAGTGGTGCTATATACTGGTGTTACAAATGATTACCGGGTGTTACAGGGGGGAGGGGGGGTAAGTGGAATAGAGGTTGTAGGAGTCAGGGGGTGTGTAAGAGGTAGTGGTGTGTCTTAGGGTAGAAGGGAGGTATGGAGGAGGTGGGGGTTGAGGGTGAGAGTGGGGCAAGAGAAAGGGTTTCGAGGGTAGTGGAGAGGTGAGAGAGGTGGGGGGTGGCCCTGTGTGAGGAGGTCATACGGGAGACGAAGCTGGAAAAAGTTCAAAGGTATGCCACTAGACTAGTCCCAGAACTAAGAGGCATGAGTTACGAGGAAAGGCTGCGGGAAATGCACCTTACGACACTGGAAGACAGAAGAGTAAGGGGAGACATGATCACAATCTATAAAATCCTCAGGGGAATCGACCGGGTAAACAAGGATAAACTATTCAACACTGCTGGTACGCGAACAAGGGGACACAGGTGGTAACTGAGTACCCACATGAGCCACAGGGACGTTAGAAGGAACTTGTTCAGTGTCAGAGTAGTTAACAGGTGGAATGCATTAGGCAGTGATGTGGTGGAGGCTGACTCCATACAGTTTCAAATGTAGATATGATAGAGCCCAGTAGGCTCAGGAATCTGTACACCAGTTGATTGACAGTTGAGAGGCGGGACCAAAGAGCCAAAGCTCAACCCCCGCAAGCACAAATAGGTGAGTACACACACACACACACACACACACACACACACACACACACACACACACACAGAAGATTCAGTGGTATGCCACCAGGCTCGTTCCGGAACTGAGAGGAATGAGCTACAAGGAAAGGCTAAAAGAGTTGAACCTCACGTCCCTGGAAAACAGAAGAGTAAGGGGAGACATGATAACCACCTAAAATTCTCGGGGGAATTGACAGGATGGACAAAGACAAACTCTTCAGCACGGGTGGGACACGAACAAGGGGACACAGGTGGAAACTTAGTACCCAGATGAGTCAGAGACGTTAGAAAGAATTTTTTCAGTGTCAGAGTAGTTAATGGATGGAATGCATCAGACAGTGATGTGGTGGAGGCTGACTCCATACACAGTTTCAAATGTAGATATGAGAGTTCAGTAGGCTCAGGAATCTGTACACCAGTTGACTGACAGTTGAGAGGCGGGACCAAAGAGACAAAGCTCAACCCCCGCAAGCACAATTAGGTGAGTACACACACACACACACACACACACACACACACACACACACACACACACACACACACACAGAGGAAGCAGCCTCTAACAGCTGGCTAACTCCCAGGCATCTATTTACTGCTAGGTAACAGAGGCATCAGGGTGAAAGAAACTTTGCCCATTTATTTCTGCCTAGTCCGGGAATCGAACCCGGGCCATAGAATTACGAATCCTGCGCGCTGTTCACTCAGCTACTAGACCCCTTTAAACATGTATATTACTTAATCCGAGTTTGATGTGTGTGTGTGTACTCACCTATTTGTGTCTGCAGGATCGAGCATTGACTCTTGGATCCCGCCTTTCGAGCCATCGGTTGTTTACAGCAATGACTCCGGTCCTATTTCCCTATCATACCTAGTTTTAAAATTATGAATAGAGTTTGCTTCCACAACCTGTTCCTTAAGTGCATTCCATTTTTCCACTACTCTCACGCTAAAAGAAAACTTCCTAACATCTCTGTGACTCATCTGAGTTTCCAGCTTCCACCCATGTCCCCTCGTTCTGTTGCTATTCCGTGTGAACATTTCGTCTATGTCCACTCTGTCAATCCCCCTGAGTATTTTATACGTTCGTATCATATCCCCCCCCCCCTCTCCCATCTGTTTTTTAGGGTCGTAAGACTCGGTTCATTCAGGCGCTCTTCATACCCCATCCCTCGTAACTCTGGGACGAGTCTCGTTGCAAACTTCTGAACCTTTTCCAATTTCCTTATGTGTTTCTTCAAGTGGGGACTCCATGATGGGGCTGCATACTCTAAGACTGGCCTCGCGTAGGCAGTGTAAAGCGCCTTAAATGCCTCCTTACTTAGGTTTCTGAATGATGTTCTAACTTTCGCCAGTGTAGAGTACGCTGCTGTCGTTATCCTATTTATATGTTACAAAGGAGATAGATTAGGTGTAACATCCACGCCCAGGTCACTTTCTCGCGTCGTCACAGGTAGGCAGTTCCCCTTCATTGTGTACTGTCCCTTTAGTCTCCTATCACCTAGTCCCATTTCCATAACTTTACATTTGCTCGTGTTGAACTCCAGTAGCCATTTCTCTGACCATCTCTGCAACCTGTTCAGGTCCTCTTCGAGGATCCTACAATCCTCACCTGTCGCAACTCTTCTCATCAACTTTGCGTCATCCGCGAACATCGACATGTAGGATTCTACTCCTGTAAACATGTCGTTAATGTATATTAGAAATAGAATTGGTCCCATCACCGATCCTTGAGGTACTCCACTCGTTACTGTTCGCCAGTCCGACTTCTCGCCCTTTACCGTAATTCTCTGGCTCCTTTCTGTTAGGTAGTTCCTTACCCATGCTAGGGCCTTTCCTCCCACCCCAGCCTACATCTCAAGTTTGAACAGCAGTCTCATGTGCGGTATTGTATCAAAGGCTTTTTGGCAATCCAGAAATATGCAGTCTGCCCAACCATCTATGTCCTGCCTTATCCTTGTTATTTTATCATAGAATTACAAAAGATTAGTTAGACAATATTTCCCTTTCCAGAACCCATGTTGGTGTTTGTTTACAAACCTAATGTTCTCCAGGTATGCAACCAGTCTTTGCCTAATTATTCTTTCCAGTATTTTACAGGGGATGCTTGTCAGTGATACAGGTCTGTAGTTAAGTGCCTCCTCCCTATCGCCTTTCTTGAAAATCGGAACGACATTTGTCCTTTTCCAGCAATTGGGAAATTCTCCTGACATAGGTGATTCATTAAAGAACCTTGCCAGAGGTACGCTGAGGGGCCTGCACTGCCTCTTTTAGTATCCACGGTGATACTTTGTCTGGTAAAACCATTTTAGTTGCATCCAGTGTTGTCAACTGTTTCATTACCTCCTCTGCTGTCACCTCTATATCTGATAGTCTTTCATCTAGGGTAATCTCTTCTACCAATGGAGCTGCTCAGGTTCGGCTGTGAACTCACCATGGAAACTGGCATTCAGTGCCTCGCAGATTTCCTTGTCACTTGCAGTATATGCCTCCTCTGTTTTCCTTAGTCTTGTCACTTGGTCGTTCACCGACATTTTTTTCTTATATGGCTGTGCAGTAATTTAGGTTGCTTTTTCGCTTTGATCGCAATATTGTTCTCATAATTTCTTTCCGTTGCTCTTCTTATGATAATGTAATCGTTCCTAGTTCTGTTGCATCTGATCTTGTTGCCCTCTGTCCTTTGTCTTCTGTACTTCCTCCACTCTCTCCTACTTCTCATTTTTGCTTCCTAACACTGTCTATTAAACCATAGGTTATTATATTCCCTCTTACTTTTTTCCTTTACTGTTGGAATAAATCTCTCTTCGGCCTCCTGGCATTTCCGTGTGACTAGGTCCATCATATCTTGGACTGTTTTTCCTCTAATTTCTTTCTTCCACTGCACTTCTCCCAGGTAGTCCCTTATCCTCCTGTAGTCCCCTTTCCTGTAGTTAACTCTCCTTTCCCAGACCTCTTGTCCCATGGTCACAAGTTTGAGTTGCATCATGTTGTCAGAGACTAGGACACAATGGTCACTGGCCCCTAGAGGTATTTCATGTTCCAAATTCTCAATATCTTCTACGTTCCGGGTGAAAATCAGGTCAATAGGCTCGGTGTATCTCCTCCTCTTTCCCTTGTGTCTTCCTTCACATGTTGTGTTAGGAAATTCCTGTCTATAACATCTACTAACTTTGCTCCCTATGTTTCTTCCCCGCCATGGGGATTCCTTGATTACCAATTTACCTCTCCATAATTTAGGTCACCCATGACCAGTAGTTTCGCTCTCATTCTGTGGGCTAATGTTGCTGCCTTCTGCAATTCATCTATGCATGCTCTGTTGTTATCATACTCCTGCCTGGGTCTTCTACTGTTTGGTGGGGGATTGTAGATCACAATCTTCCTCCCATCTGCTGTCAGAGGTCCATGTATGAAGCTTGTGTTCACATTGGTACCTCGATTTTCCAGGTCTTCAAACTTCCATTTCCGCTTTATTAGGAGTGCCACTCCCCCTCCCTGTCTCCGTGTCCTCTCTTTTCTTATCACCTGGTACCCCTCTGGAAAGATTGCATCCGAGATCATGCCATTTATTTTAGTTTCCACTATTGTAACTGTCAGGATCTGCCTTACTAACTCTTTCTTTTATTTCCTCTGCTTTATTAGATACCCCATCAGCATTGGTGTACCAAACCTTGAGACTCTTCTTGGAAACTCTGGTACCAGAGTTTACCCTTTCTCTGGGGGTCTGGGGGGATCTGGTGGGGTGTCTCGGGGGTGAATGAGGTCTGGAGGGGAGTGCCTGGGGGGCGAATAGGGTCTGGGCATGTACTCACCTAATTGTACTCGCCTAATTGTGCTTGCGGGGGTTAAGCTCTGGCTCTTTGGTCCCGCCTCTCAACCGTCAATCAACAGGTGTACAGGTTCCTGAGCCTATTGGGCTCTATCATATCTACACTTGAAACTGTGTATGGAGTCAGCCTCCACCACATCACTGCCTAATGCATTCCATTTGTCAACCACTCTGACACTAAAAAAGTTCTTTCTAATATCTCTATAGCTCATGTGGGCACTCAGTTTCCACCTGTGTCCCCTAGTGCGTGTGCCCCTTGTGTTAAATAGTTTGTCTTTATCTACCCTATCGATTCCCTTGAGAATCTTGAATGTGGTGATCATGTCCCCCCTAACTCTTCTGTCTTCCAACGAAGTGAGGTTTAATTCCCGTAGTCTCTCCTCGTAGCTCATACCTCTCAGCTCGGGTACTAGTCTGGTGGCAAACCTTTGAACCTTTTCCAGTTTAGAATTATGCTTGACTAGATATGGACTCCATTCTGGAGCCGCATACTCCAGGATTGGTCTGACATATGTGGTATATAATGTTCTGAAAGATTCCTTACACAAGTTTCTAAAGGCCGTTCTTAAGTTAGCCAACCTGGCATATGCCGCTGAAGTTATCCTCTGGATATGAGCTTCAGGGGACAGGTCTGGCGTGATATCAACCCCCAGGTCTTTCTCTCTCTCTCTGACTCTTGAAGTATTTCATCTCTCAAATGATACCTTGTATCTGGTTTCCTGCTTCCTACCCCTATCTTCATTACATTACATTTGCTTGGGTTAAAATCTAAAAACCATGTGTTCGACCATTCCTGCAGCTTGTCCAGGTCTTCTTGAAGCCTCAAGCTGTCCTTGACAGCTTGTGTGTGTGCTCACCTAGTTGTACTCACCTAGTTGTGTTTGCGGGGGTTGAGCTCTGGCTCTTTGGTCCCGCCTCTCAACTGTCAATCAACTGGTGTACAGATTCCTGAGCCTGTGTGTTTACTAGTTGTGTTTTTACGGGGGTTGAGCTTTGCTCTTTCGGCCCGCCTCTCAACTGTCAATCACTGTTTACTAACTTTTTTTTTTTTTTTTTTTTTTTTTTTTTCCCCCACACACACACACACACACCCCAGGAAGCAGCCCGTGACAGCTGACTAACTCCCAGGTACCTATTTACTGCTAGGTAACAGAGGCATTCAGGGTGAAAGAAACTTTGCCCATTTGTTTCTGCCTCGTGCGGGAATCGAACCCGCGCCACAGAATTACGAATCCTGCGCGCTATCCACCAGGCTACGAGGCCCCCCTAAAAACATGTGTGTGTGTACTCACCTGTTTGTGCTTGCGGGGTTGAGCTCTGGCTCTGGCCTGTGTGTGTGTGTGCTCCATTGGCTCACGCAGTTGGTCAACTAGCGCCACGCCCCACCGCCTCACTGAGGTATACATACAAGAGGATGCAGCTAAAGAGTCTGAAACTGTCTCCTCTCCTGTTGACAATGGCCGGATGTCTTGTCTGGCCAGAGATATAAGACTGAGACCTGTCTGCTTTTAGAGGGGCCCTTATCCCCGTTCTTGACAGCTTGTTTTCTAAACATCACCTTCCTCGTCGCTTCCAGCTTGCCCTTGCCTCCCTGAAATCTAACAACTCTATTCTTATCCTTCCTTCCGACAAAGGCAATTCGGTGGTTGTCCTTGACCGTGACGACTATTTCCAGAAAGCAGATGTCTTGCTCTCTGACTCTCGCACATATGCCCCTCTAACATCTAACCCTGTGGATCGCCTCAAAACTTCCTTTAACCGTAAACTAAGACAGCTCTCTAGTCTTTGCCCTCCTGACTTTGATCTCATTAAACGTTTCCGTGTCATCTGCACTTCTCTTCCTTATTTCTATGGTCTTCCTAAGACTCATAAACCTGGTGTTCCTCTTCGTCCTATCATTTCTTCACGGGGCTCTGTCAGCTATGCTCTTGCCTCCTGGCTCGCTAAAACCCTGACACCTTACCTTGGCACTTTTTCCCCTGCCCACCTTCGTCACACTCAAGACTTCATAGAAAGACTGCGCCTGCAACCCTCTTGTAAGATGCTTAGTCTTGATGTCGACTCTCTGTTTACTAATGTTCCGCTCGATGTCGTTCTCTCTTTCCTTAGACAGAAGGCGTCAGAGGGCCTTCTTCCTCTCCCGCTTCCCACTGACGTTTTCCTCGATCTCATTAGACTGTGTTGACTCTAACTCTCTCTTTCAACGGTAAATATTACACTCAAACTTTCGGTGTCGCTATGGGTTCCCCTCTCTCCCCTGTTCTTGCTAATTTCTATTAAATAGGAGTTGCCTCGTATGGGCCAATGGGCCTTCTGCAGTTATCTTTGTTCTTGTGTTCTTGTTTTCTCATTCTTACTCTCCCCTTTATTACACCTTACCTTCCTTTACCTTGCCTTCTCTTCCTCTAAGATCTTCTTCTTCTCACCTCTCTTCTGCCTATTTATTGCCTTCTCCTTCAATCATCACAATCGACTTGAGAATGGTCCAGGACGGACCGCAACGTCGTCGTCCCTTCACTTTCTAGTTTGTGGTCTGGTCAACATTTTTAAGACTGACATATACAGGAAAAAAACAGAGACATGGAGGGCATGAGTAAAAATGAAAAGGTAAACAAATATACATTTTCCATCCATATGTACAGGATGAAATGTGTTTGTCTGTCCTTTCCTGGGTGGAGACCGGGCCTTTGGGCTCCAGGGTCAGCCTGGAGGCCATCAGGCCCTTGGGGTCAGCCTGGAGGCCATCAGGCCCTTGGGGTCAGCCTGGAGGCCATCAGGCCCTCGGGGTCAGCCTGGAGGCCATCAGGCCCTTGGGGTCAGCCTGGAGGCCATCAGGCCCTTGGGGTCAGCCTGGAGGCCATCAGGCCCTTGGGGTCAGCCTGGAGGCCATCAGGCCCTTGGGGTCAGCCTGGAGGCCATCAGGCCCTTGGGGTCAGCCTGGAGGCCATCAGGCCCTTGGGGTCAGCCTGGAGGCCATCAGGCCCTTGGGGTCAGCCTGGAGGCCATCAGGCCCTTGGGGTCAGCCTGGAGGCCATCAGGCCCTTGGGGTCAGCCTGGAGGCCATCAGGCCCTTGGGGTCAGCCTGGAGGCCATCAGGCCCTTGGGGTCAGCCTGGAGGCCATCAGGCCCTTGGGGTCAGCCTGGAGGCCATCAGGGGGTCAGCCTGGAGGCCATCAGGCCCTTGGGGTCAGCCTGGAGGCCATCAGGCCCTTGGGGTCAGCCTGGAGGCCATCAGGCCCTTGGGGTCAGCCTGGAGGCCATCAGGCCCTTGGGGTCAGCCTGGAGGCCATCAGGCCCTTGGGGTCAGCCTGGAGGCCATCAGGCCCTTGGGGTCAGCCTGGAGGCCATCAGGCCCTTGGGGTCAGCCTGGAGGCCATCAGGCCCTTGCAGCCTGGAGGCCATCAGGCCCTTGGGGTCAGCCTGGAGGCCATCAGGCCCTTGGGGTCAGCCTGGAGGCCATCAGGCCCTTGGGGTCAGCCTGGAGGCCATCAGGCCCTTGGGGTCAGCCTGGAGGCCATCAGGCCCTTGGGGTCAGCCTGGAGGCCATCAGGCCCTTGGGGTCAGCCTGGAGGCCATCAGGCCCTTGGGGTCAGCCTGGAGGCCATCAGGCCCTTGGGGTCAGCCTGGAGGCCATCAGGCCCTTGGGGTCAGCCTGGAGGCCATCAGGCCCTTGGGGTCAGCCTCAGGGGGTCAGCCTGCCATCAGGCCCTTGGGGTCAGCCTGGAGGCCATCAGGCCCTTGGGGTCAGCCTGGAGGCCATCAGGCCCTTGGGGTCAGCCTGGAGGCCATCAGGCCCTTGGGGTCAGCCTGGAGGCCATCAGGCCCTTGGGGTCAGCCTGGAGGCCATCAGGCCCTTGGGGTCAGCCTGGAGGCCATCAGGCCCTTGGGGTCAGCCTGGAGGCCATCAGGCCCTTGGGGTCAGCCTGGAGGCCATCAGGCCCTTGGGGTCAGCCTGGAGGCCATCAGGCCCTTGGGGTCAGCCTGGAGGCCATCAGGCCCTTGGGGTCAGCCTGGAGGCCATCAGGCCCTTGGGGTCAGCCTGGAGGCCATCAGGCCCTTGGGGTCAGCCTGGAGGCCATCAGGCCCTTGGGGTCAGCCTGGAGGCCATCAGGCCCTTGGGGTCAGCCTGGAGGCCATCAGGCCCTTGGGGTCAGCCTGGAGGCCATCAGGCCCAGCCTTGGGGTCAGCCTGGAGGCCATCAGGCCCTTGGGGTCAGCCTGGAGGCCATCAGGCCCTTGGGGTCAGCCTGGAGGCCATCAGGCCCTTGGGGTCAGCCTGGAGGCCATCAGGCCCTTGGGGTCAGCCTGGAGGCCATCAGGCCCTTGGGGTCAGCCTGGAGGCCATCAGGCCCTTGGGGTCAGCCTGGAGGCCATCAGGCCCTTGGGGTCAGCCTGGAGGCCATCAGGCCCTTCAGCCTGGAGGCCATCAGGCCCTTGGGGTCAGCCTGGAGGCCATCAGGCCCTTGGGGTCAGCCTGGAGGCCATCAGGCCCTTGGGGTCAGCCTGGAGGCCATCAGGCCCTTGGGGTCAGCCTGGAGGCCATCAGGCCCTTGGGGTCAGCCTGGAGGCCATCAGGCCCTTGGGGTCAGCCTGGAGGCCATCAGGCCCTTGGGGTCAGCCTGGAGGCCATCAGGCCCTTGGGGTCAGCCTGGAGGCCATCAGGCCCTTGGGGTCAGCCTGGAGGCCATCAGGCCCTTGGGGTCAGCCTGGAGGCCATCAGGCCCTTGGGGTCAGCCTGGAGGCCATCAGGCCCTTGGGGTCAGCCTGGAGGCCATCAGGCCCTTGGGGTCAGCCTGGAGGCCATCAGGCCCTTGGGGTCAGCCTGGAGGCCATCAGGCCCTTGGGGTCAGCCTGGAGGCCATCAGGCCCTTGGGGTCAGCCTGGAGGCCATCAGGCCCTTGGGGTCAGCCTGGAGGCCATCAGGCCCTTGGGGTCAGCCTGGAGGCCATCAGGCCCTTGGGGTCAGCCTGGAGGCCATCAGGCCCTTGGGGTCAGCCTGGAGGCCCGGAGGCCCTTGGGGTCAGCCTGGAGGCCCGGAGGCCCTTGGGGTCAGCCTGGAGGCCCGGAGGCCCTTGGGGTGAGCCTGGAGGCCCGGAGGCCCTTGGGGTGAGCCTGGAGGCCCGGAGGCCCTTGGGGTGAGCCCGGAGGCCCTTGGGGTGAGCCCGGAGGCCCTTGGGGTGAGCCCGGAGGCCCTTGGGGTGAGCCCGGAGGCCCTTGGGGTGAGCCCGGAGGCCCTTGGGGTGAGCCCGGAGGCCCTTGGGGTGAGCCCGGAGGCCCTTGGGGTGAGCCCGGAGGCCCTTGGGGTGAGCCCGGAGGCCCTTGGGGTGAGCCCGGAGGCCCTTGGGGTGAGCCCGGAGGCCCTTGGGGTGAGCCCGGAGGCCCTTGGGGTGAGCCCGGAGGCCCGGAGGCCCTTGGGGTGAGCCCGGAGGCCAGGAGGCCCTTGGGGTGAGCCCGGAGGCCAGGAGGCCCTTGGGGTGAGCCCGGAGGCCAGGAGGCCCTTGGGGTGAGCCCGGAGGCCAGGAGGCCCTTGGGGTGAGCCCGGAGGCCAGGAGGCCTTGGGGTGAGCCCGGAGGCCAGGAGGCCCTTGGGGTGAGCCCGGAGGCCAGGAGGCCCTTGGGGTCAGCCCGGAGGCCAGGAGGCCCTTGGGGTCAGCCTGGAGGCCCTTGGGGTCAGCCTGGAGGCCCTTGGGGTCAGCCTGGAGGCCCTTGGGGTCAGCCAGGAGGCCCTTGGGGTCAGCCAGGAGGCCCTTGGGGTCAGCCTGGAGGCCCTTGGGGTCAGCCAGGAGGCCCTTGGGGTCAGCCTGGAAGCCAGGAGGCCCTTGGGGTCAGCCTGGAAGCCAGGAGGCCCTTGGGGTCAGCCTGGAAGCCAGGAGGCCCTTGGGGTCAGCCTGGAGGCCAGGAGGCCCTTGGGGTCAGCCTGGAGGCCCGGAGGCCCTTGGGGTCAGCCTGGAGGCCAGTACTTATGACCACCACACTTGACCCAGGAGAGGTCACCATCCATGGGGTGACCAGCAGGACGCGACCAGGCCCACGGGACTGGACCTCACCAGGCGGGGGTCACCAAGACCACTCCACTTGAAAGCTTCTCTGGGAGCTCAATTTTGCACTTATGGTCGTAACCTTTCCCTTGCATTGCATCATGGAGCTCGTTACTTGCTCCCGAGGGTTGTATGGCGCGTTACTTGACGCCCCTCCCGCTGCTACTGAGGACGTTGCTGCCGGGAGTAACGGCGCGTTACTGGTGTTCCTTCTACCGGAGCATCTATAGAGCGGTCGTTCCCACACCTTTGTCGACGGAACAGTTTCAATGGGTCGTTGTGAAGGCTGCTGTGTCTTGTGTTGAACAGTCTTCTGTGGTCGTTATGGGTGTTGAACAGTCTCCTGTGGTGGTTAAATGCAGTTAACACTGAGAATAGCAATGTATGTGTAGGGGTCCACAGGTGCGGACGCAGGTGTAGGGGTCCACAGGTGCGGACGCAGGTGTAGGGGTCCACAGGTGCGGACGCAGGTGTAGGGGGTCCGGTTCTAAATTATTGGACTGTCTCAAAACTCTAAAAATTTACACTTAGGAAAGGAGACGAGAAAGATATCAAGTAATATATACATGGAAGATACTGGAGGGCCAGGTCCCAAATTTGCACAGTAGGATAAGAAATGCTGCTAGTCAGCTGGGCTCAACAGCTGGTTGACGGAAGCTCTCCTCTTAACCTTAGCCAAAGTATTAAATAACAGTGAAAGCACAAATGCTCTCCACATGACGGGGGCCCTCAGCATACTGGAGAGTGTTCTCATAGTTCCTATATACTCTCCACATGACGGGGGCCCTCAGCATACTGGAGAGTGTTCTCATAGTCCCTATATACTCTCCACATGACGGGGGCCCTCAGCATAGTGGAGTGTTCTCATAGTTCCTATATACTCTCCACATGACGGGGGCCCTCAGCATACTGGAGTGTTCTCATAGTTCCTATATACTCTCCACATGACGGGGGCCCTCAGCATACAGGAGAGTGTTCTCATAGTTCCTATATACTCTCCACATGACAGGGGCCCTCAGCATACTGGAGTGTTCTCATAGTTCCTATATACTCTCCACATGACGGGGGCCCTCAGCATACAGGAGAGTGTTCTCATAGTTCCTATATACTCTCCACATGACAGGGGCCCTCAGCATACTGGAGAGTGTTCTCATAGTTCCTATATACTCTCCACATGACGGGGGCCCTCGGCATACTGGAGAGTGTTCTCATAGTTCCTATATACTCTCCACATGACAGGGGCCCTCAGCATACTGGAGTGTTCTCATAGTTCCTATATACTCTCCACATGACGGGGGCCCTCAGCATACAGGAGAGTGTTCTCATAGTCCCTATATACTCTCCACATGACGGGGGCCCTCAGCATAGTGGAGAGTGTTCTCATAGTTCCTATATACTCTCCACATGACAGGGGCCCTCAGCATACTGGAGAGTGTTCTCATAGTTCCTATATACTCTCCACATGACAGGGGCCCTCAGCATACAGGAGAGTGTTCTCATAGTCCCTATATACTCTCCACATGACAGGGGCCCTCAGCATACTGGAGAGTGTTCTCATAGTTCCTATATACTCTCCACATGACGGGGGCCCTCAGCATACAGGAGAGTGTTCTCATAGTCCCTATATACTCTCCACATGACGGGGGCCCTCAGCATACTGGAGAGTGTTCTCATAGTTCCTATATACTCTCCACACGACAGGGGCCCTCAGCATACTGGAGAGTGTTCTCATAGTTCCTATATACTCTCCACATGACAGGGGCCCTCAGAATACTGGAGTGTTCTCATAGTTCCTATATACTCTCCACATGACGGGGGCCCTCAGCATACTGGAGAGTGTTCTCATAGTTCCTATATACTCTCCACATGACAGGGGCCCTCAGCATACTGGAGAGTGTTCTCATAGTTCCTATATACTCTCCACATGACGGGGGCCCTCAGCATACTGGAGAGTGTTCTCTTAGTTCCTATATACTCTCCACATGACGGGGGCCCTCAGCATACTGGAGAGTGTTCTCATAGTTCCTATATACTCTCCACATGACGGGGGCCCTCAGCATACTGGAGAGTGTTCTCATAGTTCCTATATACTCTCCACATGACGGGGGGGGCCCTCAGCATACAGGAGAGTGTTCTCATAGTTCCTATATACTCTCCACATGACGGGGGCCCTCAGCATACTGGAGAGTGTTCTCATAGTTCCTATATACTCTCCACATGACAGGGGCCCTCAGAATACTGGAGTGTTCTCATAGTTCCTATATACTCTCCACATGACGGGGGCCCTCAGCATACTGGAGAGTGTTCTCATAGTTCCTATGTACTCTCCACATGACGGGGGCCCTCAGAATACTGGAGTGTTCTCATAGTTCCTATATACTCTCCACATGACGGGGGCCCTCAGCATACTGGAGAGTGTTCTCATAGTTCCTATATACTCTCCACATGACGGGGGCCCTCAGCATACTGGAGAGTGTTCTCATAGTTCCTATATACTCTCCACATGACGGGGGCCCTCAGCATACTGGAGAGTGTTCTCATAGTTCCTATATACTCTCCACGTGACGGGGGCCCTCAGCATACTGGAGAGTGTTCTCATAGTTCCTATATACTCTCCACATGACGGGGGCCCTCAGCATACTGGAGAGTGTTCTCATAGTTCCTATGTACTCTCCACATGACGGGGGCCCTCAGCATACAGGAGAGTGTTCTCATAGTTCCTATATACTCTCCACATGACGGGGGCCCTCAGCATACTGGAGTGTTCTCATAGTTCCTATCTTGACGGATGTCAGTGTTGAAGCCTAAGTTTAGTAGTACAATTGCTATCGATCTCGACTCACAATCGGGGATCCCGGGTTCGATTCCTAGGCGGGGCAGAAATGGTTTGGCACGTTTCCTTTCACCTAAGTCACCTATTCACCTAGCAATAAATAAGTACCTGGGAGTTAGGCAACTGTTGTACTGTTGCAGCCTGGCAAAGGTTAGTAGTTTCACCTGTAGGGGGGTGGGGGGTGGGGGGTTACCTCGATACATGTCTAAAGTATACATACACTTATATACGTATATATACACTTATATACTTAATATTTTGCTGGAGTTTATAATTTATAAGTCATGTCCTGGACGGTATAGTGGAAGACTATGGTGGTGGTGGTGGTGGTGGCTACAGTGTTAGTTACACCAAAATATGTTGCACCAATAAGCACTAATGATCACAGTGATTGTACTGCAGCAGTTGCAGTAGTCGTAGTTGGCTGGTAGTTCAATGTTTGGGTTATGTTTATGTTCCTGCTAAATTATCGTGTCCCTTTTGAATATTGTGTTATATATCCATGGATCTTTCCTGTGTCACCCCGAGAGTGGTGAGCCTTCAACCGTTCAGCAGTACCGCTGACGGTACAGCTGTTGGTCAATGTACCTGCGCGACCTGACCTAACATCTATACTCTCACTACTCTCTCTCCTTCACATTCTCTCTCTCTCTCTCACAACCAACTGTATCTTCCAAGACGTCTTTCCCACGATGTCTCACGCACACTTACAGCCTCTCTCACAATCTCCTGCTACGACGTCTCTTTCTCGTACTGTCTCCTGCTGTGACTTCAGCGCCGGGAGGCCCCTCGCGCATGCGTCGCACCAGCGCTAGGCGGCCCCTGACGCATGCGTAGCACCAGCGCCGGGCTGGTGACGCATGTGCTGGCCCCTGACGCATGCGCAACACCAGCGCCGGGCGGCCCCTGACGCATGCGCGGCACCAGCGCTGGGCGGCCCCTGACGCATGCGCGGCACCAGCGCCGGGCGGCCCCTGACGCATGCGCAACACCAGCGCCGGGCGGCCCCTGACGCATGCGCGGCACAAGCGCCGGGCGGCCCCTGACGCATGCGCGGCACAAGCGCCGGGCGGCCCCTGACGTATGCGCAACACCAGCGCCGGGCGGCCCCTGACGCATGCGCGGCACAAGCGCCGGGCGGCCCCTGACGCATGCGCGGCACAAGCGCCGGGCTGGTGACGCATGTGCTGGCCCCTGACGCATGCGCAACACCAGCGCCGGGCGGCCCCTGACGCATGCGCGGCACCAGCGCTGGGCGGCCCCTGACGCATGCGCGGCACCAGCGCCGGGCGGCCCCTGACGCATGCGCAACACCAGCGCCGGGCGGCCCCTGACGCATGCGCGGCACAAGCGCCGGGCGGCCCTGACGCATGCGCGGCACAAGCGCCGGGCGGCCCCTGACGTATGCGCAACACCAGCGCCGGGCGGCCCCTGACGCATGCGCGGCACAAGCGCCGGGCGGCCCCTGACGCATGCGCGGCACAAGCGCCGGGCGGCCCCTGACGCATGCGCGGCACAAGCGCCGGGCGGCCCCTGACGCATGCGCGGCACAAGCGCCGGGCGGCCCCTGACGCATGCGCGGCACAAGCGCCGGGCGGCCCCTGACGCATGCGCGGCACAAGCGCCGGGCGGCCCCTGACGCATGCGCGGCACAAGCGCCGGGCGGCCCCTGACGCATGCGCGGCACCAGCGCCGGGCGGCCCCTGACGCATGCGCGGCACCAGCGCCGGGCGGCCCCTGACGCATGCGCGGCACAAGCGCCGGGCGGCCCCTGACGCATGCGCGGCACAAGCGCCGGGCGGCCTCAGAGCAGCAAGCAACACGCAACAAAAACTTGCTTCTGTGCCTCAGACCTCTCACCTCTGGGACCTGTTTCCTCAGCGATACACACACATCCATCCGCTTGTTTCTTCTTTCACATAGTTTCTCTTACGTATTAATACCTGTCTCGAGCAGACAAGCTGACACCGGCCTGGCGTCAGTCGTCAGCCATCGCTAACACAAGAGAATATAATGATTTCTCTCCGCACATGATGATTCCTAACGAAAATGCAAACGATTCCTGACTGGCAAAGATGTCTTTCTTTGGTATCTACCTAATTATTTAACTTATATTTGTCTTACTTGTGGGGCGGAGGAGCGTAAGACACTAACCAAGAAGGTACACAAAGATCTTACGCAGGCGTCCCGCCCGTCCCTCTAACTGTTCCAGAGTTGCTGGACAGGTGGCATATTTGGCGCGACCTCTCTCCTCTGACGCAAGGCTGGCCCCGGACTGTGGCCCCAGTTGGCCCCGGACTGTGGCCCCAGTTGGCCCCGGACTGTGGCCCCAGTTGGCCCCGGACTGTGGCCCCAGTTGGCCCCGGACTGTGGCCCCAGTTGGCCCCGGACTGTGGCCCCAGTTGGCCCCGGACTGTGGCCCCAGTTGGCCCCGGACTGTGGCCCCAGTTGGCCCCGGACTGTGGCCCCAGTTGGCCCCGGACTGTGGCCCCCCCGGACTGTGGGCCCCATTGGCCCCGGACTGTGGCCCCAGTTGGCCCCGGACTGTGGCCCCAGTTGGCCCCGGACTGTGGCCCCAGTTGGCCCCGGACTGTGGCCCCAGTTGGCCCGGACTGGGCCCCCATTGGCCCCGGACTGTGGCCCCGTGGCCCCAGTTGGCCCCGGACTGTGGCCCCAGTTGGCCCCGGACTGTGGCCCCAGTTGGCCCCGGACTGTGGCCCCAGTTGGCCCCGGACTGTGGCCCCAGTTGGCCCCGGACTGTGGCCCCGGACTGTGGCCCCGGACTGTGGCCCCGGACTGTGGCCCCGGACTGTGGCCCCGGACTGTGGCCCCGGACTGTGGCCCCGGACTGTGGCCCCGGACTGTGGCCCCGGACTGTGGCCCCGGACTGTGGCCCCGGACTGTGGCCCCGGACTGTGGCCCCGGACTGTGGCCCCGGACTGTGGCCCCGGACTGTGGCTCCGGACTGTGGCCCCGGACTGTGGCCCCGGACTGTGGCCCTGTGGCCCCGGACTGTGGCCCCGGACTGTGGCCCCGGACTGTGGCCCCGGACTGTGGCCCCGGACTGTGGCCCCCGACTGTGGCCCCGGACTGTGGCCCCGGACTGTGGCCCCGGACTGTGGCCCCGGACTGTGGCCCCGGACTGTGGCCCCGGACTGTGGCCCCGGACTGTGGCCCCCAGTTGTGGCCCCGGACTGTGGCCCCAGTTGGCCCCGGACTGTGGCCCCAGTTGGCCCCGGACTGTGGCCCCGGACTGTGGCCCCGGACTGTGGCCCCGGACTGTGGCCCCGGACTGTGGCCCGCCGGACTGGTGGCCCCGGACTGTGGCCCCGGACTGTGGCCCCGGACTGTGGCCCCGGACTGTGGCCCCGGACTGTGGCCCCGGACTGTGGCCCCGGACTGTGGCCCCGGACTGTGGCCCCGGACTGTGGCCCCAGTTGGCCCCGGACTGTGGCCCCAGTTGGCCCCCGGACTGTGCCCCAGTTGGCCCCGGACTGTGGCCCCAGTTGGCCCCGGACTGTGGCCCCAGTTGGCCCCGGACTGTGGCCCCAGTTGTGCCCCAGTTGGCCCCGGACTGTGGCCCCAGTTGGCCCCGGACTGTGGCCCCAGTTGGCCCCGGACTGTGGCCCCAGTTGGCCCCGGACTGTGGCCCCAGTTGGCCCCGGACTGTGGCCCCGGACTGTGGCCCCGGACTGTGGCCCCGGACTGTGGCCCCGGACTGTGGCCCCAGTTGGCCCCGGACTGTGGCCCCAGTTGGCCCCGGACTGTGGCCCCAGTTGGCCCCGGACTGTGGCCCCAGTTGGCCCCGGACTGTGGCCCCAGTTGGCCCCGGACTGTGGCCCCAGTTGGCCCCGGACTGTGGCCCCAGTTGGCCCCGGACTGTGGCCCCAGTTGGCCCCGGACTGTGGCCCCAGTTGGCCCCGGACTGTGGCCCCAGTTGGCCCCGGACTGTGGCCCCAGTTGGCCCCGGACTGTGGCCCCAGTTGGCCCCGGACTGTGGCCACAGTTGGCCCCGGACTGTGGCCACAGTTGGCCCCGGACTGTGGCCACAGTTGGCCCCGGACTGTGGCCACAGTTGGCCCCGGACTGTGGCCACAGTTGGCCCCGGACTGTGGCCACAGTTGGCCCCGGACTGTGGCCACAGTTGGCCCCGGACTGTGGCCACAGTTGGCCCCGGACTGTGGCCACAGTTGGCCCCGGACTGTGGCCACAGTTGGCCCCGGACTGTGGCCACAGTCGGCCACAGTTGGCCCCGGAGTGTGGCCACAGTTGGCCCCGGAGAGTGGCCACAGTTGGCCCCGGAGAGTGGCCACAGTTGGCCCCGGAGAGTGGCC
>NC_059649.1:2616190-2765571 GCF_020424385.1 Procambarus clarkii | reverse complement strand
ATGTACCTGGGAGTTAGTCAGTTGTCACGGGCTGCTTGCTTGCTGGGTGTGTGGTGTGGGGAAAAAATAGTAGTAGTTGAAACAGTTGATTGATAATCGAGAGGCGGGCCGCAAGAGCAGAGCTCAACACCCGCAAGCACAACTAGGTGGACACACACACACACACACAGGCCAGACCTCGTAGCCTGGCAGGGGGCCTCGTAGCCTGGTGGATAGCACGCAGGACTCGTAATTCTGTGGCGCGGGTTCGATTCCCGCACGAGGCAGAAACAAATGGGCAAAGTTTCTTTCACCCTAAGTGCCCCTGTTATCTAGCAGTAAATAGGTACCTGGGAGTTAGTCAGCTGTCACGGGCTGCTTCCTGGGGTGTGTGTGTGTGTGGTATGGGGAAAAAAAAAAAAAGGTAGTTAGTAAACAGTTGATTGACAGTTGAGAGGCGGGCCGAAAGAGCAAAGCTCAACCCCCGCAAAAACACAACTAGTAAACACACACACACACACATCTCCAGCCCACCCATCTCCCCTATCCCCCACAGCCTCTCCTCCCCCCATGCTTCCCCAACCCTCCCTCTCTTACCCACCCCCTGTACCCCTCCCCCTCTTATCCACCCCCCTGTACCCTCCCCCTCTTATCCACCCCCTGTACCCTCCCCCTCTTATCCACCCCCTGTACCCTCCCCCTCTCCCCCACCACCCCAAGCCCTCCCTCCTCCACCAATCCCCCCGTGCCAGGTCCCCCCAGCTCCCACTCACCCCAGATCCCAAAGGTCCCCCCCAGAAAAGAAGCAGAAGAGAGTCAGTTTCAGGGTGATGTACTCGAACATAGATGGGATCACAAGCAAGACAAGTGAACTAAGGGAAAGAGCACAAGAAGTTAACCCAGATGTAATCGGACTCACTGAAACAAAACTCTCTGGAATCATAACGAATGCCGTGTTTCCCCAGGAGTATACAGTAATAAGGAGAGAGAGGGAAGGTAGGGGAGGAGGCGGAGTGGCCCTACTCATGAGAAGGGAATGGAGTTTTAAGGAGATGGCCATCCCGGGCTGTGAGGAGTTCAGAGACTACATAGCAGGCACCATAACAATGGGAGGACCAAGAATAGTAGTAGCAGTAATATACAACCCTCCACCAAATGACAGGAGACCCAGTCAAGAGTATGAAAACAACAACAAGGCAGTTAACACTATAATTGAGAGGGCAGCCTCTGCTGCCTGTAGAAATAGATCCCACCTGCTCATCATGGGCGACTTCAATCACGGAAAGATTGACTGGGAGAACAAGGAACCGCATGGAGGCGAGGATACGAGGAGAGCCAAACTATTGGAGGTGGTGACAAGCAACTTTTTAACCCAGCATGTCGGAGAACCCACAAGGATGAGAGGCAATGACGAACCAGCGAGACTCGACCTAGTCTTCACTCTGAACGACTCCGACATAAGAGAAATCGGTTTTGAGGACCCAGTAGGAATGAGCGACCACAGTGTACTGGTGTTTGAGTACTTGATTGAAGAAGGGTTATTGAACTCGAGGAGGGATACCGAAACCAAAAGGTTAGCATACCGAAAGGGAAACTATGAGGGGATAAGAAAATTCCTAACAGATATAGCATGGGAAACAGAGCTCAGGGGAAAGACGGCCCAAGATATGATGGATTACATCACGCAGAAGTGCAAGGACGCAGCAAACAAGTTTGTCCCAGTCCAAAAGGAAAACAGAGAAATGAAGATGAGAAACCCATGGTTTAATCAAAGATGTAGGCTAGCTAAGCAGCAAAGTAAAAGGGCATGGAGAAACTATAGGAATAACAGGACACTGGAGAGCAGAGAAAGATACCAGAATGCCAGGAATGAATGTCAGGATGAGAAGAGAGGCAGAAAGACAATACGAAAATGACATCGCAAGCAAGGCAAAGACTCAGCCTAAATTGTTGCATAGCCACATTAGGAGAAAAACAACAGTAAAGGAACAGGTTATGAGATTAAGGATAGGGGCGGAAGGATTCACTACAAATGACAAGGAAGTGTGTGAGGAATTGAATAAGAAATTCCAGGAGGTCTTCACCTTAGAGCAAGGAGAAATTCCAGAGGTAAGTGAGGGAATAGCTAACCAGGAACCACTGGAAGAGTTTGAGATTACCAGTGGGGAAGTAAGGAAGTGTTTACTAGAGTTGGACGTGACGAAGGCTATAGGCCCAGATGGAATCTCCCCTTGGGTTCTAAAGGAAGGAGCAAGAGAACTGAGCCTACCACTCTCCATAGTGTATAACAAATCACTGGCAACAGGGGAACTGCCAGATATTTGGAAAGCAGCTAACGTAGTCCCGATATACAAGAAAGGGGATAGACAGGAGGCACTGAACTACAGGCCAGTGTCCCTAACCTGCATACCATGCAAGCTGATGGAGAAGATTGTGCGAAAAAAACTAGTGGAGCATCTGGAGCGAAGGAACTTTGTAACACAGCATCAACATGGGTTCAGGGATGGCAGGTCCTGCCTCACAGGGTTACTTGAATTCTACGACCAGGCAACAAAAATAAGGCAAGAAAGAGAAGGGTGGGCAGACTGCATATTTTTGGATTGTCAGAAAGCCTTTGATACAGTGCCACACAAGAGGCTAGTGCGAAAGTTGGAGATGCAGGCTGGAGTGAGAGGGAAGGTACTCCGGTGGATAGAGGAATACCTAAGCAACAGGAGACAACGAGTCTGTGTGAGGGGTGAGGTCTCAGATTGGCGAGACGTCACAAGTGGAGTCCCGCAGGGGTCAGTCCTTGGACCTATACTGTTTCTGGTATATGTAAATGATCTCCCAGAGGGTATAGATTCGTTCCTCTCAATGTTTGCCGACGATGCAAAAATTATGAGGAGGATTGAAACAGAGGATGATAGTAGGAGGCTACAAGATGACCTGGATAGACTGAGTGAATGGTCCAACAAATGGCTGTTGAAGTTCAACCCGAGTAAATGCAAAGTAATGAAACTAGGCAGTGGAAACAGGAGGCCAGGCACAGGATACAGAATAGGAGATGAAGTACTTAATGAAACAGACAGAGAGAAAGATCTAGGAGTTGATATCACACCAAACCTGTCTCCTGAAGCCCACATAAAGAGAATAACGTCTGCGGCATATGCGAGGCTGGCTAACATCAGAACGGCGTTCAGGAACCTGTGTAAGGAATCATTCAGAATCTTGTACACCACATATGTAAGACCAATCCTGGAGTATGCGGCCCCAGCATGGAGCCCGTACCTTGTCAAGCACAAGACGAAGCTGGAAAAAGTCCAAAGGTATGCTACTAGACTAGTCCCAGAACTAAGAGGCATGAGTTATGAGGAAAGGCTGCGGGAAATGCACCTCACGACACTGGAAGACAGAAGAGTAAGGGGGGACATGATCACAACCTACAAAATCCTCAGGGGAATCGACCGGGTAAACAAGGATGAACTATTCAACACTGGTGGGACGCGAACAAGGGGACACAGGTGGAAGCTGAGTACCCAAATGAGCCACAGAGACGTTAGAAAGAACTTTTTCAGTGTCAGAGTAGTTAGTAAATGGAATGCATTAGGAAGTGATGTGGTGGAGGCTGACTCCATACACAGTTTCAAATGTAGATATGATAGAGCCCAATAGGCTCAGGAATCTGTACACCAGTTGATTGACGGTTGAGAGGCGGGACCAAAGAGCCAGAGCTCAACCCCCGCAAGCACAATTAGGTGAGTACAATTAGGTGAGGTCTCAGATTGGCGAGACACGAGTGGAGTACCACAGGGGTCAGTCCTTGGACCTATACTGTTTCTGATATATGTAAATGATCTTCCAGAGGGTATAGAATCGTTTCTCTCAATGTTTGCCGATGATGCAAAAATTATGAGGAGGATTGAAACTGAGGACGATAGTAGGAGGCTACAAGATGACCTAGACAGACTGAGTGAATGGTCCAACAAATGGCTGTTGAAGTTCAACCCGAGTAAATGCAAAGTAATGAAACTAGGTGGTGGAAATAGGAGGCCAAACACAGGATACAGAATAGGAGATGAAGTACTTAATGAAACGAACAGAGAGAAAGATCTAGGAGTTGATATCACACCAAACCTGTCTCCTGAAGCCCACATAAAAAGAATAACGTCTGCGGCATATGCGAGGCTGGCTAACATCAGAACAGCGTTCAGGAACCTGTGTAAGGAATCATTCAGAATCTTGTACACCACATATGTAAGACCAATCCTGGAGTATGCGGCCCCAGCATGGAGCCCGTACCTTGTCAAGCACAAGACGAAGCTGGAAAAAGTCCAAAGGTATGCCACTAGACTAGTCCCAGAACTAAGAGGCATGAGTTACGAGGAAAGGCTGCGGGAAATGCACCTTACGACACTGGAAGACAGAAGAGTAAGGGGAGACATGATCACAACCTACAAAATCCTCAGAGGAATCGACCGGGTAAACAAGGATAAACTATTCAACACTGGTGGGACGCGAACAAGGGGACACAGGTGGAAACTGAGTACCCACATGAGCCACAGAGACGTTAGAAGGAACTTTTTCAGTGTCAGAGTAGTTAACGGATGGAATGCATTAGGCAGTGATGTGGTGGAGGCTGACTCCATACACAGTTTTAAATGTAGATATGATAGAGCCCAGTAGGCTCAGGAATCTGTACACCAGTTGATTGACAGTTGAGAGGCGGGACCAAAGAGCCAAAGCTCAACCCCCGCAAGCACAAATAGGTGAGTACACACACACACACACACACACACACACACACACACACACACACACACACACACCATGGGGGCCTCGTAGCCTGGTGGATAGCGCGCAGGATTCGTAATTCTGTGGCGCGGGTTCGATTCCCGCACGAGGCAGAAACAAATGGGCAAAGTTTCTTTCACCCTAAATGCCCCTGTTACCTAGCAGTAAATAGGTACCTGGGAGTTAGTCAGCTGTCACGGGCTGCTTGCTGGGCTGTGTGTGTGTTTGGTGTGGGAAAAAAAGTACAGTAGTTAGTAAACAGTTGATTGACAGTTGAGAGGCGGGCCGAAAGAGCAAAGCTCAACCCCCGCACAACTAAAACACAACTAGTAAACACACACACACACACACACAAACACAAGAGTTAGGGAGGACATGATCACCACATTCAAGATTCTGAAGGGAATTGATAGGGTAGATAAACACAGGCTATTTAACACAAGGGGACACAGGTGGAAACTGAGCGCCCAAATGAGCCACAGAGATATTAGAAAGAACTTTTTTAGTGTCAGAGTGGTTGACAAATGGAATGCATTAGGAAGTGATGTGGTGGAGGCTGACTCCATACAGTTCCAAGTGTAGATATGATAGAGCCCGATAGGCTCAGGAACCTGTACACCTGTTGATTGACGGTTGAGAGGCGGGACCAAAGAGCCAGAGCTCAACCCCCGCAAGCACAACTAGGTGAGTACAACTAGGTGAGTACACACACACACACACACACACACACACACACACACACACACACACACACACACACACACACACACACACACGAGTTCATTGTTGTGAACTCGAAGAGAGGAAGATGTAACAAGGATAAAAGGAAGTGCTGTTGTTAATCAATACCATTAATGACAGTTGTAACCCAGGAAACCTGAGTGTCCCACCAGATTTTGTACAACTATTTCCCACAAACTATTTCAGCTGGTGCGGGACAATATAAACATATTTCTCAACCTGCATCTACAAACAGGTGATAAGAAAAAATTGATAACCGTTAAGTGTGAGCGGTGTCATGTGGTGGGGTTCCCCCGGTGTGAGAGCGGGATGCTGGGTGCTCGGGTCGTGGCCTTCACTCAGGCCCACCATTGGCTGCCACCGGTGATGGAGAAGCGCTTTTGATGCCTTGCTGGAGATACCACACTTAGTGAGAGGTTCGACGCCCGCCGGTACACTCCAACACTTTAATTTACCGAACAACACTTTAATTTGTCAAGACATGCGGATGGTACTGTCCAGCATACACAACTGTATCGCCATACACCACGAAAGTCTCCAGCATACACAACTGTATCGCCATACACCACGAAAGTCTCCAGCATACACAACTGTATCGCCATACACCACGAAAGTCTCCAGCATACACAATTGTATTGCCACACACCACGAAAGGCTCCAGATACACAAATAAATCACGGGAGGTGGACGGTACGTGAATTTTTTTATTTTTAATCCCCCTTGCCGTTTCGGGAGGCAACCACCGTTCCCCCGCTGACCGCCAGCTACTCACGGCACCACGTGGGCCGCTAGGTGATAGAAGGACTGGTGTTTACTCTTATTGCTCATATTGAAGCAACGTGTTTACCATACCAGCCTGGCACACAAGCAGTTGAAGGTGGGCAGGTTCGAGGTCAAGAGCATAACTCTTTATTAAAGCTAAAACTGGATAGACTCATGTCTTAATAGCATATTAGTCAATGGAAAAAACGTGTCAGAACTGAAAACTAAAGCATATAGTGTTAGGTACAAGACAATGGAAACCAAATTCATAATGTATGCTCTTTACATTCTGCCCCGGAGCGTGGAGGATTGCACTGGGAAACGGGACTGGTGCCGTCCGTCCGGCGGACACCCTAACGTCGGAGCTTCAGTCAAGTCGTCCATTATTGAGTGGTAAAGTTGGGAAGCGGTACCCTGGTATTAGACTCACCGGTATTGTGGGTGGTCATCTGGCTGATCACAGAGGGTGAGCCCTCTCCAACTCTCAAGATACATATACTGCGGCCTGCAGAGGTTTGCCCCACTCCGTACTTGTGGACCACATCCTGTAGAAGGAATAGGTCCAGGTCAGGTGCTTGACAGAGCAAATCTCAAGGTCGCTCATGGTCAGGCCCATGGCCAGCAAGTCATGGACGCTGTTTCTACTCCACCCACCCCTTCAATTCAGGGTGATGGAGGAGGTGGATACGGTAGTCGTACCAGTGTTCACCTTGACCCAATCGAGGATCTTGAAGGCACTGTACTTGTCGCAGTTGGACACACATGCTGTATGAGCAGTGAAAGGTTATTGCCAGTTAAAAAAGGTTACAAATTCGCGCCTCTCACATCACCTGGTAGCCCTTTTGCCCGAGTCTGCCCGCCACGTACTGGATGGGATCATCATGATGCTTCACCCAAGCACAGTGAGCCTTAGGACAGACCTGAGAAATGTGCACGAGAGTTCCCGGCCTGATGCACATGCCCTTTTTCTCGGGTCTCCCGTGCCACCCACGATGGGGTCGACACCACATTCGCTCTGATCTGAATAGCATGAACCTATTCTCAACCTCACATCAGACGGGTGCCCGAGTCAACCCACCTGAAAGCCGAAGGCACCTCACAGGCAGACTCGAGTCCTTTCCCATCCAATGCCTTTAAGGGTTGGACTTCCATTCTTGGGAGCGCTGAGGTGCTGTAGCCACTGGAATGTCAGCAATGAGTGTGGTGCCGGACCAGTGCCATAGTACATTGTCCGCCATGGGCTGGGTCGCCGCTGCCCTTACTGTTGGATCCATGGACACCAACCCAATCCCCAGCCGTCATTGCTTATTAATCAGTCAGTTGGTCGTGGTGAAGTCCGGGATCCCAATTTTTTAATTATCAGGGGAAAGTGCCAAGCCATTACGACTTTATAGCACTTGGAGGGGGGGGGGAGGCTGAGGATTTTGGGTGGGACGGGGAAGGAATTGTGCCCAACTACTTGGACTGTCGGAGATTGAACGCCGACCTGCATGAAACGAGACTGTCGCTCTACTGTCCAGTCAAAGTGGCTGGGTATCCGGGATCCCAAGCCCACCATCCTTGGTCTTTGCATGAAAGAAGGGGGTATCATGGGGCAGACGCAGCCAGCTGTGGATTGCTTAGTGCATCTGCCTGTCCATCTATCCCAGCTAAGTCTTAAACGAACACTAGACAGTGGTTGAGATTTGGAATGATGTTGTGCTTGAGGATAAAGATCCTTTGTTGGGGTTTGACGGAAGCTTGTCTTAGATTACACAGCCCATTCTCAAGATGGGAGCCTTAAGAGCATGTTCTTTCCCCGGCACCCACCAGTATCCCAAGGTACTTGTACTCTTCCTCGGGGCCCATCGTCCCTTAGAGCTTCATCACTGATCCAGAATCGTCTATCAGCAGTGATGAACCTTTTCTTGTGAGCACCGTCAACTTCGAGGCATTGTTCCGGGTCACCTTCAGACCTGCACCCATAAGGGTCCCGCCAATGCTGTTTACCAGTGCCTGCAGGTCCTGATGGTTCTATTCCGCAAGGACCAAATCTATTTCACTATTACAGTGCAGTAATATCTTCTTTCTGTGTAGACAAGAGCATTTAAATCATTTATTTTGTTTCTTAGACTCCTAGTGTTCGTGTAATATACCTTAAGTGTATTGCTATTTTGAGGTTCTCCTTTCCTTATTCTTTTATCAATTGTTTTCCCCAAACAACTCATACTTTTAATGCCTCCTTTCCCAGTAAGGCTTCCCATACCACACTAGACTAACACTTTAAACCCAAACAAATCCTAATAAGTGTAAGTAATACAACGGACAAGAAAGGAGATGAGATATCAATACCGTAAGAGGAGGGCAACAAAAGGAATGGAAAAAAGACGAGACTCTGTGAGTAGATATAATTCGAACACGAACACCGGAGGGACACACAAGCAGGGTGACAGCGGCTGCATATTAACACAGCGGCCAACATTAAAACACCATTTATATACCCATATCAAGACGCCCTCATGCCACTCTACACAACACTTGTTAGACACTCGCCTGGCGTTCCGCGAGCGCTTTGTCATGGGTTCGTATCCTGGCAGGGGAGGAGGGGTGTGGTGAGGTGGTGGTGTGTGGTGAGGCGGTGGTGTGTGGTGAGGCGGTGGTGTGTGGTGAGGCGGTGGTGTGTGGTGAGGCGGTGGTGTGTGGTGAGGCGGCGGTGGTGTGTGGTGAGGTGGTGGTGTGTGGTGAGGTGGTGGTGTGTGGTGAGGTGTGGTGTGTGGTGGTGTGTGGTGAGGCGGTGGTGGTGTGTGGTGAGGCGGTGTGTGGTGGGGTGTGGTGAGGCGGTGGTGTGTGGTGAGGCGGTGTGTGGTGAGGTGGTGGGTGTAGGGTGGTGAGGCGGTGAGGGTGGTGAGGTGGTGGTGTGTGGTGAGGCGGTGGTGTGTGGTGAGGCGGTGGTGTGTGGTGAGGTGGTGTGTGGTGAGGCGGTGGTGTGTGGTGAGGCGGTGGTGTGTGGTGAGGCGGTGGTGTGTGGTGAGGCGGTGGTGAGGTAGGTGGTGTGTGGTGAGGCGGTGGTGGGTGTGGTGAGGCGGTGGGTGTGTGGTGAGGCGGTGGTGTGTGGTGAGGCGGTGTAGTGTGTGGTGAGGCGGTGGTGTGTGGTGAGGCGGTGTAGGGTGTGGTGAGGCGGTGGTGGTGTGTGGTGAGTGTGTGGTGAGGTGGTGGTGAGGTGTGGTGAGGTGGTGGTGTGTGGTGAGGCGGTGGTGGTGTGTGGTGAGGCGGTGGTGGTGTGTGGTGAGGCGGTGGTGTGTGTGGTGAGGCGGTGGTGTGTGGTGGTGAGGTGGTGGTGGTGTGTGGTGAGGCGGTGGTGGTGTGGTGGTGAGGTGGTGGTGGTGTGTGGTGAGGTGGTGGTGGTGTGTGGTGAGGCGGTGGTGGTGTGTGGTAGGGGTGGTGTGTGTGTGGTGAGGCGGTGGTGTGTGGTGAGGCGGCGGTGGTGTGTGGTGAGGCGGCGGTGGTGTGTGGTGAGGCGGTGGTGGTGTGTGGTGAGGCGGTGGTGGTGTGTGGTGAGGCGGTGGTGGTGTGTGGTGAGGCGGTGGTGTGTGTGGTGAGGCGGTGGTGTGTGTGGTGAGGCGGTGGTGTGTGTGGTGAGGCGGTGGTGGTGTGTGGTGAGGTGGTGGTGGCGTGTGGTGAGGTGGTGGTGGCGTGTGGTGAGGCGGTGTGTGTGTGGTGAGGCGGTGGTGTGTGTGGTGAGGCGGTGGTGTGTGTGGTGAGGCGGTGGTGTGTGTGGTGAGGCGGTGTGTGTGTGGTGAGGCGGTGGTGTGTGTGGTGAGGCGGTGGTGTGTGGTGAGGCGGGTGGTGGTGAGGTGGTGAGGTGGTGGTGGTGTGTGGTGAGGTGGTGGTGGTGTGTGGTGAGGCGGTGATTAACAGGGTGTGGTGAGGCGGTGGTGGTGTGTGGTGAGGCGGTGGTGGTGTGTGGTGAGGTGGTGGTGTGTGGTGAGGTGGTGGTGTGTGGTGAGGCGGTGGTGTGTGGTGGTGAGGTGGTGGTGTGTGGTGAGGCGGTGGTAGGGTGTGGTGAGGCGGTGGTGGTGTGTGGTGAGGCGGTGGTGGTGTGTGGTGAGGTGGTGGTGAGGGTGTGGTGTGGTGAGGCGGTGTAGGGTGTGGTGAGGCGGTGGTGGTGTGTGGTGAGGCGGTGGTGGTGTGTGGTGAGGCGGTGGTGGTGTGTGGTGAGGCGGTGGTGGTGTGTGGTGAGGCGGTGTGGTGTGTGGTGAGGCGGTGGTGGTGTGTGGTGAGGTGGTGGTGTGTGTGGTGAGGTGGTGGTGTGTGTGGTGAGGTGGTGGTGTGTGTGGTGAGGTGGTGGTGTGTGGTGAGGTGGTGGTGTGTGGTGAGGTAGTGGTGTGTGGTGAGGTGGTGGTGTGTGGTGAGGTAGTGGTGTGGTGGTGTGTGGTGAGGTAGTGGTGTGGTGGTGTGTGGTGAGGTGGTGGTGTGTGGTGAGGTGGTGGTGTGTGGTGAGGCGGTGGTGTGTGGTGAGGCAGTGGTGTGTGGGGTGTGGTGAGGTGGTGGTGTGTGGTGAGGTGGTGGTGAGGCGGTGGTGTGGTGGTGGTGGTGCGTGGTGAGGTGGTGGTGAGGTGGTGGTGTGTGGTGAGGCAGTGGCGAGGTGGTGGTGTGTGGTGAGGTGGTGGTGTGTGGTGAGGTAGTGGTGAGGTGGTGGTGTGTGGTGTGGTGAGGTAGTGGTGTGGTGGTGTGTGGTGAGGTGGTGGTGTGGTGGTGTGTGGTGAGGTGGTGGTGGTGTGTGGTGAGGTGGTGGTGGTGTGTGGTGAGGTGGTGGTGTGTGGTGAGGTGGTGTGTGGTGAGGTGGTGGTGTGTGGTGAGGCAGTGGCGAGGTGGTGGTGTGTGGCGAGGTGGTGGTGTGTGGTGAGGTGGTGGTGTGTGGTGAGGTGGTGGTGTGTGGTGAGGTAGTGGGGTGTGTGGTGAGGTGGTGGTGTGTGGTGAGGTAGGGGTGTGTGGTGAGGTAGGGGTGTGTGGTGAGGTGGTGGTGGTGAGGCGGTGGTGTGTGGTGAGGTGGTGGTGTGTGGTGAGGTGGTGGTGTGTGGTGAGGTGGTGGTGTGTGGTGAGGTGGTGGTGTGTGGTGAGGTGGTGAGGCAGTGGTGTGTGGTGAGGTAGTGGGCTCACAGCGCCCGGGCACCACCGGGGAGAAAGTTCCTCCCACACGCTGCCCACAGCTGATCGAGGTCAACAACCCTGGATTTTCACTTTGGTCCAGGATGAGCACTGAGCAGTGTGTTGCAATATGTTGCTGAGCACTGGTGTTGTGTGTTGCAATATGTTGCTGAGCAACACAAATTGTGCTGTTTGTTGCAAATATGCAGCCGAGTAGTGTGTTGTGTTGCAGAACAGTGTGCTGTGTTGCAATCAACTGTTGAACAACGGGTGTGTGTTGTAGTATGTTGCTCAGTAGTGTGTTGTGTTGTAATATATATATATATTATATATATATATATATATATATATATAATATATTGGTGTATGCTGGCAGCAGGTTTTCTTTCAAACATGTCTCATTGAATATGACCGCATATTCTGTATTTACTATCCTCTGGTTTAGGGCTTCTATCCCTCTAACTATTTTCTTAGCATCAGGGCTTAGCTGAAAGAGGAGTTCTCCAAAACTCATTTTCGTAATTTCAAGGTGAAGAAAAAAGTGAATTACTATAAAATGTATTACACTTATTTATACAATATGCACAACGTTTCGAACCTCCATGGTTCATTCTCAAGTGAAAAGAATTTACAGAACTGTATGATGTATACCCGCACTGGGTCAGGTGATAAGACAATAAAGGTAAAAACATGGGGGATACATAAGGGATAAATGGGGGATGAAGCACATAAGAACATAAGAATAAAGATAACTGCGGCAGGCCAATTGGCCCATACTAGGCAGCTCCTATCTACAATTCGTAAGTATAGTTTTTTGTTCATTTTTTTCATTTCTATTTTTTTATCAGTTCTACTTATTTTTCGGTGATGTAAACATCAGATCATTTAGGAATGCATCGGACGAGGGAGTGGGGGATGATGGGGAGGACGAGGGGACGGGGGGGGGGAAATGTTGGGGAGGACATATATATATATATATATATATATATATATATATATATATATATATATATATATATGTCGTACCTAGTAGCCAGAATGCACTTCTCAGCCTACTATGCAAGGCCCGATTTGCCTAATAAGCCAAGTTTTCCTGAATTAATATATTTTCTCTAATTTTTTTCTTATGAAATGATAAAGCTACCCATTTCATTATATATGAGATCAATTTTTTTTTATTGGAGTTAAAATTAACGTAGATATATGACCAAACCTAACCAACCCTACCTAACCTAACCTAACCTAACCTATCTTTATAGGTTAGGTTAGGTTAGGTTAGGTAGCAGAAAAAGTTAGGTTAGGTTTGGTTAGGTAGGTTAGGTAGTCGAAAAACAATTAATTCATGAAAACTTGCCTTATTAGGCAAATTGTGCCTTGCATAGTAGGCTGAGAAGTGCGTTCTGGCAACTAGGTACGACATATATATATATATATTGTGACGGTAACGCGTTGGTGTTCGGCTGTTCAAAGCTAGGGGTATGGCCTCGTCACATATAGAAAAAAAATATAGAAATTCTGGAACTTCGTCTGTGGTAAGGTAAGGAGAAGACACACAAAACACAAGTAAATTTTTTACAATGAAATTTTAATTACGTTAAAGAAAGCAAAACATGATAAAATGGACATACAAATTCGTATAATAAAATCAATCAATCAAAGTAATAAGAATAATCAAATGGCTATTTATAGACTGTGGGTTGGTTGGTGTAGTCGTCGTTGATCCTCCTCTACGGACAACCCAACCCACAACTCGGTAGAGTGCTTATACTAGGAGATCACCCTTGGCGCTTCTGGCTCTTGGAGAGGGGCTCAACGTCACACGTTCAGGGGATGCGGCTCCAACACTTAGCCTCGTCGTCACGTGCACACACCCACTCGAGCCGCTGTGACTCCCCACTCTCTCCTTATGAGATATGATCTCCTCAATCCCCCTATGACTTACTAGTATTACCTCCTACCCTGTCCACAGCAGTGGTTCATGGTTCTTTCTCTCTCTCTCTCTCCTTCTTTACTACCTCCTGGGAAGCCTCACTAGGACAAGGGCAAACACCAGCAAATTGTGACACATTTACTGAACAAAGCACATACACGATACATACACACATATAATAATAATGAATCCTATACTCTATAATATCACAATCAGGTTGCACTCCAATACCATCAGAACTCTATTATCAGCTTATCAAGTGGTATCCTACCTCCTGGTTCACCACCTGATACTATTAACTTCCTCAAGTTGGTCAAGCCTACACACTGTTGCACCATCAGCAAGATAACATATATATATAGAAAACCAGCATTTGAATGCAATAACATATACCAGTATAAATGTTCATTGATACTTCAGTATAAAAAAACTCCTTGACGCAAGAATGCCAACAGTCACTCACCTCTCACTGCGTCTTGCACGCTAATGACAACCAAACACTATCAACTCCCTACTAGTAATCCACCAGAACTTCCCCTTCCACCTCTGGAAGTTCACTACCCTATTTCTTTAGGTTCTTCCGGGCTTCACTACCAGGATCCTCTGCAGCTCCTCCAGGCTGCTATCATGAAGTTTCCTTGAGCAACTACGGTGCTTCACCCTTCTGCTAGGCTCCTCCACAGCTCTCTTGGCTGCTACACCATGAAGTTTCCTCGAGTAACTATGGTGCTTCACCACCTCTACAGAAGCACGTGACACTCCTCTTCACTGCTGCTTCTCCTCACAGCTCGAGGTCCTCTGCTCCACTACCTTGGAGTCTCATCAGCTACTTCATCTGCTGGCTTCGAAGTTCTCAGCAACTTCTTCCCCAAAAGACAAACCTGCAACCCATCGACACTCCAATAAAATGTTCCCCTTTAACACATAAACAAAAATATTCACACAATATGTTTGCCTCAAACCTCTATCTGTTCTCTACATACAGTGAGAGTGGACTCCCCCGTTTTGGGCGGGTCCATACTCCACCTCGCCTGGCGGCGGTCCTCACTCGCTGGGAGGGTCTTCCTCCATCCGGAGCCAGGCTCCCTCAGTCGTCCGCCAGCGCTCAGAGAGGACGGACGTCGCTCCGTGTTCCTCCCTCTTCACTCTCCTATTTCAGGCCTTCTGCCTTATTAAAACATGTCTAACTTATAAATAAACATCGCTACTGTCGCTGGGCACACGACCAACTACAATGCAATCACTATGAACTGGCGTATATCGTGCTTACCACAGATTAACTGGTCGAGGGCGCTTTTCCTCTGACGGCGTCTGGTCAGGGCGCTCCACACAGCCCACAATAATGCTTCTGGGCGATTTAATATCTGCTCGTCGACCAGGACTTGAGACCACAACGTTCCCAGCTCGATTCCACAGCTGGTACGTCCGCACACTTCTCTCCTCTTCGAGATATATCACTAGGGGTTCCCTTCTGGCGGGAGCTCAAACGGAGCGCGGCTTCCCCCTGCGATGTCTGGCACTCAAGTGAGGTCAAGGTCCTCCGGAAGCGAGCCTCAAGCCTCCAGCAAAATGTCCACATCTCCTAGCCAGTCATTTATCTATTTTCTTCTGCATTGCCCATAATCTTAAATTGTTTTACATATCCAACCAGCCATTTTTCGTATGGGTTATCACCTCAATATTTGCTAGACCTTCTAGTTAGGTCAGGCTTGCTGAATAACTCTCAAGGAGGGAGACTCGTTTCTCCTGCAGGCTGAGATCATAACACTCCCCTCCCCTTATTTTTGAGAGTTATTCCAGTGGCAAAGCTCGGGATAATACATCCGCCACCACGCTGTCTCGTTCTTCACCCCATATACTCTCTTAGGAGTCTACAAATAGTTCGTTGCACCTTGCAACATCTGGCTCACAACTCTCCAGAAACATGATCTTCTCACAAACGATCTGACCTCTCTGGCACCTCTTGGCTAGGCTGTCCTCCTTGGACGCCTGCACTCCATCGGTCCACTCTACTTATTGTCTCCACCCTCCGTTTCCTCGTCTTCTCTTCACGTCCAGAGTCAGACATCTACTGTCTGTACCTCCTCTGTCGTCTTCACACTTCCATCTACTGCCATTATACTTTCGTCTCCTGTCATCATACTTCACTCCCTCGTCTTCACCGACGATCCTCCCTTTCGTCTCCTCATTTATCCAAGACCTCATCCTGTTTGACCTCCATCGAGTCCTCGGCTTTCTTCTATTCCTCCATGCTTGCATCATCATTCTCTTCCCCCACTTTTCACCTCTATACCACTCCATTTCTTCTCCTTCAACTCTTCTTCGTTCCCTAAAAGTTTCTTCGGGCACTGTACTACATCCAACAGCATTCGACCGTACGCGTCGTCTTGCCTCTCCCAGAGTGCTCGTAAGCATCTCCCCACACATACCGTCTCTTCTCCTCTCATTTTCTCGGCTATCACTCTTCACCATCTCTCCTCCTCGTTTTCTGTGAAACATGCCAACTCTTGACATCTCAAACAACTTAACTCCACTATCCATATGCCTCTGTGCTCGTGGACAATTTGACGCTCTACTCTCGTCCTCAGTCTGTCCACATCTTTCCTCATTCCTACTCAGCACAGTTGCATTCACCTTCCGACCCTTAATTTCAGCAGTCTGGGCTCTACTCAGGTCCGCTCTCTTCACATGATTCTTCTTCGGCTGGGTCATCCTCACTTTCGACCTCACCGAGACTCCATTTGCCTGGGCTGGACCTTCATCAAACAGCCATGCTATATCTACATCGATATCTTCCACTGGTTGAATCGACACTGTATCATCTTCTCCAGCGTCTTCCTTGTCGGCCACCTCTGCCTTCCTCACTACCGAGACAGGGTACTCAATGGCTTGGCGGTCTCCTGACTCATCTCCTCGGATGTCAGTCAGGTTCACACTCTCAGGTGTCCCACACGTGCAGTGGCCTTCTGGGCACTCCTCTGGCACAGTCTCCGCTACGACTCTCGGCAACACCTTTGTCCCGCACAAGTCATTCCCCAGGATCACTTGGACTCCTGGAATAGGTATGTCGGGGCACACTCCCAACATCACCTCCGCCGACACATATTCCGACCTTAGCTGGACAGTACATACGGGCATGTCACTCTCAGACAATAACCCATATACTTTCATCTTCCCACTGCCAGCTAACCGTCGACCATTCCCAATCAGGCTTCTCGTAATCAAGCTCTGATTAGCTCCGGTATCTCTTAAGATACCAACTTCTACCTCAGGTTGGCCTCCTACACTGATCCAACCTTTGCTCATGAACGGCCTATACCTCTCGTTCACTAAGTTCGCTCTCTGTGGTTTGTCTCGGAACACATTAGTATATTTACCTCGGGGGTCACACATGGCCAGGGTCACAACTCTCTTGCCCTGCCGACAATCTCGCATCACGTGACCCAATCCGTTACAATTGTAACATCTCATCTGGGAAAAATCTCTTCTATATGTACCAGAGTAGCTCTGACTCTGCCCACTCGTATTGGAGTTCCTCGGGCCAGACGTACTACTCGTACTCTGTGGAGCTTTACTGGACTCTTGATTTCCTGGATAACGATTAGTTTCTCGTTTAGCTCCTCCATCTTCACTTTCAGATGAAGTGCGCGACCTACTCTTCTGAGTTTTAGGGTACTTACTTTTATCTGCCCATTTATCAAAATTTTTCTCACCCCAGACTCTTCTGGGTTTCTCATAATTTCTTCCTCCCCAGACTCCATTGGATCTGCCATTGCTGCGTCTCGCCTCACTTCTCACTCTGTTCTCCCTCAAGCTCTTGTATGCTTCAGTAATCATATCCGCCCTATCTGCGGCATCTTTCACCTCCATTATCCCTGCTTCTTGGATCTTGAACTTTGTTTCGGGATGCATCATCTCCAAGAACTTCTCCATGCCCATCAGTTGCTTCAGGTCAGCGTAAGATCCAACTCCAGCAGCCTCAATCCACTTCTGGAATCGTCTTTCCAGATCTCTTGCTGTCTCAGCAAACGTACATGCTCCAACTTTCACCATCTCTCTGAAGCGCTTCCTATAAGCTTCTGGGGTTAACTGAAACGAGCGCAAAATGCTGCTCTTTACCGTGGCATAATCCTGGCACTCTTCCAGTGACAATTGGGTGTATGCCTCCCTGGCTGCACCGGTCAATCTTAACTGGACCAGCTGGGCCCATTCCTCCTGTGGCCACTCCTTGATGCTGGCTACTTTCTCAAAATGCTCGAAGAAGCTCTCTGCCTCTTCGGGAACAAACAAGGGAATGTCCTTCTCCCTAACCCTAACATCTGGTGGGTGTGATACCTGGGTGGTGCTCTCTGGCAACCCATGTTCAATCCTTTGCTCAGCCAAGGTTCTGTTCGCTTCTATCTGCATTTGTTTTGTTCTCTCTTTTTCTTTTTCGACCTCTAGTCTTGCTTTCTCTTTTTCTTTCTCTTGTTCCAACTCCAGTTCCCTTACTCTGGTTTTCTCTTTTTCTACTTCCAGTTTGGTTTTCTCTTTTTCTACTTCCAGTCTGGTTTTCTCTTTTTCCTTCTCGGCTTCATTTTTCATCTGCAGTTCTAATTTCATCTTTTCCAGCTGGAACTGTCTCTCCTTGTCCTCACGCTGCATCTGGAGCTCTAACTGGAATCTCTCCAAGCTCCTATTCCGGCTACTCCTACTACTGCGGCTACTCTTGCTGCTCCTACTCGATCCCTGGGATCTCACTTCATCCTGCCCATCATCCTCCTTTCCACTTTCAGCTCCTTTTTGGGCTCCTTGCTCTGCCGCTTCACTTTTGGCTCTTAACTGCCTCAGGATCTCATCCTTCATCCCAGCTACTTTAGATGCTTTCAACCTGATGCCACATTTTTCTGCTATTTGTTTCAATTGATCCCTCGTGCAACCTTCCAAGTCCTCGGGCTTGCCTGACTCCACAAACGTTTGCACCTTATCCATCCTTGTCCTGTGAGTCTTCCCAAGAGAGAGAATATACACCTGCGGTCACACAGTTTATTTCAGCAAGGGTGTACAAATCCACTCTTGGACAGGGTGTGGGTGTGTCAGTTCACTCTCCCGGACAGGCCCCCAATTTATTATATACTGTGGGTTGGTTGGTGTAGTCGTCGTTGATCCTCCTCTACGGACAACCCAACCCACAACTCGGTAGAGTGCTTATACTAGGAGATCACCCTTGGCGCTTCTGGCTCTTGGAGAGGGGCTCAACGTCACACGTTCAGGGGATGCGGCTCCAACACTTAGCCTCGTCGTCACGTGCACACACCCACTCGAGCCGCTGTGACTCCCCACTCTCTCCTTATGAGATATGATCTCCTCAATCCCCCTATGACTTACTAGTATTACCTCCTACCCTGTCCACAGCAGTGGTTCATGGTTCTTTCTCTCTCTCTCTCTCCTTCTTTACTACCTCCTGGGAAGCCTCACTAGGACAAGGGCAAACACCAGCAAATTGTGACACATTTACTGAACAAAGCACATACACGATACATACACACATATAATAATAATGAATCCTATACTCTATAATATCACAATCAGGTTGCACTCCAATACCATCAGAACTCTATTATCAGCTTATCAAGTGGTATCCTACCTCCTGGTTCACCACCTGATACTATTAACTTCCTCAAGTTGGTCAAGCCTACACACTGTTGCACCATCAGCAAGATAACATATATATATAGAAAACCAGCATTTGAATGCAATAACATATACCAGTATAAATGTTCATTGATACTTCAGTATAAAAAAACTCCTTGACGCAAGAATGCCAACAGTCACTCACCTCTCACTGCGTCTTGCACGCTAATGACAACCAAACACTATCAACTCCCTACTAGTAATCCACCAGAACTTCCCCTTCCACCTCTGGAAGTTCACTACCCTATTTCTTTAGGTTCTTCCGGGCTTCACTACCAGGATCCTCTGCAGCTCCTCCAGGCTGCTATCATGAAGTTTCCTTGAGCAACTACGGTGCTTCACCCTTCTGCTAGGCTCCTCCACAGCTCTCTTGGCTGCTACACCATGAAGTTTCCTCGAGTAACTATGGTGCTTCACCACCTCTACAGAAGCACGTGACACTCCTCTTCACTGCTGCTTCTCCTCACAGCTCGAGGTCCTCTGCTCCACTACCTTGGAGTCTCATCAGCTACTTCATCTGCTGGCTTCGAAGTTCTCAGCAACTTCTTCCCCAAAAGACAAACCTGCAACCCATCGACACTCCAATAAAATGTTCCCCTTTAACACATAAACAAAAATATTCACACAATATGTTTGCCTCAAACCTCTATCTGTTCTCTACATACAGTGAGAGTGGACTCCCCCGTTTTGGGCGGGTCCATACTCCACCTCGCCTGGCGGCGGTCCTCACTCGCTGGGAGGGTCTTCCTCCATCCGGAGCCAGGCTCCCTCAGTCGTCCGCCAGCGCTCAGAGAGGACGGACGTCGCTCCGTGTTCCTCCCTCTTCACTCTCCTATTTCAGGCCTTCTGCCTTATTAAAACATGTCTAACTTATAAATAAACATCGCTACTGTCGCTGGGCACACGACCAACTACAATGCAATCACTATGAACTGGCGTATATCGTGCTTACCACAGATTAACTGGTCGAGGGCGCTTTTCCTCTGACGGCGTCTGGTCAGGGCGCTCCACACAGCCCACAATAATGCTTCTGGGCGATTTAATATCTGCTCGTCGACCAGGACTTGAGACCACAACGTTCCCAGCTCGATTCCACAGCTGGTACGTCCGCACACTTCTCTTCTCTTCGAGATATATCACTAGGGGTTCCCTTCTGGCGGGAGCTCAACGGAGCGCGGCTTCCCCCTGCGATGTCTGGCACTCAAGTGAGGTCAAGGTCCTCCAGAAGCGAGCCTCACGCCTCCAGCAAAATGTCCACATCTCCTAGCCAGTCATTTATCTATTTTCTTCTTCATTGCCCATAATCTTAAATTGTTTTACATATCCAACCATACCATTTTTCATATGGGTTATCACCTCAATATTTGCTAGACCTTCTAGTTAGGTCAGGCTTGCTGAATAACTCTCAAGGAGGGAGACTCGTTTCTCCTGTAGGCTGAGATCATAACAGTTCCTTCAAAGTTACAGATGATTTTTAACCTATCTTCCGGTTTCACTTCACAGCCTCTTCCTCTCCCCCCTCTCCTATCACCCCTCCTCCCCCTCCCTCCCATCTCCCCTCCACCCCTCCCCCTCTCCCCACATAAGCAGCTGCCCCCTACCCCCCCCTCCCCCGCTCTGCCCAGGAGTAAAATTAGAATGATGTCATCTGATATTACGTTGAGTGGAGTAACTGAGAGAAGAGAGCAACAGTTATACAAGGCAGTATACACGTGCCCCGCGGGGCTTGGGTAGGCTGCTACCTCTCCAACACCTCTGCGGGTTGTGATACACAGGTGGACTCGTGTAGCTGTAAATACCTCATTACAAACAGTTTATTACTTACGTTCATGGGCTAACTCACTCACACGCACACACACACGCACACACACTCACAGGAAGTGACACTCGCGGCTGGCAAGTGCTTTCAGGGTGAGTAGGTGGCCAGGTATGTGTGTCGGGGGGGGGGGGGGGGAGGGAGGCATCTCAGCCACTCACTCATGACGTCTCATTCACGTGCTGCCTCATCTTGTCTGTCTGTCCGTAATCTAATATTCTGTCTCAGACTGCTTGAATGACTGTCTGTCTGTCTGTCCCTGAGCAGGTGAGATGGTGGGTGAATGCGTCCCTCTGGGAAAAATACTCACTAATCTTCAGGCAGACATTCACCACTCATGTCATCTGCGTCGTCTTAATGTGATACTCGTTCAGTCAAGCACCGCGATACTCGTCCAGTCAAGCACCGCGATACATAATTAATCAAGCATAACAATTCTCAACCAGTGAGACAACGCAATATTCAACCTGTCAAGTAACGCAATATTCAACCTGTCAAGTAACGCAATACCCATCCTGTCAAGTAACGCAATACCCATTCTGTCAAGTAACGCAATAGTCAACCTGTCAAGCAAAGCAATATAAGATTGCTTTCAATTGCAATATAAGTCAGTCAAATCAGATCAAGCCAAAGTGCAGTGAAAAGCTTTGTACCTCAGGGCACAGTGCTTGCATCATTGTTATTTCTCTCCTATCTCGGATATAGACAAAAATTCTAGTCACAGTTTCGTGTCATCCTTTGCTGATGATACGAAAATCAGCACTGCAAAATTCCAAGCTGATATTAATAATGTCTTTGATTCGGCAACGGAAAAAAACATGATGTTTAACGCAGGCGATGAGTCACAATAACGTGGCTAAAGTATGTTGACCAGACCACACATTAGAAGGTGAAGGGACGACGACGTTTCGGTCCGTCCTGGACCATTCTCAAGTCGATTGTCATTCAAAATCGACTTGAGAATGGTCCAGGACGAACCGAAACGTCGTCGTCCCTTCACCTTCTAGTGTGTGGTCTGGTCAACATGACGTTTAACGGTGACAAGTTCCAGGTACGTAGGTATGGTGGAAACGAGGAAGTTAAACGAAACACAGGGTACAGGACACAATCAGACACAATCATAGAAAGAAAGCAACATGTGAAAGATCTGGGAATTATGATGTCTGACGACCTGACATTTGGTGAACATAACCGAGCAAATATAGCGGCGGCAGCCAGGAAAATGATAGGATGGATTATGTGAAAGTTCAACTCCAGAGACTCACAACATGATAATACTATTTAAATCACTAAAGCTGCTGCCCCGTCTTGAGTATTGCTCGGTACTCACTTTCCCTTTCATGGCGGGAGAGATCTCTGAACTAGAGGGAATACAGAGAACATATACGGCACACACAGACACGAAAAACACCTAAATTTTGGAGACTGTCTCAAAGCTCTCAACATTTACACTTAGGAAAGGAGACGAGAAAGGTATCAAATAATATATACATGGAAGATACTGGAGGGCTAGGTCCCAAATTAGCACAATAGAATAACAACATAATGGAACGAAAGATACGGAAGCAAATGCAGAATAGAACCAGTGAAGAGTAGAGGTGCCATAGACACAATCAGAGAACACTGAACATCAGAGGTCCACAGCTGTTCTACACACTCCCAGCAAGCATTAGAATTATTGCTGGAACGAAGGTGAATGTATTCAAGAGGCAATTGGGCAAGTTTTTGCAAGAAGTGCTGGACCAACCAGACTGTAGTGGATATGGGGACCTGCGGGCCGCTCCAAGCAACCGCCTGTTGGACCAAGTTATCACAAGTTGAAGCCTCAGGCAGGCTTGGGGAGTAGCAGAACTCTCAGAACCTTCTCCAGACAGGCTCCAGGTATGGAACTCTAGAACATTCGATATTGCACGTTGCTAGCATCGGACGCAGTGACCCCTGACCCGAACGCGGCGTCATTTGACCTTCACCAGAGGGGTGGCGTGACGTCACGAGCAAGGGGGTCAAAGTTGAGAGTTTTGACACGAGTCGACATGCCAGGTTTCCCTGGTTGAACACTGCCCATATTAGGACCTTCTCTATACCCACACGCACAATCTACCTCACCCACCTCTAAACATCATCTACCAGGGGTCACACTCTGGGGTCACACTCTGGGGTCACACTCTGGGGTCACACTCTGGGGTCACACTCTGGGGTCACACTCTGGGATCACACTCTGGGGTCACACTCTGGGGTCACACTCTGGGGGTAACACCCCGGGGGTCACACCCCGGGGGTCACACCCCGGGGGTCACACCCCGGGGGTCACACCCCGGGGGTCACACCCCGGGGGTCACACCCCGGGGGTCACACCCCGGGGGTCACACCCCGGGGGTCACACCCCGGGGGTCACACCCCGGGGGTCACACTCTGGGATCACACTCTGGGATCACACTCCGGGGGTCACACCCCGGGGGTCACACCCCGGGGGTCACACCCCGGGGGTCACACCCCGGGGGTCACACCCCGGGGGTCACACCCCGGGGGTCACACTCCGGGGGTCACACTCCCACTGACCAGGCCTGGTAGACGACCTGATCACCCAAACTGCTGGTGTTTGCACCTGGCAGTCTCATCTTGGATGCACAACCTGGTTGTTCACAAATCTTTCAAAAGCGTCACAAGTTCGTTTATCACCACAATCAGGTATATGGTGGTAGTGTAGCTTATGGTGTCAGGTGTATTGAACCATCCTTACTGAACGCTTGCCCTTCATGCAAGTAACTTTTGTATTGTGTCTCTGTAACACTAAGTAGTGTTAGTATTGTACTACGGGCTCACCATAGCCCGTGCTACTTGGAACTTATTCCGAGTAGTTGAATCTATAACAACAACATAGTATTGTACTTGTATAATATTGGAGATATTCCACACATGCTAACACGCCTCCAGGTATGAATTGAAAATATAAAAACGCGAAACCCACGTACAAAATGCCGTCAAGTCATAACATAGAAGGCAAAAGGAATGTAAAGGATCTGGGTGTACTCATGTCGGAAAATCTTACCTCTAAAGAACACAATAAAGTAGCCGTCACAACTGCAGGAAAAATGACAGGTTGGATAACAAGAACTTTTCACACTAGAGATGCTGTACCGATGATGATACTCTTCAAGACGCTATAGTACTCTGGCCACACTACCCACCAGGTTTACAATACCTATAATACTCATAAGGTTTACAATAGCCACACTATCCATGGGTTTACATGAAGGTGTGACCGAATGTCCCGTGGGAGAGGAGCCCTGGAGCAGGTGATGACGTCACACCAAGCCTCGCTGGGAGAGCTGCCACAGAAACCTGATACCCAAGCCCGTGGGATCGAACCCCATCCATAATAACGGTGTGTCAATAGGTCGAGGATTTAGCTACACCCTCCATCCCCCGGGATGGTGGGGTATGTCCGTTATACCTGCCACTCTCATATTTCTGTAACACGCTGGTGGTATACTGCTATCTTGCCTTGTAAGGTAATCTTATTAAACTTGTGCTATACTGTTATCTAACCAAATATCAAATATCTCAGATAATTATATAATGTTTTACATTGCGTCTAGTCAAGTCGTTTCGTACACAAGTCAACAGTGAATTGCGTCTAATATTACGGTTGTTATAGTCACGTTAACAACTGCTTCCCGCGGCGCACACACACACACACACACACACACACACACACACACACACACACACACACACACACACACACACACACATTGTTTCTGATATATGTAAATGATCTCCCGGAGGGTATCGATTCATTTCTCTCAATGTTTGCGGACGATGCTAAAATTATGAGAAGGATTAAAACAGAAGAGGACTGTTTGAGGCTTCAAGAAGACCTAGACAAGCTGAAGGAATGGTCGAACAAATGGTTGTTAGAGTTTAACCCAACCAAATGTAATGTAATGAAGATAGGTGTAGGGAGCAGGAGGCCAGATACAAGGTATCATTTGGGAGAGGAAATTCTTCAGGAGTCAGAGAAGGAAAAAGACTTGGGGGTTGATATCACGCCAGACCTGTCTCCTGCAGCACATATCAAGCGGATAACATCAGCGGCATATGCCAGGCTGGCCAACATACGAACGGCATTCAGAAACTTGTGTAAAGAATCATTCAGAACTTTGTATACCACATATGTCAGGCCAATCCTGGAGTATGCAGCCCCAGCATGGAGTCCATATCTAGTCAAGGATAAGACTAAACTGGAAAAGGTTCAAAGGTTTGCCACCAGACTAGTACCCGAGCTGAGAGGTATGAGCTACGAGGAGAGACTACGGGAATTAAACCTCACTTCGCTGGAAGACAGAAGAGTTAGGGGGGACATGATCACCACATTCAAGATTCTGAAGGGGATTGATAGGGTAGATAAAGACAGTCTATTTAACACAAGGGGAACACGCACAAGGGGACACAGGTGGAAACTGAGTGCCCAAATGAGCCACAGAGATATTAGAAAGAACTTTTTTAGTGTCAGAGTGGTTGACAAATGGAATGCATTAGGGGGTGATGTGGTGGAGGCTCACTCCATACACAGTTTCAAGTGTAGATATGACAGAGCCCGATAGGCTCAGGAATCTGTACACCTGTTGATTGACGGTTGAGAGGCGGGACCAAAGAGCCAGAGCTCAACCCCCGCAAACACAACTAGGTGAGTACAACTAGGTGAGTACACACACACACACACACACACACACACACAGTAATGCAAAGTAATGAAACTAAGCAGTGGAAACAGGAGACCAGACACAAGATGCAGAAAAGCGATATGAAAAGGCTTGAAAACACACAAAATGAAGCCATGACAATCATTCTTGGAGTCCCAAGAACTGTCAAAACGTCTAATCTACGAGAGGAATTGTCCCTTTCCAGTGTCAAAAGCAGAATTAAGGCCCTGAGCAGCATAAGGGTTAATGAACTGAATGCCAAGCTTGCAATTACGATAGCCAGAGATCCCCATTACAATGACATTGCCAAGAAAACACTGAGTTCTGTGCTACTTGCAGGAGGAAACAGGAGAAGCAAAAAATTTCATTACAGATCAGTCTGCTACCTCGAAGAACTTCACCTGCTTGAGCAAGCCCGTGAGCTCCTGCCTGTAGAGAGGTTACCTCCCTGGGAGGATGATGCATGCAAGATTATCATCAATGAAGTGACAATGAAAAAGTCCAACATGATACCACAAGAAATGAGGCACAGGTATCTTTAGGATAGTTATAAAGAAGCCGGAGATTAATTAGATCAAATCTACACTGACGGGTTATTTAATCGTGTCAATGGCAGGGCTGATGCAGCATACACTGTAATTAGAAATATTTCTTTTCGACGCAGCAATGAAATAAAAGCACGTATTGAGAACTATGCTTCCTCAACGCAAGCAGAGTTAATTGCCATTGTTATAGCGTTAATATTCCTTGAACAAAACACTAACGGTGCAGTGATCATCACTAATTCAAAAGCAGCGCAACACAGCCTGAGTAAAAGTTGGGCAGAAGACCTTGCGATAGTCGCTGTGATAGATCAAGAGAGCTGTGAGGGTACTAACCAACCAGGGAAGAGTCGTCAAGTTGCCGTGGATCCCCTCCCATGTTGGAATATGTGGGAATGAACGAGCAGATGTGCTGGCTGCTGAAGGCGCTGAAGGAGACCATATTGAATACTTCATACCTAAGACTACTACAAATTAGAGGTATTGTCAGGCAACATCACCGTGACAAGGTAACTGAGGAAAGGAGGATAGAAGCACAAAACAGTGAATTTGTACGATGGTACAACATGGTTGCAGCTGGCAATACCAATCATTATGGACGAAGAGGAGGAGGACGAGGGAGAGAATCAGTAATAGCGAGAATCCGTCTTGGATACAAATACCCATGGAGATTCGGGATTGAAACAACAGTTGAGCAGCGGAGTTGCAGAATTTGTGATGAGAGTGACGGACACCGCCTTGACCATTACCTGAGAGAATGTGAACACCTGAGAGACATTATAAATATGCGTAGAATAATAAACCCACATTGTCTGAATTAGGAATATACCATTTGTCAAACATAGATACTCTCGGATGCTTCCGGACGTAGGTTCGAATCCTCGTCACGGCCCTTGTGGATTTGTTAACATAGATACTGTTATTAACAGATTCCCCCATTTTGCACCCGCAAGATAACGTAAAATTTTAAGGGCTGACAAATGTTAATCTTCTTGTTTGAGGAGCTGTTCACTTGAGACAGTTAAGCAAGTCCCAGCTGTGTCTGGGTACAAGTGACAGGATGAACAACCCAGCGGGTTTTCCTCCTATTGGGGAGTGTTGTACATGCTGCTATGGCGGTGTGTCCACTCACAGGATGAGTGGCGCTGCCCAATACTGTCACTATGGCGGTGTGTCCACTCACAGGATGAGTGGCGCTGCCCAATATTGTCACTATGGCGGTGTGTCCACTCACAGGATGAGTGGCGCTGCCCAATACTGTCACTATGGCGGTGTGTCCACTCACAGGATGAGTGGCGCTGCCCAATACTGTCACTATGGCGGTGTGTCCACTCACAGGATGAGTGGCGCTGCCCAATACTGTCACTATGGCGGTGTGTCCACTCACAGGATGAGTGGCGCTGCCCAATACTGTCACTATGGCGGTGTGTCCACTCACAGGATGAGTGGCGCTGCCCAATATTGTCACTATGGCGGTGTGTCCACTCACAGGATGAGTGGCGCTGCCCAATATTGTCACTATGGCGGTGTTTTATTATTATTATTAACATCTTTATTGACAAAATTAATTACAATTTTGCCTCATCTGAGGATTTCAATTAAGTCTTATTAAAGTGAGGATAATGCTGGTATTCACTGTCACGCAGGCCAGAGTCATACACAAGACAATAGGTCTAAACCAGCACATATAAATCATGGTTACAATCAATGTTTTAATGTATGAATGTGTAAAAACAACTTGCGGAGTGTCCACTCACGAGATGAGCATCACGGCCCAATAAACTCGCCCCTCGGGGCAAAATTTAAATTTAAAAATTTCTTTGCTTCAATGAGCCCCGACCCGTAGAGCTGTGATCCACTTACAGGAACCTCTTACCCCAGCAAGTCCCATAAACACATGGAAGTTGTATGAGTCCCCCCCCCCCCATCAGAAAGGAATAAAGTGGTTGAATATGTATAATTTTAGCATAGCTGGCCAGAGTGAGACTTGACTTAGTGGGACTTCCTGTGGCTGGCGTCTACAGGAACGTTTCAGTGAGCGGGCCGCCGCAGGATTTCCTGTTCGCACTTTGTGTTCCAGCTTCCCGGGCCGCTATGACGGGTCCTCACAACTACTATAAATATCATCACGCTGAATCTGACTCGTCTCTGAATCATCTGACTCGCCGATTTTTTTTTTTTTTTTTTTTTTTTTTAGATATATACAAGAGTTGTTACATTCTTGTACAGCCACTAGTACACGTAGCGTTTCGGGCAAGTCCCTGGAATACGATCCCCGCCGCGAAGAATCGTCTTTTCATCCAAGTACACATTTTACTGTTGCGTTAAACAGAGGCTACAGTTAAGGAATTGCGCCCAGTAAATCCTCCCCGGCCAGGATACGAACCCATGACATAGCGCTCGCGGAACGCCAGGTGAGTGTCTTACCACTACACCACGGAGACTGTGCTCGGGCGTACATTACAATACGCGTACAACCCAACCAATAATAATGTTCATTCCTTGATGTTGCAAAAATCCTCTCAATTCATTATTTTTTTCTACATATGTAACAAATAAATATACATTTAGTGTGAGGATGGGATGGTCCCCCCAACCTCTCTCTTCATGTACCAGACACGTTTATGACCTGAAAAGTTTTATCTTCAGTTATAACTATAACATGTAGCAGCACAGCTTGTATAGGTGATGAGATCAGTGGCATGTACCAGCTTGTCATGCTGTAAGATAGGTATAGGAGGGCTGCACAAACTGCTACGTCACCACCACAGAGCAAGGCGCGCGTAAGGTGGTGGCATCAGGTACAACTAGTTAAATATGCAAGAATCCATAAAATAACTTGTTCCTCTGCGTCTTACAGCAAACAGTAGCGACGAAGGTCAACCCAACTCTCTCTTGCATATACACGAGTTGGAGATCTGATACAGATATAGGCAACTGTTGCTTAACACGGGGAGGAATTGGGTACACCCTCAAGGCAACTGTTGCTTAACCTGTGGAGGAATTGGGTACACCCTCAAGGCTACTGTTGGTTAACCTGTGGAGGAATTGGGTACATCATCAAGGCTACTGTTGCTTAACCTGTGGAGGAATTGGGTACACCCTCAAGGCTACTGTTGCTTAACCTGTGGAGGAATTGGGTACACCCTCAAGGCAACTGTTGCTTAACCTGTGGAGGAATTGGGTACACCCTCAAGGCTACTGTTGCTTAACCTGTGGAGGAATTGGGTACACCCTCAAGGCTACTGTTGCTTAACCTGTGGAGGAATTGGGTACATCATCAAGGCTACTGTTGGTTAACCTGTGGAGGAATTGGGTACACCATAGGTACAGGAGGAGGCCTGGTCGACGACCGGGCCGCGGGGACGCTAAGCCCCGGAAGCACCTCAAGGTAACCATCAAGGCAACTCTTGCTTACTTAATTAGCAAACATTTCCAACCCATTTGGCTTCATCATCAAGCCAAAGAATGTGTTGATATATAATTTACAAACTTCCGCATCAAATAAATTGTTTAGGTTCAGCAGCTTGAGGAAGTATTCAGAAAATTTCCTTTCTGTGGTCTCTCAAATTTAATTTTTCACTTGCAACAAAATATGAATATATATGTACAGATAGTGGGCACCAGGCAGATAACTAAAGATATCTGCATCACACGCTATACACAAGAACAGAGCATAACATAACTTTAGAACATTGTTATAAATGCCACCACCACTAACACAGTAGCACTTCCAACCCGTGCTACTGTGATGTACGTCAAGTCATACTACCGTGATGTACGTCAAACCGTGCTACTGTGATATACGTCAAGGCGTGCTACTGTGCTGTAGGTCAAGGCATGCTACTGTGCTGTAGGTCAAGGCATGCTACTGTGCTGTAGGTCAAGGCATGCTACTGTGCTGTAGGTCAAGGCATGCTACTGTGAGGTGGTGCGTCAAGCCTCACTACGGTATAGTGCACAAGATAAAGGCAACAATTACTCACGTTGAGCGCGACCTTGACATTAGGACGAGCGTCAACACCTCCCTTGACGCCACGCTCCAGCCTGGGACGTGTGGGACGAGCGTCAACACCTCCCTTGACGCCACGCTCCAGCCTGGGACGTGTGGGACGAGCGTCAACACCTCCCTTGACGCCACGCTCCAGCCTGGGACGTGTGGGACGAGCGTCAACACCTCCCTTGACGCCACGCTCCAGCCTGGGACGTGTGGGACGAGCGTCAACACCTCCCTTGACGCCACGCTCCAGCCTGGGACGTGTGGGACGAGCGTCAACACCTCCCTTGACGCCACGCTCCAGCCTGGGACGTGTGGGATGAGCGTCAACACCTCCCTTGACGCCACGCTCCAGCCTGGGACGTGTGGGACGAGCGTCAACACCTCCCTTGACGCCACGCTCCAGCCTGGGACGTGTGGGACGAGCGTCAACACCTCCCTTGACGCCACGCTCCAGCCTGGGACGTGTGGGACGAGCGTCAACACCTCCCTTGACGCCACGCTCCAGCCTGGGACGTGTGGGACGAGCGTCAACACCTCCCTTGACGCCACGCTCCAGCCTGGGACGTGTGGGACGAGCGTCAACACCTCCCTTGACGCCACGCTCCAGCCTGGGACGTGTGGGATGAGCGTCAACACCTCCCTTGACGCCACGCTCCAGCCTGGGACGTGTGGGACGAGCGTCAACACCTCCCTTGACGCCATGCTCCAGCCTGGGACGTGTGGGACGAGCGTCAACACCCCCCTTGACGCCATGCTCCAGCCTGGGACGTGTGGGACGAGCGTCAACACCTCCCTTGACGCCATGCTCCAGCCTGGGACGTGTGAGACGAGCGTCAACACCTCCCTTGACGCCATGCTCCAGCCTGGGACGTGTGAGACGAGCGTCAACACCTCCCTTGACGCCATGCTCCTGCCTGGGACGTGTGGGACGAGCGTCAACACCTCCCTTGACGCCATGCTCCAGCCTGGGACGTGTGGGACGAGCGTCAACACCCCCCTTGACGCCATGCTCCAGCCTGGGACGTGTGGGACGAGCGTCAACACCACCCTTGACGCCATGCTCCAGCCTGGGACGTGTGGGACGACCGTCAACACCCCCCTTGACGCCATGCTCCAGCCTGGGACGTGTGGGACGAGCGTCAACACCACCCTTGACGCCATGCTCCAGCCTGGGACGTGTGGGACGACCGTCAACACCCCCCTTGACGCCATGCTCCAGCCTGGGACGTGTGGGACGAGCGTCAAGAGAATGCGTCGACATCAACAAGCACCACCACACACGTCGACGTCCCAAGCACCACCACACACCCTGGGGACGACCCCAGGGTGTGTGGTGGTGCTGGGGACGACCCCAGGGTGTGTGCTCGGGACGACCCCAGGGTGTGTGCTGGTGCTGGGGACGACCCCAGGGTGTGTGGTGGTGCTCTATAACTACCGAAAAGTAGTTATTTCTCTTATTTATTATGACATTTTCTCTTGTGCGGAGATATGTAGGCTGCAGGTAGCTCAAGCCACTCAGGTGTGTTATTGGGTTAGTCAAGAACTCCTAATTCAAGGACAGTCATGAACACAACAATAATGGATTGTGAACGGGCGCGCGCGCGCCAGCTCCTGCCATTATTCAGCTTCCGCCATACAAAACGTATTGTGTGGGTCAATGTATACAACCAATTTGCCCCTTGTAATGTTTCCCAATAAGTGGCTGCACCCACCTCCACTCCTACTGGCCAACCTGCCATTGGCTAGCTTACGTAAACTTAAATTTTATGAAATTGAGATGCGTTGCTCCTTGGTTTAATATTGTTTGTAATTTAAGAATCACACGTGTTTACCTCTGTCACTCATCTTTGTACTGCTGTACAAAGTTTACCTCTGTCTTCTCTCACTCCACGTCTCTGGGGAATTTACGTTGTATCCTCAATATTCCTTCATAAAGTTAATCATCCTTAATTATACACTGAAGCGAAGCGACCTTGACTTTGCAGCTGGGTTTTGAGAAGCGCGGAACACATTGCAGGTTTGGTCGCACGAGGGCACAAGGTGTAGGTTGCTCTACTCGATCATTACTCACCTCAAGGAATTTGGGGTTCCACTTTCTGGGCCACATATTATGTATGTGGCTCAGAGCCACATATTATGTATGTGGCTCTGACCTCTTCCACTGCTGCTCACGGCATGGGTAAGGGGTGTGTAATATATTGAAATATGAAGGATAACATTGGAGGTGATGGTGGTGGTGTAGAGGTGATGGTGGTGGTGTAGAGGTGATGGTGGTGGTGTAGAGGTGATGGTGGTGGTGTAGAGGTGATGGTGGTGGTGTAGAGGTGATGGTGGTGGTGTAGAGGTGATGGTGGTGGTGTAGAGGTGATGGTGGTGGTGTAGAGGTGATGGTGGTGGTGTAGAGGTGATGGTGGTGGTAGATCATTATATAACACGGGCGGTGGATCATTATACAACACGGGCGGTGGATCATTATACAACACGGGCGGTGGATCATTATACAACACGGGCGGTGGATCATTATACAACACGGGCGGTGGATCATTATACAACACGGGCGGTGGATCATTATACAACACGGGCGGTGGATCATTATACAACACGGGCGGTGGGTCATTATACAGCAAGATTGGTGGGTCATTATACAGCAAGATTGGTGGGTCATTATACAGCAAGATTGGTGGGTCATTATCCAGCGAGGTTGGTGGGTCATTATGCAGCGAGGCTGGTGGGTCATTATACAACAAAATTAGTGGGTCATTATACAGCGAGGTTGGTGGGTCATTATACAGCGAGGTTGGTGGGTCATTATACAGGAAGGTTGGTGGGTCATTATACAGGAAGGTTGGTGGGTCATTATACAGGAAGGTTGGTGGGTCATTTTTCAGCAAGGTTGGTGGGTCATTATGCAGCGAGGCTGGTGGGTCATTATACAACAAAATTAGTGGGTCATTATACAGCGAGGTTGGTGGGTCATTATACAGGAAGGTTGGTGGGTCATTATTCAGCAAGGTTGGTGGATCATTATACAGCGAGGCTGATGGGTCATTATATTTCACCATCCGGTCTTGCACTGCGACTATTTTGGTCTCTGGCTTGACGCTGTCCAAGTTTGTGGCGTCAGACCCACTGGGTGTACGTGGTGACGACCCCTGAGTGTACGTGGTGACGACCACTGAGTGTACGTGGTGACGACCACTGGGTGTACGTGGTGACGACCCCTGAGTGTACGTGGTGACGACCACTGAGTGTACGTGGCGACGACCACTGAGTGTACGTGGTGACGACCACTGAGTGTACGTGGTGACGACCACTGAGTGTACGTGGTGACGACCACTGGGTGTACGTGGCGACGACCACTGAGTGTACGTGGTGACGACCACTGAGTGTACGTGGCGACGACCACTGGGTGTACGTGGCGACGACCACTGAGTGTACGTGGTGACGACCACTGAGTGTACGTGGCGACGACCACTGGGTGTACGTGGCGACGACCACTGAGTGTACGTGGCGACGACCCCTGGGTGTACGTGGCGACGACCACTGAGTGTACGTGGCGACGACCACTGAGTGTACGTGGCGACGACCACTGGGTGTACGTGGCGACGACCCCTGGGTGTACGTGGTGACGACCACTGGGTGTACGTGGCGACGACCCCTGGGTGTACGTGGTGACGACCACTGGGTGTACGTGGCGACGACCCCTGGGTGTACGTGGTGACGACCACTGAGTGTACGTGGCGACGACCCCTGGGTGTACGTGGTGACGACCCCTGGGTGTACGTGGTGACGACCCCTGGGTGTACGTGGCGACGACCACTGAGTGTACGTGGCGACGACCCCTGGGTGTACGTGGTGACGACCCCTGGGTGTACGTGGCGACGACCACTGAGTGTACGTGGCGACGACCCCTGGGTGTACGTGGCGACGACCACTGAGTGTACGTGGCGACGACCACTGAGTGTACGTGGCGACGACCACTGGGTGTACGTGGCGACGACCCCTGGGTGTACGTGGTGACGACCACTGGGTGTACGTGGCGACGACCCCTGGGTGTACGTGGTGACGACCACTGGGTGTACGTGGCGACGACCCCTGGGTGTACGTGGTGACGACCCCTGGGTGTACGTGGTGACGACCCCTGGGTGTACGTGGTGACGACCACTGAGTGTACGTGGTGACGACCACTGGGTGTACGTGGTGACGACCCCTGGGTGTACGTGGTGACGACCACTGAGTGTACGTGGTGACGACCACTGGGTGTACGTGGCGACGACCCCTGGGTGTACGTGGCGACGACCACTGGGTGTACGTGGCGACGACCCCTGGGTGTACGTGGCGACGACCCCTGGGTGTACGTGGTGACGACCCCTGGGTGTACGTGGTGACGACCCCTGAGTGTACGTGGTGACGACCACTGAGTGTACGTGGTGACGACCACTGAGTGTACGTGGTGACGACCACTGAGTGTACGTGGTGACGACCACTGAGTGTACGTGGTGACGACCACTGAGTGTACGTGGTGACGACCACTGAGTGTACGTGGTGACGACCACTGAGTGTACGTGGTGACGACCACTGAGTGTACGTGGTGACGACCACTGAGTGTACGTGGTGACGACCACTGAGTGTACGTGGTGACGACCACTGAGTGTACGTGGTGACGACCACTGAGTGTACGTGGCGACGACCACTGGGTGTACGTGGCGACGACCACTGGGTGTACGTGGCGACGACCACTGAGTGTACGTGGCGACGACCACTGGGTGTACGTGGTGACGACCACTGGGTGTACGTGGTGACGACCACTGAGTGTACGTGGTGACGACCACTGAGTGTACGTGGTGACGACCACTGAGTGTACGTGGTGACGACCACTGGGTGTACGTGGTGACGACCACTGGGTGTACGTGGTGACGACCACTGGGTGTACGTGGTGACGACCACTGGGTGTACGTGGTGACGACCACTGGGTGTACGTGGTGACGACCTCGTACTAGTCTGGTGGCAAGCCTTTGAACCTTTTTCCAGTTTAGTCTTATGCTTGACTAGATATGGACTCCATACTGGAGCCGCATACTCCAGGAATGGTCTGACATATGTGGTATATAATGTTCTGAAAGATTCCTTACCGGAGTTTCTAAAGGCCGTTCTTATGTTAGCCAACCTGACATATGCCGCTGATGTTAGCCTCTTGATATGGGCTTCAGGGGACAGGTCTGGCGTGATATCAACCCCCAGAGCCTTCTCTCTCTGACTCTTGAAGTATTTCATCTCCAAAATGATACCTTGTAACTGGTCTCCTACTCCCTACCCCTAACTTCATTACATTAAATTTGCTTGGGTTAAATTCTAACAACCATTTGTTCGACCATTCCTGCCGCTTGTCCAGGTCTTCTTGAAGCCTCAAGCTGTCCTGCTTTGTCTTAATCCTTCTCATAATTTTGGCATCGTCCGCAAACATTGAGAGGAATGAGTCTATACCCTCCGGGAGATCATTTACGTATATCAGAAACAGGATAGGTCCGAGTACCAGGATAGGTCCCCTGTGGGACTCCACTGGTGACTTCACGATAATCGGAGGTCTCACCCCTCACCGTAACTCTCTGCTTCCTATTGCTTAAATACTCCCTTATCCACTGGAGCGCCCTACCAGTTACTCCTGCCTGTTTCTCCAGCTTGTGTGTGTGTGTGTGTGTGTGTGTGTGTGTGTGTGTGTGTGTGTGTGTGTGTGTGTGTGTGGAGGCTGTTGTGAGTGCACCTGAACACAACCCGAGCTCCGTGTTTCCCAGTCGTGTTGTCGTGCCTATATCTGGGCTGACGGCAGAGTTGTGTGTTGATGAACTATTTACAGTTTGTCTCTCACTCTCACTTTATCTTTCCCCTCTAGCACATGTCTCGCCCCTTCCCCTCTTCTTCTCAGTAATTCCCCTCACAGCAACCCCCTTCACCAGCGGCATACCCTTCAGATATAACCTCCCGCAGCACCATACTCACAGCAACACCCCTCCCAGCATCACCCCTCCAAACTTGACCCCCCCCCAGAGTGCCCCCGTCCCGTAGCCCCGCCGCATCATCCCCCAGCAGTAACGACCGTTGTGGTGCCCCACAGATGCGGGTGATGCTGCAGGTGTGGATGCTGGTGCCTGGGACCCGGGCCCGCAGGGTGCTGCTCCTCCTCCTGCTCATCAGCCTCCTGCTCGCCTCCCAGATCGTCACTCATCACGCCCGTCCAGGTGAGTCCTCGAGACGCCCAGGTGAGTCCTCAAGAGTCATGAGTAGTAGTAGGCATCCATCAGTGTCAGGAGACTATGGAGTTGCTCTCTGGTTGTCGGACTGGAGCGGCCTCTCCCGGGCGCAAAGCCAGAGTAGGTTGATACGGAGGAGAAGCTGTTACCCAAGCAGCAGGTTTCCCCTCGGAACCCCGAAAGTCTCCAATGGAAAGGCAAACGCCAATACGATTGGTTCCAGCGCCGTCGCAGGAACTGTCAGAACGAGGATGAAGGCAACAACGAACTGCCCCCAGGGGGCTCCAGCTCCGGGGTTGACCTCGAAGTTGGTGCAAGAAGACACAGGGACGCCAGACCCGGAGACCGCCGTGGTCGGGGCCGGAGAAGAACCACCCCAGCAAGGGCAAGAACGACCCCAGTCTCCTGAAGCAGAGCCTGGGGGGCCGCCCGAGCCCCGGGGGGCGGACGGCCCGGTCCCGTACCTACGGGTTCCAGACACAGGTCGTCGCAGCCCTCTTCCACCCGAGGCCCGTTCCCTTCATGACCCAGCAGCAGGAAGAGTGATAATTATTAAATACAACAATTATTATTACAATAATTTTTATAATAATATAACTAATTAATAATTATTCACAAGTGTCATTATAGTGTACACGAGTGTCATTATAGTGTACACGAGTGTCATTATAGTGTACACGAGTGTCATTATAGTGTACACGAGTGTCATTATAGTGTACACGAGTGTCATTATAGTGTACACGAGTGTCATTATAGTGTACACGAGTGTCATTATAGTGTACACGAGTGTCATTATAGTGTACACGAGTGTCATTATAGTGTACACGAGTGTCATTATAGTGTACACGAGTGTCATTATAGTGTACACGAGTGTCATTATAGTGTACACGAGTGTCATTATAGTGTACACGAGTGTCATTATAGTGTACACGAGTGTCATTATAGTGTACACGAGTGTCATTATAGTGTACACGAGTGTCATTATAGTGTACACGAGTGTCATTATAGTGTACACGAGTGTCATTATAGTGTACACGAGTGTCATTATAGTGTACACGAGTGTCATTATAGTGTACACGAGTGTCATTATAGTGTACACGAGTGTCATTATAGTGTACACGAGTGTCATTATAGTGTACACGAGTGTCATTATAGTGTACACGAGTGTCATTATAGTGTACACGAGTGTCATTATAGTGTACACGAGTGTCATTATAGTGTACACGAGTGTCATTATAGTGTACACGAGTGTCATTATAGTGTACACGAGTGTCATTATAGTGTACACGAGTGTCATTATAGTGTACACGGGTGCCATTATAGTGTACACGGGTGCCATTATAGTGTACACGGGTGCCATTATAGTGTACACGGGTGCCATTATAGTGTACACGGGTGTCATTATAGTGTACACGGGTGTCATTATAGTGTACACGGGTGCCATTATAGTGTACAAGGGTGCCATTATAGTGTACAAGGGTGCCATTATAGTGTACAAGGGTGCCATTATAGTGTACAAGGGTGCCATTATAGTGTACAAGGGTGCCATTATAGTGTACAAGGGTGCCATTATAGTGTACACGGGTGCCATTATAGTGTACAAGGGTGCCATTATAGTGTACAAGGGTGCCATTATAGTGTACAAGGGTGCCATTATAGTGTACAAGGGTGCCATTATAGTGTACACGGGTGTCATTATAGTGTACACGGGTGCCATTATAGTGTACACGGGTGCCATTATAGTGTACAAGGGTGCCATTATAGTGTACACGGGTGTCATTATAGTGTACACGGGTGTCATTATAGTGTACACGGGTGTCATTATAGTGTACACGGGTGCCATTATAGTGTACAAGGGTGCCATTATAGTGTACAAGGGTGCCATTAAAGTGTACAAGGGTGCCATTATAGTGTACACGGGTGCCATTATAGTGTACACAAGTGTCATTATAGTGTACACGAGTGTCATTATAGTGTACACGGGTGTCATTATAGTGTACACGAGTGTCATTATAGTGTACACAAGTGACAGTAAAGTGTACAAAGGTGACAGTAAAGTGTACACAGCTTCCAGTGAGAGTACAGTACACATACGTGACTTAACAAGGCGGGGTTCTAAACACTACAAGAAACCTTAAACAAATGTCTTCACTCATTCACAACCAAGACTTTAAGTGGCTCTCTGCCGCACTGGTCAAACTTATGTTAGCTCTTGATCATTGTGTTCTCAGGGTGGCTCCCAGCCATGTGGCGAGGTGGCTCCCAGCCATGTGGCGAGGTGGCTCCCAGCCATGTGGCGAGGTGGCTCCCAGCCATGTGGCGAGGTGGCTCCCAGCCATGTGGCGAGGTGGCTCCCAGCCATGTGGCGAGGTGGCTCCCAGCCATGTGGCGAGGTGGCTCCCAGCCATGTGGCGAGGTGGCTCCCAGCCATGTGGCGAGGTGGCTCCCAACCAAGTGGTGAGGCTGCTCCCCGGTATGTTGCGAGGTGGCTCCCCGGTATGTGACGAGGTGGCTCCCAGGCATGTGGCGAGGTGGCTCCCGGGCATGTGGCGAGGTTCCTGCAAGATTTAAGGCAATCGTCAGTGGCGTGTTTTTGCGGATCCCCGGCCGCAAAAACATGGAACGCTCCCATGTTTTTATCAATCCTCAAGAAATGTGTCGAGGTTCTTATGTCTCGCAACTGATTTGTCAACCAGGCCTACTCAGGCCAATATTTGTCAAGAGAAACCGGATATTAACAGACCAGTTGCCTCAGGAGGAACCTGAGTTCACTCACCTTTGGTTGCGCTTCCATCCTTCCATCACAAGTGGTCGGCCGCCCGGGACTGAGCATACAGCCCTGCTCTTGTGCCGGGTAAGTCCACTACGGGCTCACCATAACCCGTATTGCTTGCCGCTCCTGTGCCGGGTAAGTCCACTACGGGCTCACCATAACCCGTGCTACTTGCAACTTTTTGTTCCGAGTGGCTGAATCTAAAACGACAACAACAACAACGCCGAGGACTTGCTTGCCCGCTGGGCGCCAGAAACTTGCTTGATCGGCTGTGTACCACCTCACCTGGTCCTCTGAAATATCATTAACATGCTCCGGTTTCACTCGACACAAGACAAGCGGAGTAGCGCCTGCTGACGCCTGCTTAAAAAGCAAAGAAACCAGCTCTCTGTTTTCCCAATCATCCTCACCCAAACACTGTAGACTGGCTAGTCTTGAAGACAAGGACCCAGATTCACGAAACAGTTGCGCAAGTACTTACGAACCTCTACATCTTTCATCATTATTTGACGGCTTTGGTTACATTTATTAAACAGTTTACAAGCATGAAAACTTGTCAATCAACTGTTCTTATTGTTATAAACAGCCTCCTGGTGCTTCGCAGCTCATTAACTGTTTAATAATTGTAAACAAAGCCGCCAAAGATTTAGAAAAGATGGACAGGTTCGTAAGTGCTTGCGTAACTGCTTCGTGAATCTGGCCCAAGGGCACAGGAGAGGGAGAGGGGGTGATAACCATGTGTGGAGGAGAGACAAGTCATAGTACAGCGGTATGCATGTCGTCGACAGAGCCACCCAGATACGCCAGCAGACGCCATTCTGATGGCTTCTCGTGGCTCCTGTACCTTGAGGTTCTAATCTATGCCTACCATAGATTAGAACATTTTACTGTACACAGGTGACAGTATAGTGTATATAAGTAACATTACAGTGTACACATGTGACAATAATGAACACAGATAACAGTATAGTGTACATATGCGACAGTATAGTGTCTATGGACGACAATATAGTGAACACAAGGAACAGGACAGGTACAGGATGATGACTTTCTAGACCAGCATCCGTTGATGGTAGATGGTGTGCCTAGACCGTGGAGTACCCCCATCAAGAAGCGCGGACCTCATCCCTGATTGCTCAAACGTAATGGAATTATAATACTCCTGGAAGACCATACGCTGTTCGAAGATGATATAACCTTATAAAGGCAGTTGGAACAGTATCATAACCTGGTAGATTCCGAGACAAAAATATCTAGCAAATATAAACGCGAGAAAAATAGCGGCCATCCTCAGTAATATCTAAAAGCATGGTGCCACCAGTATACTGTGATGGAACATTGCTTCTCTTAGAAAACTATATTCTGACTTCCATCACAAGGATATGACTGAAGACATAGATATTGTTCCCCTTGCAAGAAAATCTAATTCCTGTTGGTAACACCCCGTAAAATTCGTTAAAAACAAGTGTTTGACGAATCAAGACGCACATGTTTTACGTATCTTAAAAATGAATGCCCTTAAGCCACTCCCCGCTCAAGAAGAAAATGAAGGAGATAGGTTTCAGTATCATGGTATCCAGGAACACGTGGGTTAACTCTACACTAAATCTATATAAATAAAAATTAAAATGTTCGTTTCTTCAAAATCGCTAATCTCCGAAAGTTCTTCACCGATTGCTTTGAAATTTTCACACAACGTTCCATTCGCATCCGAGCGGGTTTTTATATGCATACTATATAGATGTCACGTCTGTGACAGGAAAAAAAAAATGTTTTTTTTTTAACTGTTTTTATGTGAGGGAAATCTTCGAAACCTCTTTACCGATTACTTTAAAATTTTAACACAACGTTGCATTCGAATAGGCGCGTGTTTTTATATACCTACTATATACATGCCTCACCTGTGACAGGTAAAAACATGTTATTTTTGGAAAACAACGCCATTTGTTGGACGTAAGAGCAACACACGCTGTAATCTCCTAAATTTTTTCACCGATTGCCTTGAAATTTTGACACAACCTTCCATTTGAATACACCTGTGTTTTTATATACCTTCTATATATATGCCATACCTGTAAGAGGTAAAAACATGCTTTTTTGGAAAAACAGTGCCATCTGTTGCATGTAAGAACAACACAATACTAATACTAAATATGTTATGTTTCAATTTCAATGTTTTTGATTGCTTAATAGGCCGAGTGATTATCTTTATTTTCCATAAATTATTTCCAATTGGTTTATTTGAATTATTATTATTATAGTATACTATGAACATAAAATATTGACTTAGTTATATTAGTTTAGGCTAGGTTAAGATAGGTTAGGTTAGGTAGGGTAGTTTAGTTTCGGTCATATATCTACGTTATTTTTAACTCAAAACAAATAAAATGAACTCATACATAATGAAATAGATTGGTCTATCATTTCATAAGAAAAAAATTAGAAAAATATGTAAATTCAGGAAAACTTGGCTTATTATGCAAATTGGGCCTTGCATAGCAGGCCGAGTACGACGTTCTGGCTACTAGGTACAACATATATATATATATATATATATATATATATATATATATATATATATATATATATATATATATATATATATATATATATAATGTCGTACCTAGTAGCCAGAACGCACTTCTCGGCCTACTATGCAAGGCCCGATTTGCCTTATAAGCCAAGTTTTCCCAAATTAATATATTTTCTCTAATTTTTTTCTTATGAAATGATAAAGCTACCCATTTCATTATGTATGAGGTCAATTTTTTTTTATTGGAGTTAAAATTAACGTAGATATATGACCGAACCTAACCAACCCTACCTAACCTAACCTAACCTATCTTTATAGGTTAGGTTAGGTAGCCGAAAAAGTTAGGTTAGGTTAGGTAGGTTAGGTTGTCGAAAATCAATTCATGAAAACTTGGCTTATTAGGCAAATTGGGCCTTGCATAGTAGGCTGAGAAGTGCGTTCTGGCTACTAGGTACGACATATATATATATATATATATATATATATATATATATATATATATATATATATATATATATATATATATATATATATATATATATATATATTATTTATATAATAACAAATTTCATCATATATAATTTACAAAATTACATTTTTATTTCATTATAACTTTTCATTAGAGCCTCGAACTCACTGAGTTTGAGTATGTGTGCAAATGTATAAGTTGTGTTTCAGTGTGGTTTTAACTATCCTATATTATATAATTACGTATTCTAAAAGTTCTTCTGAACCAATGGTTTTGTTTCTGGTGTTGTTGACAGTGTCTGAAGTGGAGGTCAGCGAGCCGCCTGACCCGACCGTGGTGGAGCACCAGGCTGGCGGCGAGGCTGAGGGCGCTAAGACTCCCGCACCGTCGCCCACCCCTAACACTGACGTGAGTCTTGTCACTGCTGACGGTACCGTAGCACACAGCCTGGTACAGCTGCTGCTTCTGCCGCCGCCTCTGTGTTGGTGCACCCGCTCCACGCTCACCTCGTCTGCTTATTAACGTGACAGTAACCGATAACTGACTCTTTACACAACTAGGTTTCACCTCTAGACATTTCGAGAGTCGACAATGGTCTTTATTCTGCATTAGTTCGGTTACTTGTATATTATTTGCTTAAATGTATAATTATTTCATTACTGATATCTTCTTATATATATAAGAATAGAGTGCTGACTTTACTATGATACTAACACTGCCTTCAGTGCAATAACTACTGATTCACAATGGCCTTAATATCTACTCTAATCACATCTTTTATTCTAACATGGTGTGTTACAATATATTTATTTTTTTGAGGCATCCCGTCCTCGTAAAGAAAGGCCAAAGTCCATTCCATTCATCCGCCAAACACCACTGTTTATGAATTAAAAACGCCTTACACATGACTCGCAACTGATGACGTCCAAACACTTCCGGAACAAGTGCTTCACTGACGACTTTTGTTCGAACTACAACGCTGTAAATGCTTCACCTACGTACTACAAATACAAATAATCGTCAACAGAACATAAACACCTAACCTAACCTATGACTAAACATGCGCAATATGCTAATATATAATAATATTAATTTATATTTGAGAAAATTTCTGTTTTGAATGAACACTACGTTAAAATTGATGAATACGTCTTTGGGATCGATCACTGGATGGAATGGACTTGGTCCGAGGATGGGTCGAAAAAATCAGCAACGCTCAGCTGACGCCATACATACACCATCTAGCCTTCGCCAACAAGTGCATCAACTCCATCTGTAACACCTGTCTAGTTTAGCTGTCGCCCTTGTAGCACACAAGAAATCAACACCAACAACTCGTGAGCCTTGCCAATTAAATGAACAAATCCACAAGGGCCGTGACGAGGATTCGATCCTGCGTCCGGGAGCATCCCAGACACTGGCTTAGTCTTGCCAATTAAAGACTGACATGCCATTGTGACGCGTCCCCCAACACCTCCACTCGTCCAGTCAACCTTGACACAAACTGCCCATACCGTACCATAACGAAGACGAAGAGTTACAGGTGACTCTCTCTTGGTGTCATAAGTACTATCTTAGCCGGCCACCACCACCCCTCTAACCCTCAAGACTCTGTCCAACCCCCTAGACCCTAGCAATCCCCAGCCAGACACTATCCTAGCCGGCTACCAAGCCAGATGCTAAGCAGGCCACCGCCACCACCTCAAATAATACACTAATCAGGCCCCACACCCTGGCTGGCCACCCACACAACCCCAACCCTGGCTGGCCACCCACACAACCCCAACCCTGGCTGGCCACCCACACAACCCCAACCCTGGCTGGCCACCCACACAACCCCAACCCTGGCTGGCCACCCACACAACCCCAACCCTGGCTGGCCACCCACACAACCCCAACCCTGGCTGGCCACCCACACAACCCCAACCCTGACTGGCCACCCACACAACCCCAACCCTGGCTGGCCACCCACACAACCCCAACCCTGGCTGGCCACCCACACAACCCCAACCCTGGCTGGCCACCCACACAACCCCAACCCTGGCTGGCCACCCACACAACCCCAACCCTGGCTGGCCACCCACACAACCCCAACCCTGGCTGGCCACCCACACAACCCCAACCCTGGCTGGCCACCCACACAACCCCAACCCTGGCTGGCCACCCACACAACCCCAACCCTGGCTGGCCACCCACACAACCCCAACCCTGGCTGGCCACCCACACAACCCCAACCCTGGCTGGCCACCCACACAACCCCAACCCTGGCTGGCCACCCACACAACCCCAACCCTGGCTGGCCACCCACACAACCCCAACCCTGGCTGGCCACCCACACAACCCCAACCCTGGCTGGCCACCCACACAACCCCAACCCTGGCTGGCCACCCACACAACCCCAACCCTGGCTGGCCACCCACACAACCCCAACCCTGGCTGGCCACCCACACAACCCCATCCCTGGCTGGCCACCCACACAACCCCAACCCTGGCTGGCCACCCACACAACCCCAACCCTGGCTGGCCACCCACACAACCCCAACCCTGGCTGGCCACCCACACAACCCCAACCCTGGCTGGCCACCCACACAACCCCAACCCTGGCTGGCCACCCACACAACCCCAACCCTGGCTGGCCACCCACACAACCCCGACCCTGGCTGGCCACCCACACAACCCAGCCGCCTCGCTTGTACAGCAGTAATTGAGTCTTCTTAATTAATCTACTACTTACCTTTCTCACTAAACTTACTTGAACTTGAACATGATCGAGACACAATAAAACAACTGAGGTTCATGACAAACTTTAAACATTTAAAAAAATAATATTTAAAAAAGAATCCATTTAACAGTTTATATATGAAAAGTTATTATTAAAAATTTATATATAAAAAATATTTAAATAGCTAAACACAAATATATTTTATAACTAAATATTTATTAATATAATAAAATAATATTTAAATAGCTGTTAAAATATGTAATAGCTAAACATACAAATATTTAAATATTACAAAAATAATTAAAATAATGTTGAATTATTTTTTCTATTTTGTATTGATGTGACGTGGTGGACGTGAAGGACTGGAAGGCGAGCGGGAAGGAGGACCCGCGGAACGCCATCCTGGAGGGACTGTCTCAGCTGCAGACCAAGGAGCTGCAGAAGGTGCAGCGCTTCCTGGACGCCACCAACAACCCCGCCGCCGTCCCCACCACCAGGATAGAACACGCTCTCCAGACCCTCAAGGTCTCTATCCTCTCTTCATCAAGCACCAGCTTCCTTGATGAAGCTGGTGCTTGATGAAGCTGGTGCTTGATGAAGCTGGTGCTTGATGAAGCTGGTGCTTGATGAAGCTGGTGCTTGATGAAGCTGGTGCTTGATGAAGCTGGTGCTTGATGAAGCTGGTGCTTGAAGAAGCTGGTGCTTGATGAAGCTGGTGCTTGATGAAGCTGGTGCTTGATGAAGCTGGTGCTTGATGAAGCTGGTGCTTGATGAAGCTGGTGCTTGATGAAGCTGGTGCTTGATGAAGCTGGTGCTTGATGAAGCTGGTGCTTGATGAAGCTGGTGCTTGATGAAGCTGGTGCTTGAAGAAGCTGGTGCTTGATGAAGCTGGTGCTTGATGAAGCTGGTGCTTGATGAAGCTGGTGATGGATGAAGTTGATGCGTGATGAAGCTGGTGCTTGATGAAGCTGGTGCTTGATGAAGCTGGTGCTTGATGAAGCTGGTGCTTGATGAAGCTGGTGCTTGATGAAGCTGGTGCTTGAAGAAGCTGGTGCTTGATGAAGCTGGTGCTTGATGAAGCTGGTGCTTGATGAAGCTGGTGCTTGATGAAGCTGGTGCTTGATGAAGCTGGTGCTTGATGAAGCTGGTGCTTGATGAAGCTGGTGCTTGATGAAGCTGGTGATGGATGAAGTTGATGCGTGATGAAGCTGGTGCTTGATGAAGCTGGTGCTTGATGAAGCTGGTGCTTGATGAAGCTGGTGCTTGATGAAGCTGGTGCTTGATGAAGCTGGTGCTTGAAGAAGCTGGTGCTTGATGAAGCTGGTGCTTGATGAAGCTGGTGCTTGATGAAGCCGGTGCTTGATGAAGCTGGTGCTTGATGAAGCTGGTGCTTGATGAAGCTGGTGCTTGATGAAGCTGGTGCTTGATGAAGCTGGTGCTTGATGAAGCTGGTGATGGATGAAGTTGATGCGTGATGAAGCTGGTGCTTGATGAAGCTGGTGCTTGATGAAGCTGGTGATGGATGAAGTTGATGCGTGATGAAGCTGGTGCTTGATGAAGCTGGTGCTTGATGAAGCTGGTGCTTGATGAAGCTGGTGCTTGATGAAGCTGGTGCTTGATGAAGCTGGTGCTTGATGAAGCTGGTGCTTGATGAAGCTGGTGCTTGATGAAGCTGGTGCTTGATGAAGCTGATGCTTGATGAAGCTGGTGCTTGATGAAGCTGGTGCTTGATGAAGCTGGTGCTTGATGAAGCTGATGCTTGATGAAGCTGGTGCTTGATGAAGCTAAAGCTTGATCAAAGGTCTGTGTGAGGGTGAAGACGTCAGGTGAATCAGCACTCACAGCTTCACGGCCAAACCTGATGACACATGCTCTCGTTGTGAAAAGTATCACTCACTCTTTATTAGGAGTGATGTGACATTTGACAAAATGGCTTATCACTAAGATAAAGTAGTCTGGAGTCAGACTATTATAACTTTATATAGAATTCTTGAATATTGTTGCACAAAATGGTACACAGATATCAAAGGATATTGAAACCTTCACTCATGTTACAAGAGGACACGTTGACCAGACATGACACTGGTGGCGAGGGAGACATGACACTGGTGGCGAGGGAGGCATGACACTGGTGGCGAGGGAGACATGACACTGGTGGCGAGGCAGACATGACACTGGTGGCGAGGCAGACATGACACTGGTGGCGAGGCAGACATGACACTGGTGGCGAGGGAGACATGACACTGGTGGCGAGGGACACATGACACTGGTGGCGAGGGACACGTGACACTGGAGGCGAGGGAGACATGACACTGGTGGCGAGGGAGACATGACACTGGTGGCGAGGGAGACATGACACTGGTGGCGAGGGAGACATGACACTGGTGGCGAGGGAGACATGACACTGGTGGCGAGGGAGACATGACACTGGTGGCGAGGGAGACATGACACTGGTGGCGAGGGAGACATGACACTGGTGGCGAGGGAGACATGACACTGGTGGCGAGGGAGACATGACACTGGTGGCGAGGCAGACATGACACTGGTGGCGAGGCAGACATGACACTGGTGGCGAGGCAGACGTGACACTGGTGGCGAGGGACACGTGACACTGGTGGCGAGGGACACGTGACACTGGAGGCGAGGGACACGTGACACTGGAGGCGAGGGAGACATGACACTGGTGGCGAGGGAGACATGACACTGGTGGCGAGGGAGACATGACACTGGTGGCGAGGCAGACATGACACTGGTGGCGAGGCAGACATGACACTGGTGGCGAGGCAGACGTGACACTGGTGGCGAGGCAGACGTGACACTGGAGGCGAGGGACACGTGACACTGGAGGCGAGGGACACGTGACACTGGAGGCGAGGGACACGTGACACTGGAGGCGAGGGACACGTGACACTGGAGGCGAGGGACACGTGACACTGGAGGCGAGGGACACGTGACACTGGAGGCGAGGGACACGTGACACTGGAGACGAGGGACACGTGACACTGGAGGCGAGGGACACGTGACACTGGAGGCGAGGGACACGTGACACTGGAGGCGAGGGACACGTGACACTGGAGGCGAGGGACACGTGACACTGGTGGCGAGGGACACGTGACACTGGAGGCGAGGGACACATGACACTGGAGGCGAGGGACACATGACACTGGAGGCGAGGCAGACGTGACACTGGAGGCGAGGGACACGTGACACTGGAGGCGAGGGACACGTGACACTGGAGGCGAGGGACACGTGACACTGGAGGCGAGGGACACGTGACACTGGAGGCGAGGGACACGTGACACTGGTGGCGAGGGACACGTGACACTGGTGGCGAGGGACACGTGACACTGGAGGCGAGGGACACGTGACACTGGAGGCGAGGGACACGTGACACTGGTGGCGAGGGACACGTGACACTGGAGGCGAGGGACACGTGACACTGGAGGCGAGGGACACGTGACACTGGAGGCGAGGGACACGTGACACTGGAGGCGAGGGACACGTGACACTGGAGGCGAGGGACACGTGACACTGGAGGCGAGGGACACGTGACACTGGAGGCGAGGGACACGTGACACTGGAGGCGAAGGACACGTGACACTGGAGGCGAGGGACACGTGACACTGGAGGCGAGGGACACATGGCACTGGAGGCGAGGGACACATGACACTGGAGGCGAGGGACACATGACACTGGAGGCGAGGGACACATGACACTGTTGGCAAGGTAATCACTGACGCTGCGCCACGCTCTGCCACAGGCGGGAATAACATAGCCACATTACTGACGTTGAACTTCACCTCACTTTATTGTGAGCATAGAGGCTCCTGCTATATTCCCCGGTGTCCCCATGGAGACGTGCGTCCCCATGGAAGTGTCCCCATGGACATGCGTCCCCATGGAAGTGTCCCCATGGACGTGCGTCCCCATGGAAGTGTCCCCATGGACGTGCGTCCCCATGGAAGTGTCCCCATGGAGACGTGCGTCCCCATGGAAGTGTCCCTGTAACGGGGGGTGGGGGAAATAGCTCTATCTTGTCCATTATTCCACCCCCCAGTTAACTAACGAGGCCGGGGGAAACAGCTCTCTCTAGTCCGTTATCCCGTCCTCAGTTAGCTAACTATTCTAGAGCACCTCCAGAGTTCCTAAGGCAACCTCTCTCGTTCAACACCTTGTAACCTAGGTATTTGAATACCTAGGTGCTAAGACTACAAGGCGCCGTCACTTGATCAGTTACCCGAAACTCTAGAGAGAACTCTAGAATACAGTATCACTGCCACAAACGTATAAGAGGAAACGAAAGGAAAGAAATGAAAAGTGAAGTAATTAGTGAGGGTTTGGGGTGAGAGGTAGAGAGGTGGGAGGAGCGAGGAGGGTCATTAGTTGAAAGTGAGAGTTTAGAGAGGGGGTGGAGGGAGAGGTGTAGATAGGTAGAAGTAGAAGAGTAGATAGTAGAAGTAGAAGAGTAGATAGTAGAAGACGAAATGCTGCCACCATCCATTCATGATCATTACATACAAGACAAGGAATGGAACTTGCCTGTATCACAAAATTCTCAAAGGATGTTATCATGAGTTCATTATTAGTATGTTCCCTCTGTACCATGTATCAACTCCAAACATGCACTCATTTATATCATGAACCCAGTAACCACAGAGGCTTTCTCAAATCCTCAACTCAAAGCTCTAGGGAACAAAGTTAAACACAATTTAAATAATAAATTCATAATTATATTTCACATGAAGTATCATAATTTAGCAATTCAATTAAAATGTTCCAGTTTAATATGCAAAGTGAGTCATCATCCAAGAATTCGAGAACCCTACAACTTGACTGCCCCTGATCATCACACAACATATGTAAACACGACCAAGTCACCTTACTGTTCACTCACCGAGGACGGAGTCTAAGTTGAATAGAGAGGGGGGGGGGTCTGTAGCTTGACAGAGACTGTCTCGCCCCTGCCGGCCGACAGCCTCCCTGCTAGGGACGTCGTCTCTGCTCTCGTCTGCTGTTCTGTCTCTTAATGCTTTCTGCTCGATAGTTCTCAGAGTATTTATTGGGGAACCTAGTAGCTAACTCCGCCCACAAATAGATAGCCTCCGGCACTACCAAGCCACTCCTTAAACGTCGGCATGTTTGAAGGCTACCCGGCTCCAATTATACGCTTAGCGGAAGCAAGGTGAAATTCTCATGATCTGACCTCAGGTCACTTGGGGTCATTAACGCTTTGAGGTGTGAGATCTCAGGCAGACAACTGGCGCCTCTCAGATCCTTGTCTGTGACTCATGTTCTATATATATTTTAAATAAACTAACCCAAACACTTTTACAGTGTTACATCCCCATGGACATGCGTCCCCATGGAAGTGTCCCCATGGACGTGCGTCCCCATGGAAGTGTCCCCATGGACGTGCGTCCCCATGGACGTGCGTCCCCATGGAAGTGTCCCCATGGACGTGCGTCCCCATGGAAGTGTCCCCATGGACGTGCGTCCCCATGGAAGCGTCCCCATGGACGTGCGTCCCCATGGAAGTGTGCCCATGGACGTGCGTCCCCATGGAAGTGTCCCCATGGACGTACGTCCCCATGGAAGTGTCCCCATGGACGTGCGTCCCCATGGAAGTGTCCCCATGGACGTGCGTCCCCATGGAAGTGTCCCCATGGACGTGCGTCCCCATGGAAGTGTCCCCATGGACGTGCGTCCCCATGGAAGTGTCCCCATGGACGTGCGTCCCCATGGAAGTGTCCCCATGGACGTGCGTCCCCATGGAAGTGTCCCCATGGACGTGCGTCCCCATGGACGTGCGTCCCCATGGACGTGCGTCCCCATGGACGTGTCCCCATGGACGTGCGTCCCCATGGACGTGTCCCCATGGACGTGTCCCCATGGACGTGCGTCCCCATGGACGAGCGTCCCCATGGACGTGCGTCCCCATGGACGAGCGTCCCCATGGACGTGCGTCCCCATGGACGAGCGTCCCCATGGACGTGCGTCCCCATGGAAGTGTCCCCATGGACGTGCGTCCCCATGGAAGTGTCCCCATGGACGTGCGTCCCCATGGAAGTGTCCCCATGGACGTGCGTCCCCATGGAAGTGTCCCCATGGACGTGCGTCCCCATGGAAGTGTCCCCATGGACGTGCGTCCCCATGGAAGTGTCCCCATGGACGTGCGTCCCCATGGAAGTGTCCCCATGGACGTGCGTCCCCATGGAAGTGTCCCCATGGACGTGCGTCCCCATGGACGTGCGTCCCCATGGAAGTGTCCCCATGGACGTGCGTCCCCATGGAAGTGTCCCCATGGACGTGCGTCCCCATGGAAGTGTCCCCATGGACGTGCGTCCCCATGGAAGTGTCCCCATGGACGTGCGTCCCCATGGAAGTGTCCCCATGGACGTGCGTCCCCATGGAAGTGTCCCCATGGACGTGCGTCCCCATGGAAGTGTCCCCATGGACGTGCGTCCCCATGGACGTGCGTCCCCATGGACGTGCGTCCCCATGGACGTGCGTCCCCATGGACGTGCGTCCCCATGGAAGTGTCCCCATGGACGTGCGTCCCCATGGAAGCGTCCCCATGGAAGTGTCCCCATGGACGTGCGTCCCCATGGAAGTGTCCCCATGGACGTGCGTCCCCATGGAAGTGTCCCCATGGACGTGCGTCCCCATGGAAGCGTCCCCATGGAAGTGTCCCCATGGACGTGCGTCCCCATGGAAGTGTCCCCATGGAAGTGCGTCCCCATGGAAGTGTCCCCATGGACGTGCGTCCCCATGGACGTGCGTCCCCATGGAAGTGTCCCTATGGACGTGCGTCCCCATGGAAGTGTCCCTATGGACGTGCGTCCCCATGGAAGTGTCCCCATGGACGTGCGTCCCCATGGAAGTGTCCCCATGGACGTGCGTCCCCATGGAAGTGTCCCCATGGACGTGCGTCCCCATGGAAGTGTCCCCATGGAAGTGTCCCCATGGACGTGCGTCCCCATGGACGTGCGTCCCCATGGAAGTGTCCCCATGGACGTGCGTCCCCATGGATGTGTCCCCATGGATGTGTCCCCATGGACGTGCGTCCCCATGGAAGTGCGTCCCCATGGAAGTGCGTCCCCATGGAAGTGTCCCCATGGACGTGCGTCCCCATGGAAGTGTCCCCATGGACGTGCGTCCCCATGGAAGTGTCCCCATGGAAGCGTCCCCATGGACGTGCGTCCCCATGGAAGCGTTCCCATGGACGTGCGTCCCCATGGAAGTGTCCCCATAGACGTGCGTCCCCATGGAAGTGTCCCCATGTAAGTGTCCCCATGGACGTGCGTCCCCATGGAAGTGTCCCCATGGACGTGCGTCCCCATGGACGTGCGTCCCCATGGAAGTGTCCCCATGGACGTGCGTCCCCATGGACGTGTCCCCATGGACGTGCGTCCCCATGGACGTGTCCCCATGGACGTGCGTCCCCATGGACGTGTCCCCATGGACGTGCGTCCCCATGGACGTGTCCCCATGGACGTGTCCCCATGGACGTGCGTCCCCATGGACGAGCGTCCCCATGGACGTGCGTCCCCATGGACGAGCGTCCCCATGGACGTGCGTCCCCATGGAAGTGTCCCCATGGACGTGCGTCCCCATGGAAGTGTCCCCATGGACGTGCGTCCCCATGGAAGTGTCCCCATGGACGTGCGTCCCCATGGAAGTGCGTCCCCATGGACGTGCGTCCCCATGGACGTGCGTCCCCATGGACGTGCGTCCCCATGGAAGTGTCCCCATGGACGTGCGTCCCCATGGAAGTGTCCCCATGGACGTGCGTCCCCATGGAAGTGTCCCCATGGACGTGCGTCCCCATGGAAGTGTCCCCATGGACGTGCGTCCCCATGGAAGTGTCCCCATGGACGTGCGTCCCCATGGAAGTGTCCCCATGGACGTGCGTCCCCATGGAAGCGTCCCCATGGAAGTGTCCCCATGGACGTGCGTCCCCATGGAAGTGTCCCCATGGAAGTGCGTCCCCATGGAAGTGTCCCCATGGACGTGCGTCCCCATGGAAGTGTCCCCATGGACGTGCGTCCCCATGGAAGTGTCCCCATGGAAGTGTCCCCATGGACGTGCGTCCCCATGGAAGTGTCCCCATGGACGTGCGTCCCCATGGAAGTGTCCCCATGGACGTGCGTCCCCATGGAAGTGTCCCCATGGACGTGCGTCCCCATGGAAGTGTCCCCATGGACGTGCGTCCCCATGGACGTGGGTCCCCATGGAAGTGTCGCCATGGACGTGCGTCCCCATGGAAGTGTCCCCATGGACGTGCGTCCCCATGGAAGCGTCCCCATGGACGTGCGTCCCCATGGACGTGCGTCCCCATGGACGTGTCCCCATGGACGTGCGTCCCCATGGAAGTGTCCCCATGGACGTGCGTCCCCATGGACGTGCGTCCCCATGGACGTGCGTCCCCATGGACGTGCGTCCCCATGGAAGTGTCCCCATGGACGTGCGTCCCCATGGAAGTGTCCCCATGGACGTGCGTCCCCATGGAAGTGTCCCCATGGAAGTGCGTCCCCATGGAAGTGTCCCCATGGAAGTGCGTCCCCATGGAAGTGTCCCCATGGAAGTGCGTCCCCATGGAAGTGTCCCCATGGACGTGCGTCCCCATGGAAGTGTCCCCATGGACGTGCGTCCCCATGGAAGTGTCCCCATGGACGTGCGTCCCCATGGAAGTGTCCCCATGGAAGTGCGTCCCCATGGAAGTGTCCCCATGGACGTGCGTCCCCATGGACGTGCGTCCCCATGGAAGTGTCCCCATGGACGTGCGTCCCCATGGAAGTGTCCCCATTGACGTGCGTCCCCGTGGAAGCGTCCCCTTGGACGTGCGTCCCCATGGAAGCGTCCCCATGGACGTGCGTCCCCATGGACGTGCGTCCCCTTGGACGTGCGTCCCCATGGAAGTGTCCCCATGGACGTGCGTCCCCATGGAAGTGTCCCCATGGAAGTGCGTCCCCATGGAAGTGCGTCCCCATGGAAGTGTCCCCATGGACGTGCGTCCCCATGGAAGTGTCCCCATGGACGTGCGTCCCCATGGAAGTGTCCCCATGGACGTGCGTCCCCATGGAAGTGCGTCCCCATGGAAGTGTCCCCATGGACGTGCGTCCCCATGGAAGTGTCCCCATGGACGTGCGTCCCCATGGAAGTGCGTCCCCATGGAAGTGCGTCCCCATGGAAGTGTCCCCATGGAAGTGTCCCCATCGACGTGCGTCCCCATGGAAGTGTCCCCATGGACGTGCGTCCCCATGGAAGTGTCCCCATGGAAGCGTCCCCATGGACGTGCGTCCCCATGGAAGTGTTCCCATGGACGGGTGCACTGGTGGAGACAGTCACTATATTGGGTGAGACCTTCCGCAACCCTAAAATGTATGTCAACTTTTCATTCCTTGAAGAACAGTGTGCATTGTTCTTCCAATACTATCAATCACTTGTTGACTGTTTGGTTCAACATCTGTTGGACATGTGATGGCACTCCACAACGCACTGATGCGTTCAAGACCTCATTGGTGGGGGGTTGGTGATGATGGGGTGTTTATCCACCCCCTATGAGGTGAGGGTCTTACACACAATGTCTGTCGCCAGAAATGTTGATGTTAATTGTGTTGTGAGCGGATGGGGGAGTGCTTGTGACTCCATGTGATCTTTGCAAGCATCTTGGCCAGATTAATGGTGAGGGTCAAGACGTGCTCCCTTGAGGCGGCCCGCATGCGTCTTCAGGGCAAGCTTTGGTGTGGTTTCTTCCGTGCATAATCCTTGGTTTAATATTGTTAAGTAAAAGTCAAACTACTTCTCGTCAGTTCAACCAGAATTTCCTGGAGCATTTTGATTTGTTTGTCAATTTTATGTTAAAATTAGTAGAGATACATTTGACCTCTTACAGCTAACAGGGTTACACCTCACCTCCAACTAGCCAACAGGGGTTACACCTCACCTCCAACTAGCCAACAGGGGTTACACCTCACCTCCAACTAGCCAACAGGGGTTACACCTCACCTCCAACTAGCCAACAGGGGTTACACCTCACCTCCAACTAGCCAACAGGGGTTACACCTCACCTCCAACTAGCCAACAGGGGTTACACCTCACCTCCAACTAGCCAACAGGGGTTACACCTCGCCTCCAACTAGCCAACAGGGGTTACACCTCACCTCCAACTAGCCAACAGGGGTTACACATCACCTCCAACTAGCCAACAGGGGTTACACCTCACCTCCAACTATCCAACAGGGGTTACACCTCACCTCCAACTAGCCAACAGGGGTTACACCTCACCTCCAACAAATCAATAGGGTTACACCTCACCTCCAACTAACCAATAGGGTTACACCTCACCCTTTACCAGCTAAAAGAGTGGTGGTAAACTGTAATGTATTTCTGCTAATGTATTAACACCAGATATACTAATAGTTATACATTTGCATAACCAATCCCATGCCGGTCGTTATTTTATATAAGAGCGACTAAAACATTGAGGTTGAGCCGCCAGTATTGGTCAGAGAGAGAAGTGTTGATAAACATACAATTAGGTAAAGGTTAACATACATGTTCATGCAGGCGATGAGTCACAATAACATAGCTAAAGTAAGTTGACCAGACCACACACTAGAAGGTGAAGGGACGACGACGTTTCGGTCCGTCCTGGACCATTCTCAAGTCGATAGTCTTGAGGCTATCGACTTGAGAATGGTCCAGGACGGACCAAAACGTCGTCGTCCTTCCACCTTCTAGTACATGGTTATGGACTGACAGACGTGTATTAATGGTTGGTTGTTTTCGCGCAGGTTAGCATGATGGAGGAGGTGAGCGGACGCAAGTACTGGAGCATCATGGAGGCTGTTCATAATGCTCGGCCACTCTCCTCCCAGCCTCGTCCCAAGACGCTCAAGGTACGCAGTCCTATATGTATATCTCTATATACCTGTCTCTCTCTCACTTTCTCAGTGTTCACCTGGTACCATGTCCCTGTGGTGAGTCTCCTCAGTGTTCCCCTGGTACCATGTCCTTGTGGTGAGTCCCCTCAGTGTTCTCCTGGTTCCATGTTCCTGTGGTGAGTCCCTCAGTGTTCTCCTGGTACCATGTCCCTGTGGTGAGTCCCTCAGTGTTCCCCTGGTACCATGTCCTTGTGTTGAGTCCCCTCAGTGTTCTCCTGGTACCATGTCCCTGTGGTGAGTCCCTCAGTGACATGGTAACTGCGCCACACATCTGTAACTATGTACGAATGAACGTTTAAATATATATTTGACCAATTTAAGTTTAGGAAAAAAATTATTTGGTGAGTTATCTTAGGTTGATATTTTTAGAAGAGTGTAAGAGGTGAGTTAAGCGCACATTTTAAGCGTACGTTTAACTCGCCTTCCGACACCCTTATTAAGACTGTAAAGTTTCGTTTTTTCTCTGTTTTTGTTTTGTTCTCTTCGAAAACGACGTTTTCTCTTCTTCACTTTGCCACTTTGCTCTCTACACTTTCACCATAATTCACATCCTTTATATTGCTTAGGTAATTGACCACATTATCTTAATCATAAGATCACATCAGATATTCTTTGATCAACGCTTCTGTGTATAAAAGCATTTGACTAGTTTCTCTGTGTTACGTAATCTTTGGCTGGGATCCTAGAGGTGGTGGTGTGTGTGGCGCGTGGTGTGGCTCACGGGTGTGTGGCGTGGTGTGGCTAACGGGGTGTGTGGCGTGGTGTGGCTCACGGGGTGTGTGGCGTGGTGTGGCTCACGGGGTGTGTGGCGTGGTGTGGCTCACGGGGCTGTGGCGTGGTGTGGCTCACGGGGTGTGTGGCGTGGTGTGGCTCACGGGGTGTGGCTCACGGGGTGTGTGGCGTGGTGTGGCTCACTCACGGGGTGTGTGGCGTGGTGTGGCTGTGGTGGCGTGGTGTGGCTCACGGGGTGTGTGGCGTGGTGTGGCTCACGGGGTGTGTGGCGTGGTGGCTCACGGGGTGTGTGGCGTGGTGTGGCTCACGGGGTGTGTGGCGTGGTGTGGTGGTGTGGCTCACGGCGTGGTGTGGCTCACGGGGTGTGTGGCGTGGTGTGGCTCACGGGGTGTGTGGCGTGGTGTGGGGGTGTGTGGCGTGGTGTGGCTCACGGGGTGTGTGGCGTGGTGTGGCTCACGGGGTGTGTGGCGTGGTGTGGCTCACGGGGTGTGTGGCGTGGTGTGGCTCACGGGGTGTGTGGTGTGGCGTGGTGTGGCTCACGGGGTGTGTGGCGTGTGGCTGTGTGGCGTGGTGTGGCTCACGTGGTGGGCTCACGGGGTGTGTGGCGTGGTGTGGCTCACGGCGTGGTGTGGCGTGTGTGGCGTGGTGTGGCTCACGGGGTGTGTGGCGTGGTGTGGCTCACGGGGTGTGGCTCGTGTTGGGGTGTGGCGTGGTGTGGCTCACGGGGTGTGTGGCGTGGTGTGGCTCACGGGGTGTGTGGCGTGTGTGGCTCACGGTGTGTGTGTGGCTCACGTGGTGTGGCTCACGGGGTGTGTGGCGTGTGTGGCTCACGGGGTGTGTGGCGTGGTGTGGCTCACGGGGGTGTGGCGTGGTGTGGCTCACGGGGTGTGTGGCGTGGTGTGGCTCACGGGGTGTGTGGCGTGGTGTGGCTCACGGGGTGTGTGGCGTGGTGTGGCTCACGGGGTGTGTGGCGTGGTGTGGCTCACGGGGTGTGTGGCGTGGTGTGGCTCACGGGGGTGTGTGTGGCGTGGTGTGGCTCACGGGGTGTGTGGTGGCGTGGTGTGGCTCACGGGTGTGTGGCGTGGTGTGGCGTGGTGTGGCTCACGGGTGTGTGGCGTGGTGTGGCTCACGGGGTGTGTGGCGTGGTGTGGCTCACGGGGGTGTGGCGTGGTGTGGCTCACGGGGTGTGTGGCGTGGTGTGGCTCACGGGGTGTGTGGCGTGGTGTGGCTCACGGGGTGTGTGTGTGGTGTGGCGTGGTGTGGCTCACGGGGTGTGTGGGGGTGTGTGGCGTGGTGTGGCGTGGTGTGGCTCACGGGTGTGTGGCGTGGTGTGGCTCACGGGGTGTGGCGTGTGTGGCTCACGGGGTGTGGCGTGGTGTGGCTCACGGGGTGTGTGGCGTGGTGTGGCTCACGGGGTGTGTGGCGTGGTGTGGCTCACGGGGTGTGTGGCGTGGTGTGGCTCACGGGGTGTGTGGCGTGGTGTGGCTGGTGTGGCGTGGTGTGGCTCACGGGGTGTGTGGCGTGGTGTGGCTCACGGGGTGTGTGGCGTGGTGTGGCTCACGGGTGTGTGGCGTGGTGTGGCTCACGGGGTGTGTGGCGTGGTGTGGCTCACGGGGTGTGTGGCGTGGTGTGGCTCACGTGGTGTGGCTCACGGGGTGTGTGGCGTGGTGTGGCTCACGGGGTGTGTGGCGTGGTGTGGCTCACGTGGCGGTGTGGCTCACGGGGTGTGTGGCGTGGTGTGGCTCACGGGGTGTGTGGCGTGGTGTGGCTCACGGGGTGTGTGGCGTGGTGTGGCGGTGGTGTGGCTCACGGGGTGTGGGCGTGGTGTGGCTCACGGGGTGTGTGGCGTGGTGTGGCTCACGGGGTGTGTGGCGTGGTGTGGCTCACGGGGTGTGTGGCGTGGTGTGGCTCACGGGGTGTGTGGCGTGGTGTGGCTCACGTGCGTGTGGCTCACGGGGTGTGTGGCGTGGTGTGGCTCACGGGGTGTGTGGCGTGGTGTGGCTCACGGGGTGTGTGGCGTGGTGTGGCTCACGGGGTGTGTGGCGGGGTGTGTGGGTGTGGCTCACGGGGTGTGTGGCGTGGTGTGGTGTGTGTGGCGTGGTGTGGCTCACGGGGTGTGTGGCGTGGTGTGGCTCACGGGGGTGTGTGGCGTGGTGTGGCTCACGGGGTGTGTGGCGTGGTGTGGCTCACGGGGTGTGTGGCGTGGTGTGGCTCACGGGGTGTGTGGCGTGGGTGGCTCACGGGGTGTGTGGCGTGGTGTGGCTCACGGGGTGTGTGGCGTGGTGTGGCTCACGGGGTGTGTGGCGTGGTGTGGCTCACGGGGTGTGTGGCGTGGTGTGGCTCACGGGGTGTGTGGCGTGGTGTGGCTCACGGGGTGTGTGGCGTGGTGTGGCTCACGGGGTGTGTGGCGTGGTGTGGCTCACGGGGTGTGTGGCGTGGTGTGGCTCACGGGGTGTGTGGCTCACGGGTGTGTGTGGCGTGGTGTGGCTCACAGGGTGTGTGGCGTGGTGTGGCTCACGGGGTGTGTGGGTGTGTGGCTCACGGGGTGTGTGGCGTGGTGTGGCTCACGGGGTGTGTGGCGTGGTGTGGCTCACGGGGTGTGTGGCGTGTTGTGGCTCACGGGCTGTGTGGCGTGGTGTGGCTCACGGGGTGTGTGGCGTGTGGCTCACGGGGTGTGTGGCGTGGTGTGGCTCACGGGGTGTGTGGCGTGGTGTGGCTCACGGGGTGTGTGGCGTGGTGTGGCTCACGGGGTGTGTGGCGTGGTGTGGCTCACGGGGTGTGTGGCGTGGTGTGGCTCACGGGGTGTGTGGCGTGGTGTGGCTCACGGGGTGTGTGGCGTGTTGTGGCTCACGGGGTGTGTGGCGTGGTGTGGCTCACGGGGTGTGTGGCGTGGTGTGGCTCACGGGTGTGTGGCGTGGTGTGACTCACAGGGTGTGTGGCGTGGTGTGGCTCACGGGGTGTGTGGCGTGGTGTGGCTCACGGGTGTGTGGCGTGGTGTGGCTCACGGGGTGTGTGGCGTGTGTGGCTCACGGGGTGTGTGGCGTGGTGTGGTGTGTGTGGCGTGGTGTGGCTCACGTGGGTGTGTGGCGTGGTGTGGCTCACGGGTGTGTGGCGTGGTGTGGCTCACGGGTGTGTGGCGTGGTGTGGCTCACGGGGTGTGTGGCGTGGTGTGGCTCACGGGGTGTGTGGCGTGTTGTGGCTCACGGGGTGTGTGGCGTGGTGTGGCTCACGGGGTGTGTGGCGTGGTGTGGCTCACGGGGTGTGTGGCGTGGTGTGGCTCACGGGGTGTGTGGCGTGTTGTGGCTCACGGGGTGTGTGGCGTGGTGTGGCTCACGGGGTGTGTGGCGTGGTGTGGCTCACGGGGTGTGTGGCGTGGTGTGGCTCACGGGTGTGTGGCGTGGTGTGACTCACAGGGTGTGTGGCGTGGTGTGGCTCACGGGGTGTGTGGCGTGGTGTGGCTCACGGGGTGTGTGGCGTGGTGTGGCTCACGGGGTGTGTGGCGTGGTGTGGCTCACGGGGTGTGTGGCGTGGTGTGGCTCACGGGGTGTGTGGCGTGGTGTGGCTCACAGGGTGTGTGGCGTGGTGTGGCTCACGGGTGTGTGGGTGTGTGGCGTGGTGTGGCTCACGGGGTGTGTGGCGTGGTGTGGCTCACGGGGTGTGTGGCGTGGTGTGGCTCACGGGGTGTGTGGGGTGGTGTGGCTCACGGGGTGTGTGGCGTGTGTGGCTCACGGGGTGTGTGGCGTGGTGTGGCTCACGGGGTGTGTGGCGTGGTGTGGCTCACGGGGTGTGTGGCGTGGTGTGGCTCACGGGGTGTGTGGCGTGGTGTGGCTCACGGGGTGTGTGGCGTGGTGTGGCTCACGGGGTGTGTGGCGTGGTGTGGCTCACGGGGTGTGTGGCGTGGTGTGGCTCACGGGGTGTGTGGCGTGGTGTGGCTCACGGGGTGTGTGGCGTGGTGTGGCTCACGGGGTGTGTGGCGTGGTGTGGCTCACGGGGTGTGTGGCGTGGTGTGGCTCACGGGGTGTGTGGCGTGGTGTGGCTCACGGGGTGTGTGGCGTGGTGTGGCTCACGGGGTGTGTGTGGCGTGGTGTGGCTCACGGGGTGTGTGGCGTGGTGTGGCTCACGGGGTGTGTGGCGTGGTGTGGCTCACGGGGTGTGTGGCGTGGTGTGGCTCACGGGGTGTGTGGCGTGGTGTGGCTCACGGGGTGTGTGGCGTGGTGTGGCTCACGGGGTGTGTGGCGTGTTGTGGCTCACGGGGTGTGTGGCGTGTTGTGGCTCACGGGGTGTGTGGCGTGGTGTGGCTCACAGGGTGTGCCTGGGGGCGCGTCTCATGCCTCCACCGTCCCCCCAGGTCGTGATCGCCACCACCTGGCGCTCGGGCTCCACCTTCCTGGAGGAGCTGCTGGCCTCCCACTCGGCCGTCTACAACCACTACGAGCCTCTACTGCAGTTCGGCCTCCGTCAGATCAGAGACGGACAAGATGCTGTTGAAGCTCAAAAGATCATCCATGACCTCCTGTCGTGCAGGTAACCCTCATATGGAAATGTTCCTGTGGATTGCCCTTAAATTTACTTTAATGTACCTACTTTTTTTCTGTCAAATTTTTTATACAATGTTCTTTTGTTGTACTTTATTATAATGTATTTTTATACTTTTTTGCAATGTATATGTAAACAATTTTTTTAATTTTGCCAGAAATTACCTTCTTAAAATTATGTTAGAGTAAGGATCTGCCAGAAACGGTATGCGTGCTAGTGGCTTTACAAGAATATAAACATCCAGTCTCTGTACTCTCATGAACTCAATGTACTATACCGTCTTGTATATAAATAAATAAATAAATAAATAAATAAATAAATAAATAAATGTAACCTCGTGCAATAGACGTTTATGTACATATGTCATGTAGATAAATAGAAGGTCTCATGATACACGAGTGTGTTTAGTAATGTGGCGGCGGTGTGTAGCGAGGCTACACAGCTGTCTGTGCCCCGAGACACAGCAGCTCTACTGCTTACTGCCATCTTTCTCTCCTCGTGCATCACATAGTTTATCTTCAGTTTATGTGCCCTCCAATTTCATACTCATTGTGACTCCAATTGTCGTAATTGGATTCATAATAACTATGAATCAATTATCTGCAGAATTGTATTTTCTCTAGTTGAATTTTCTACAAAATACGCAGAAACTATATTATTAAACTAATGCACTGCGTCTCTGTTACATGACCTGATTATTTATCTCGTTCTAGGTATTCAGGACATGAAGAATACATGAAGACAGCCCAGAACATCAAGGAAATGATTTCCCGCAACGTCCAGTTGTGGAACACTTGCAGCATCAAAGACTGGGGAGACGCCCTCTGTTTTAACGAAGTCTTCTTGACGGGGGCGTGTGAGCTCTTCCCCTGGGCCACCATGAAGATCGTCAGACTTCGTCTCAAGTTCTTGCGGCCAATCCTGGAAGACAGCAAGTTAAACGCTCACATAGTGTACCTGGTTAGGGACCCGAGGGGCGTCATCAACTCCCGCACCGACACCGTTAATTGGTGTAACACTCCCGACTGTAGCAACCCGGAGACCCTCTGTAGTGACATGGAGGCCGACCTTACGGCGGCGCTACAGCTCCAGGAGGAATTCCCTGGAAAGATCTACATCCTCAGGTATGAAGACATGTCCCTCAACCCGGCCAATAAGACTCGTGAATTACTAGATTATATCGGCCTCGACTTTGAGCCTAAAATGGAGGAGTTTCTTGACTCACATACAACTAAAAACCTTGACAAGCCTTGGAGCACCTCGCGCGAGTCCAAGACCAGAGTGACCTACTGGGTCTCCAGACTCTCCTCCATCAAGCTAAAAGCTGTGCAGGAGGCCTGTGGACCTGTGATGAAACGTTTCGGCTATCTGCCCATTACTTCCAAGAAAAATATAACTGTAGATAAAATACTGGGCCCCATGGCGTTGTAGCCATGATCAACGTGATCAAAAACAGTGCAGCTCGCCATTACACTAATACTGGTAATATATATAATGTGGGTCACTTTACTCGACGTTTGAAGTCACACGCAGACTAGTGTATGATCCGTTTTGTATAGTTTGCCATAATATTACACATTGAAAGTGCAATGTTTTGAGACGTTTTCTTTGAATCATTCTCAGATGAACGGAAGTAAAATGAAGGCTGTGAAAAATATGGAGAGAAATTATATTTTGGTAATATACCTGATAGTTCATTGTGATTTTAAGCCAGTGTGGCAATTTTATGAGACAACAGGGTTTCCTGCAGGACTAATTCAGTCAGGTGGTTCACAATAGTTTACCCTGGCCTGCTCCACTCAGCATCAGCTGACCAATGGTGCCATCAGAAACATCGGCGTATATGTAAAAGCTGCTATAATACATACTGCCGTCATGTGATAACAGTGATATAATACCATCCAGATACAGTGCTTTGCTTAGATATTACCTGACTTCACCTACGTTGGAGTGACTGTTATATATGTGCCAGGTGTATGACTGATGTGAGGGTAGTAGACTCTCCGGCCAAGCCCGGGGCAGCCTGGCTGGTGAAGCTTCATCCACACAAAATGCTATACTTGTAGACGCGACCTTCATTTTATAACAGTGTTGTGTTATATTATGTTATATTATATATATATATATATATATATATATATATATATATATATATATATATATATATATATATATAATATATATATATATATATATATATATATGCAGAATAACCACATATGAAAAATAGAAAATGCTTAACGCGTTTTCGGCTAATTCGCCTTCATCAGAGCAAAGTAGAATGAAGATAAGTTTGCTGATCAGACCTTTATATCCGCCTGGGCAGATCACCTGACCACCAAAAATAAGTGGAGGAAAGGAATTATAAGAAAGAAGGTAACTGCAGAAGGCCTATTGGCCCATACAAGGCAGCTCCTTTTAATATCTCCAAGTGCCATACGTGTTTAAATGATTGCTATATTGTTTTGACGTGCTATATTGAGGCTTAAATAGGGATCCAACTTGTACATACCGGGGCTCACATTAAGGCTGTTGTTACAATGTTTGATCAGAGCAGACTCGATCACGTTTCGTTCAACAAAATCCTTACTTTTAACAATACATTTTGCCCCTGTGAAGTCGATAGAATGATTACATAAACTGGAATGTAAATACAATGCACTGGATTGCTGGGCTGTACGAATAGCATATGAATGCTGTTCGTACAGCCCAGCAATCCAGTGCATTGTATTTACATTCCAGTTTATGTAATCATTCTATCGACTTCACAGGGGCAAAATGTATTGTTAAAAGTAAGGATTTTGTTGAACGAAACGTGATCGAGTCTGCTCTGATCAAACATTGTAACAACAGCCTTAATGTGAGCCCCGGTATGTACAAGTTGGATCCCTATTTAAGCCTCAATATAGCACGTCAAAACAATATAGCAATCATTTAAACACGTATGGCACTTGGAGATATTAAAAGGAGCTGCCTTGTATGGGCCAATAGGCCTTCTGCAGTTACCTTCTTTCTTATAATTCCTTTCCTCCACTTATTTTTGGTGGTCAGGTGATCTGCCCAGGCGGATATAAAGGTCTGATCAGCAAACTTATCTTCATTCTACTTTGCTCTGATGAAGGCGAATTAGCCGAAAACGCGTTAAGCATTTTCTATTTTTCATATGTGGTTATTCTGCATACTTGGATCAGTGTTTTTGTGATCATTGTTGCATATATATATATATATATATATATATATATATATATATATATATATATATATATATATATATATATATATATATATATATATATATATATATATATATATATATATATATATATATATATATATATATATATATATATATATATATATATATATATATATATATATATATATATAATATATATAATATATATATATATATATATATATATATATATAATAAGATATATATATATATATATATATATATATGCTGAGCGGACAGCGCGCAGGACTAGTAATTCTGTGGCCCGGGTTCGATTCCCGGACCAATCAGAAACAAATGAGCAAAGTTTCTTTCACCCCTGATGCCCCTGTTACCTAGCAGTAAATCGGTACCTGGGAGTTACAGCTGTTACGGAGCTGCTTCCTGTGTGTGTGTGTGTGTGTGTGTGTGTGTGTGGAAAAAACATTGTTAGTAGTTATTTACAGATGATTGACAGTTGAGAGGCGGGCCGAAAGAGCAGAGCTCAACCCCACAAGAACAACTAGGTGAATACAGGTGTACACATACTAATACAGATATACACACAGCACCCTAGGTATACAAACAACACTACAAATATGCATTCAACTCTGTAGGTATACACACATTACAGACATACTGTACACATACACCTGTGTAAAAAAATCAGTTGCGTTATGTGGTGGGGCGCTCACAACACATATGCGCCACACACGGGGCCCCCCCCCCCCACACATCTCTCACGCCACATACGCTCCACACAAGCGCCACATACGCTCCACACATTCGCCACACACACGCGAACAGTTTCGACTGTACTGGGTTAGATCCTTGAATAGGAAGAGGCGCCTGAACCTGTCCTCCTAATATAGCGTCGCATCTTGACGCATACTCTACCTACGGCCAAAAATGGTCGTACTAGAAAATAGCGGCTCGTGAAAGTGACACATTGTCCCATTTTTGTTTTGGGTCCTCTGAAGTCTGGTAGGTTAGGCAGCCCGTCTTCGCATACAAAGATCCAAGCTCGTTAATCCAGCCGCCAAACCCCCATGTTTATGAATGAAAAGATGTTTACACACGACTCACAACTAATGACATCCGAACACTCTGGAACAAGTGCTTCACCTACCTCTGTTCGAACCGCAATTCTATAAATGCTTCACCCACGTACTACAAATACAAATAATCGCCAACAGAACCTAAACACCTGACCTAACCTATGCCTATATATGCACAATATTAATTAATTTCTGAGAAAATTCCCGTTTTAAATGAACAGCATGTAAAAATTGATGAATGCGTGTGTGGGGTCGACCGCTGGATGTAATGGACTTGAGTCGTGGACGGGTTGTGCCAACAGAACCTAAACACCTAACCTAACCTACCCCTAACTATAAATAATTTTTTATGTATAATAATAATTTATATATTAGAACAAACCAATTGTTAATACACAGTATGTTAACATTGATGAATGTGTCTGGGGAAGACAATGTGGGGAAATGACTTGTGAGATTTATATCTAGTTTATATTAATTTATATAATAATTTATATTTTATGTTAATTTATATTTTTCGATAGCAAACTATGATGTTTAAAGTGGAATTGATTTAAGAATTCCCACATAACGATTCCTTACCCACTCTGGGGCTTTATCCAATTGATATATAGTCTATCAAACTAAATTATTGATTAGTAGACATTCACTACAGTATTAGACTATATATGTTATTAACTAAAATGGGGAGGCCTTATCTGTATTGTCGTGGGCCTGGTCCACCAGTTATGAGCAAGGGTGATTACACCAAGTAATCCTGGTGGGTGAGGCTGGTATAACAACATGTTACTGAATTTTTAAATTTAAAATTTTGCCCCGAGGGGTGAGTTTATTGGGCAGCGCCACTCATCTTGCGAGTGGACACACCGCCATAGCAGCATGTACAACACTCCCCAATAGGAAGAAAACCCGCTGGGTTGTTATGTTACTGGTTGTGCCAAATAGTTAATTGTGCTTCTTCTTCCCCCTTCAATTACACCTGTTAAAGGGAACTCACAATAATGGCAGTAATCCTAAATATGACAGCTATTTCAGAGGAAATATTGGCAATTTAAATAAAGATATGAGAATATTGCTCACCTGTTGTTTGTACTGGGAATGCATTGTGACCGGGCCGCCCTGTTGATTTGTGATTGTTGCCGCCGGAGGGGGCTAGTTTATTGTGCACCCTATACTCATCCTGTGAGCGGTTGTGGGAACCGACCTGTGAGATTTATATTTATTTAATTTATATGAATTTATATTTACGTTAATTTATATACTTCGATAGCAATTTGTATAATGATAAGTGGACTGTATTTCTGCAATAATCTCATAATCTCACAAATCGATCCTCTACACATTAGGGGGGTTTATATTTATATATATGCAGCCAATCAAACTACAGTAACTACATACATTGAAGAGGTTCCTTATCTTATAGTACAGCAGGTTAGTCCACCAGGTATAACTAGGGTGTAGACACCAAATTATCCTCTTTGAGGTAGCTTCCATATCACCCAGTAACTGGTGCACAAATCTTGCATCCTCGTCTTGACCTGTCAAAAGTGCGCTAGCTGTGAAGCCAGATACCTATATATGACAAGTATATCAGAGAAAACAGTACATGGAACATGAAGACCTGGCTTAATTACCTTTAGTATGAGGCGATTTCGCGTTCTAACCGGGTCACCCTATATAATGACATTAATGGCCACTAATGATAGATAATGGGTTTCGGAAAGAACACTTAACTTGATTTGTTGACAGCGTGTTGACAGATGGTACACCTTTGGTATCCATAACACTACGTCCAAGTAAAATTAACAGGAGCCGAATTTGCTCCCGTGTGAGCCTCTGGTCTCTATATAAACAACAATGGCTGCCCTCCTTCCTCCACTCTGACGCCTGGCTTACATTGTCCAGATTTCAGAAAGTGATAGAAGGGTCACATTTACTCTACTTTAATATTGATAATTAAGTTAATTTATATAAGATGTTTTTATGATGGTAAAGTCCAAAGACTAATGTATTTAAGAATAATTCCCAGCAGAATAGCTGGTGAATTATAATAGTATGTGGTGATGATATCCCGTTTTCTATAGACGGTAATTCCACTACAAGTTACGTTTTCTATGGGTAACTTGTTGGTAATACAGCTATTATCTGTATGATTATTAAATGGTGTCGGATTTTCCGACATAATTCCCCAGGGGGCTGCTCATGGGTCGAAGTCCTATTTAGAACAGACGAACACCGATACTCCTCCTTCGAATTATTAGATTAATTTGATGTTAGTAGTTAGTAATCACACATTTGTGTGTCTGTTCGTACAGGACGGATGTCCCGTACTAGAGTTGCAGGGGTTAGAAGTCTAATGCGATTTCATTTCCCTGTCAACTCTTGAAAGGCTAATATTCAAGCCTTATTACATATTATTTAACCCAGAAGACTGGATGTGATCAAGTACTACAGTCAAGTATGATTCAGGGACTGCAGTGAGATCAGTGACATTAGATATAACTTGAAGTTTCTTCAGGTAACTGGTCACTGATATATAAACACTGAGGCCCATGGAATACATCTTGATTAAATAATAAATGTATCAAATCAGTCATCAGATTTATTGGGGTTTAATTTAGTTAATTGATTCAGAAGATTGAATAGCTCATCATTAAAGTAAAGTATGGTTCTGAGACTGCAGTGGGTTCAGTGACATTGGTCGCAGTGACTTGTAGCTGTTTTAGGCTACTGTTCACTGATTTGCCACTGAGGCCTCATGAACTCATCTTCAGCTTTAAATGATGATACTAACATCAACCTCTGTTGGTATAGTCAGCTGTAATCTCCTTAGTATAATGCTACTGGAGAAATATAATCAGCTGACAAATTTAGATTTCTACTGGTATTGTTTATCTGCAGGCATAGGTCTCCTCAGGCTTGATACTGGGCCTGAGAGTAATTTACCTCCTGCAGAGTTTAACATGGTTATACCCTGATATTTAGTAGGGCTACCGATGAATCGATGACAATAGTCTGTCCCTACAAGGAGACCGAAGTCAGTGAGGTGATCAGACTTAATATTATCTGCCAATTTTATTCCTCTATTTCTCAGGAATTTGGCTGTTGCTCTCAGACCTTGAACTTGTAGGTCTACTGGTATTTTGTCCACCACAATGGCTTGTACTCGACAGACGTACCTGCCTAAACGTACTGATGGTTGTACCACCTGGTAGACTTGAGGTCCTGCATCTGTTACAAACCCTGAGATGTTGAATGACATCTGGGCTACAGGCCTTAATTGTAATTCATCTGCCAGCTTTTTAGTGATATATGTTCTCTGGGATCCTTGGTCAAACAACCCACGGGTATGGACCTTGGCCCTCTTATTCAGGATGGTAATTTGGGCAGTAGGCAAAGTCGTATTACCTTTAGACTTTGCCGATTGGACACTCTTTGTTTGTTGCACCTTGCAGTACTGTACTGTGGTGGGAATGCTATCTTCCACCTTGGGGTTTGGAGACGTTGTTTTGGTGTCTCTGCACAATGCTGCATGGTGCTGACCTTTGTTACACCTATTACAGGTGTGTAATTGGGTATCACAGTCGTTGATGTTATGTTTCCTGAGGCACCTCGTGCAATGTTGCAAATCTTTGAGTCGCTCAACACGGGCGTCACTATCAGGAAAATTAGAGCAGTGGTACATTGAATGTTTCTCATTGCAGAACAAACATGTTCCATAGCTTCCAGTACCCTTTGGTGTCACGTTCTTGGGTGACACAGTAACTATAGGCTTGGAGGGTCCCACTGCATATACGCCCACACTGCCACTGTTCCACTTTGGTGTTGAATTATATTGTCTAGATTGATTTGGAGTACCTTTGGTACTCTGTGGTTTACTATTATTGGTTTCTGAGGGTTTACTTGGTGGTTTTAATTTGTCATGTGTTCGTAATTGATGAACTACTGACTTTAAACCTTCAGATATTTCATTCATGGATAAGATGCTTTTATTGTAATGAGCACTCATTTGTCTCAATATGTCCCTAGGTATTTTCTCCTGGACAATTATTTTCAAGACCCACTCAGCCCCGTTTGTATCTGCTGTCAGGCTGAGGGCATTGATCAATGATTCTACCTCCAGCTTGAAGACTTGGAGTGAATCAGCTGAAGCCTCCGGTGGGGGTAAATGCAACAGCTCATGAACTAAATGTGATGTTCTTACTTCTGGATCAGCATAATTATCCTTGAGGAGTTTTACTGCCAGATCATAGCCGTCATTAGTTAATCTCAGATGGGATACTACTGTTTTAGCCTCACCTGATAATTGGCCTTGCAAATAAGAGAATTTACTACTCTTTGGTAAAGATTGTTTTGAGTCTACAAGGTCAACGAATTTGTTCCAAAATTCGTCCCAATCTTCCTCATCTTTTCCTGAGAAAGTGGGTAAATTAATTGGAGGGAGTCGAGCTTCTGCTTGACTCGTATTAGATGCAACTGTTGTTGTTGTTGCTGTTGCCTTGTTCTGGGCAATTAATTTGACATAAGGCTGTAACGTGGCCTGAGTGTGATCTTCATAATTCGCAAGATCAACCATAATGTCGTCTATTTCTGTTTCTGATAAATTAGTGTTGGCAAGTTCAGCCACATATGTTGCTATTTGACATTTGATTTGCTCAAATTTACCTGCAGCTGCTTGATAATAGCTTTCCAGGTCAGCATAATCAACTGTTGATTGTTGTGACAAATCTTCACATTTCTTGATCTGTCTTGTTAAGTGGCCTTTAAGACCTGCAAGGGTTCTTTTCATTCTCCCTGCATTATCCATACTGGCTCGTTGGTGAAGCCTTGTGGGACTTGTACTTGGGCTGCTCATAATACTGAACAAGCACTAATGGTAGCCTAGGGTAAATTCTGCACTCACTAGGCAATAATCCTACCTCTACTAGAGGTTAGCACTTAAAATTAATACACATTATATATATACAATCATACACACTAATGATTTGAGTGATAAACCAGTGTCACTGGAAGTACCTTTAGGTTAGCTCTTCTATATCACCCTAGGATGGTAGAGACACTAATTAATCACTCAAAGGTGTAATGATCATAAGTAAATTATTATATATACAACTCAACTCGAGTTGATAAAAATTACACCCAAAATAGGGTCTGGACCATTCATTAATGGTGTTAGGTTGTTCAATATAGTACAACTGACTATGGTAATAATGGGACTAGGATGAACAATAATAGTTCAACTAGTCATATCCTACCCTGTTGTGGGTTGGCAATTAGTAAATATTATACTGTGATCACTAGTGCAATATATATTAAATAATTCTCTATTTGGAGAAATAATATACACAATTATTGATAATAGCCTCTTAATTAGCCTCTATGAAACTTCTAATATTATCTAGAAGTATTAAATATTATTAGTGACCTCGCGAAATAAAGTCCACAAAATTCGTAGATAATCTCTCGCGAAATGTAACACCACGAAATCCGTGAACAATCTCGCGAAGACACAGTCACTAATTTGGCTGGCTTCTATATTAGCGCTGTCATTTCACGAAATAACACGCCACCAAATATCTGTGGGTGTGCATGAAACCGCTGACGAAGCTGAACTGGGCTGAGGGAGGCTCCTGAGCTCCCTCGAGGCTACGCTGCCGTCTTGACTGCTGGCTTTGTTTAAATAACACTGCACTAGTATATTTAATGAATCCACTGGTTAACTGGTTCATCCGGTACTAAGATGACCAAATGTGGGTTCAAAGGATCAAATAATCCGTCATCCGGTTCGAAGATGACCAAATAATGTGGGAACCGACCTGTGAGATTTATATTTATTTAATTTATATGAATTTATATTTACGTTAATTTATATACTTCGATAGCAATTTGTATAATGATAAGTGGACTGTATTTCTGCAATAATCTCATAATCTCACAAATCGATCCTCTACACATTAGGGGGGGTTTATATTTATATATATGCAGCCAATCAAACTACAGTATACTACATACATTGAAGAGGTTCCTTATCTTATAGTACAGCAGGTTAGTCCACCAGGTATAACTAGGGTGTAGACACCAAATTATCCTCTTTGAGGTAGCTTCCATATCACCCAGTAACTGGTGCACAAATCTTGCATCCTCGTCTTGACCTGTCAAAAGTGCGCTAGCTGTGAAGCCAGATACCTATATATGACAAGTATATCAGAGAAAACAGTACATGGAACATGAAGACCTGGCTTAATTACCTTTAGTATGAGGCGATTTCGCGTTCTAACCGGGTCACCCTATATAATGACATTAATGGCCACTAATGATAGATAATGGGTTTCGGAAAGAACACTTAACTTGATTTGTTGACAGCGTGTTGACAGATGGTACACCTTTGGTATCCATAACACTACGTCCAAGTAAAATTAACAGGAGCCGAATTTGCTCCCGTGTGAGCCTCTGGTCTCGTATAAACAACAATGGCTGCCCTCCTTCCTCCACTCTGACGCCTGGCTTACATTGTCCAGATTTCAGAACGTGATAGAAGGGTCACATTTACTCTACTTTAATATTGATAATTAAGTTAATTTATATAAGATGTTTTTATGATGGTAAAGTCCAAAGACTAATGTATTTAAGAATAATTCCCAGCAGAATAGCTGGTGAATTATAATAGTATGTGGTGATGATATCCCGTTTTCTATAGACGGTAATTCCACTACAAGTTACGTTTTCTATGGGTAACTTGTTGGTAATACAGCTATTATCTGTATGATTATTAAATGGTGTCGGATTTTCCGACAGGGTGATACCATGAGTGGGGTGACACCAGTGGTGTGACACCAGTGAGGTGACACCAGTGAGGTGACACCAGTGGGGTGACACCAGTGGGGTGACACCAGTGGGGTGACACCAGTGGGGTGACACCAGTGGGGTGACACCATGAGTGGGGTGTCGTGCACTGTTCAACACCACAACAAAACGTATCTCCTCCAAGTTGTCAATCATAGTTTATCAACAAAAATTTCTACTGTGTGTGTATATGTAGTGTGTAGTCGAAGCCTTTAGAAGCATATACATTGTTCAGTGTTAATAGATTGTCTATTTTGCTTATTTTATAATTAATCTGCTGTTAAGATACGCAGATTAGGCAATGCAGTGTGGCATAAGTTATGTTAATTACTTTGAAATCTATTGTCATTATCCACGGATAAGAGTCTATGAGAATTATAACAATAGGTAAGAACAAAGAATTACTGAGAGTGCCTTATAAGAGCTTTCCATTCATTATCTTAATAATAAGTAGTAATAATTGACCTGTAACTTAATGATATATTCTCTCTAGTTTGTCATTCAAATCTGTAGATTAGTTCAACCATCCTCCTGAAATTATTATATTTACAATATGTATTTGGTGGAACCCACCAACATGTAATGATGGACCTCACTAGTAAGTAAAGTAGGGGAAGTAAGTAGTAAGGGGAAGTAAGTCACTTTTTGTACTTTTATATTTATAGAGTCTGGAGGGGGGGGAAAGCTAAGAACCAAGTTTAAATATTATAGGCCTAGTATAGGACATATATGAACTATGTTGGGCCTAAGAAAGCATGTAATCTGACCTAGACCCAACTAACCTCTCCTAGGACTGCTAGAAGAGGTCAGGTTACTTCAGGTTAACTTTTATATTAATGTTGCTTTAAAAAAAAAAATAAAAAAAAAAAAAGTTTCTGGTTTGTCCAAATTCAGTAATACAGGAATTAACTTTCTGGTCCGTCACCCCATGTCGGTGGTCCGTCACCCCATGTCGGTGGTCCGTCACCCCATGTGGTGGTGGTCCGTCACCCCATGTCGGTGAACCACCACCCCATGTGGTGGTGGTCCTGCTTGAGCCAGTAACCGGGTTCATTTTACTTAATGGGCCATAGTCTCCTCTTATGATCCCACCCAAAGTCAATAGTAAGTTCTCAAGGTTTAGCGGTAACAGGTGAAAGTGCAAGGAATAAAGAGTTAAACAAGACACAATTACACCTTCACCAATATATTATCTATAGAAATATAACTACACTTATATACACAGTGTCACTTTCACACAGGACACTCAATATATCTGCAGTGTTCTTCAAAACCCGGTGAGTCCATTATCTTCAAGTATACGGCGTCCACTTTCAATGGTAATCACCGGCGAGTTTACTCACAACATGGGCCAGTCCACACACGGTATCGTCACAATGTCCTAATGCTCCCACATCGGCTCTCCACCAACACACTGGCAGAGGGCTTCAGCTACACGCTGACAGGGGTCACAAATCACTTCCAGAGGTCTCTATAACCCTGGCAGAAGTCTCTAGCAACACACACTAGCAGCCCTTCTCAGCAGACGGTCACTACTGTCGTCTTCACTGACGCCACCCCTCCGTCAACAGATGGCGTTGTCTGCATCTCACCTAATGCCTTGGTGTTGGAGTGCAGGTCCATAGATGGCGCTGAAATCACTCCTCCACACATCAACAACGGTGTTGATACCATGACAGTGGTTCATCACTACATGTTGGTGCTCCCGCCAGTCTCTGTGAGAACCTTCACTTTAGGAGGCTGCTGGGGCCAGATTCACGAAAGCACTTACGCAAACACTTACGAACCTGTACATCTTTTCTCAATCATTGCCGGCTTTGTTTCCAATTATTAAACAGTTAATGAGCTCCGAAGCACCAGGAGGCTGTTTATAACAAGAACAACAGTTGAATGGGAAGTTTTCATGCTTGTAAACTGTTTAATAAATATAACCAAAGCCGTCTAAGATTGAGGAAAGATGTACACGTTCGTAAGTGTTTGCGTAAGTGCTTTCGTGAAGGGCTGGAGAGTTGACAGCTCACCACACTGATGTTTGCTAAGGAGGCCTGGTCAGGAACCGGACCGCGGGGACAATGGGCCCGGAAACCAACGCATGGTAACCGCAAGGTAAGGAACACCTGGTGTAACTGTAGTTACTACGGAGCTCCTCGTGCAAGAGGGTGGTAAAGATGGGTCAAAATTCCACAAGTGCCAACGAGGCTGACGCCTGACGTTGTCATCCTGCAGCGCACCAACGAGGCTGACACCTGACGTTGTCATCCTGCAGCGCACCAACGAGGCTGACACCTGACGTTGTCATCCTGGAGCGCACCAACGAGGCTGACACCTGACGTTGTCATCCTGGAGCGCACCAACGAGGCTGACGCTTGACGTTGTCATCCTGTAGCGCACCAACGAGGCTGACGCCTGACGTTGTCATCCTGTAGCGCACCAACGAGGCTGACGCCTGACGTTGTCATCCTGGAGCGCACCAACGAGGCCTTACAGCACGCGTTAACAACCGCTCGCTAATGACCAGGATGAATTGGTCGTATATTTTACCCAGGAGCTTAATATTTACTACGCGACAGCGAGTCTTCCTAAGATGGCAGTGGTGTTCTTTCTCCATAATTCAATTTCATATTCAATTAATAGACGGTATAATAACGTAATAACGTTCTCTTGTCTTAGAAGAGCACAAGAACGTAACGTTCTCTTGTCTTAGAAGAGCACAAGAACGTAACGTTCTCTTGTCTTAGAAGAGCACAAGAACGTAACGTTCTCTTGTCTTAGAAGAGCACAAGAACGTAACGTTCTCTTGTCTTAGAAGAGCACAAGAACGTAACGTTCTCTTGTCTTAGAAGAGGACAAGAACGCAACCTTCTCTTGTCTTAGAAGAGGACAAGAACGCAACCTTCTCTTGTCTTAGAAGAGGACAAGAACGCAACGTTCTCTTGTCTTAGAAGAGGACAAGAACGTAACGTTCTCTTGTCTTAGAAGAGGACAAGAACGTAACCTTCTCTTGTCTTAGAAGAGGACAAGAACGTAACCTTCTCTTGTCTTAGAAGAGCACAAGAACGTAACGTTCTCTTGTCTTAGAAGAGGACAAGAACGTAACGTTCTCTTGTCTTAGAAGAGGACAAGAACGTAACGTTCTCTTGTCTTAGAAGAGGACAAGAACGTAACGTTCTCTTGTCTTAGAAGAGGACAAGAACGTAACGTTCTCTTGTCTTAGAAGAGGACAAGAACGTAACGTTCTCTTGTCTTAGAAGAGGACAAGAACGTAACCTTCTCTTGTCTTAGAAGAGGACAAGAACGTAACCTTCTCTTGTCTTAGAAGAGGACAAGAACGTAACGTTCTCTTGTCTTAGAAGAGGACAAGAACGTAACCTTCTCTTGTCTTAGAAGAGGACAAGAACGTAACGTTCTCTTGTCATAATAATCACTTGTGGGTTTCAATAAGAATGAAATACGAACCCCGTTTGAATTCTACATCGCTGGTGTTGCCGACTAGTGAAGCTGAAGTTAATATAATACGCTAATATTGCGCTAATATTGACTTCTGTTGTAATGGTGTAATATTCCTGAAGCTCTAATTGAGAAGCGTCAATTCTGTTGTAAAAGGATTTACAAATATTTAAAAATGCTTAGTCGTGTAGCTCCAATACTTTATTTTATATATATTGTAATAATTTATGTATATATTATTATCGACTTGCAATCAGGGAACCCGGGATCGATTCCCGGATGGGACAGAAATGCTTGGGTATGTTTCCATTCACTTAATATGTCTGTACACCTACCAGTAAATGGGTAGACAGGCAACTGTTGTTCGGTTGCATCCTGGGTCCGGTCTGCTGTTCCACCTACAACAGGTACCTACAGTCTGCTGTTCCACCTACAACAGGTACCTACAGTCTGCTGATCCACCTACAACAGGTACCTACAGTCTGCTGATCCACCTACAACAGGTACCTACAGTCTGCTGATCCACCTACAACAGGTACCTACAGTCTGCTGATCCACCTACAACAGGTACCTACAGTCTGCTGATCCACCTACAACAGGTACCTACAGTCTGCTGATCCACCTACAACAGGTACCTACAGTCTGCTGATCCACCTACAACAGGTACCTACAGTCTGCTGATCCACCTACAACAGGTACCTACAGTCTGCTGATCCACTTACGACAGGTACCTACAGTCTGCTGATCCACTTACGACAGGTACCTACAGTCTGCTGATCCACCTACAACAGGTACCTACAGTCTGCTGATCCACCTACAACAGGTACCTACAGTCTGCTGTTCCACCTACAACAGGTACCTACAGTCTGCTGATCCACCTACAACAGGTACCTACAGTCTGCTGTTCCACCTACAACAGGTACCTACAGTCTGCTGATCCACCTACAACAGGTACCTACAGTCTGCTGTTCCACCTACGACAGGTACCTACAGTCTGCTGATCCACCTACAACAGGTACCTACAGTCTGCTGATCCACCTACAACAGGTACCTACAGTCTGCTGATCCACCTACGACAGGTACAAGCCACAAGTATGGGGGGTAGAAAATGTCTAAGCTACTCTATCCCTTTGAGATGTCTGTCTTTCTTATCTCAATAAACATACTTGAACTTGAAGCCACAAGTCTTTACCCAACCTCCGGAGGGCCGCCGCACCACCTCCAACCAACAATTGAATGTGTGTGTACTCGTCTAGTTGTACTCACCTAGTTGTGCTTGCGGGGGTTGAGATTTGGCTCTTTGGTCCCGCCTCTCAACCGTCAGTCTACTGGTGTACAGATTCTTGAGCTTCTCGAACTCTATCATATCTACATTTGAAACTGTGTATGGAGTCAGCCTCCACCACATCACTTCCTAGTGCATTAGCCTTTCCTCATAACTCATGCCTCTTAGTTCTGGGACTAGCCTAGCGGCATACCTCTGAGCGTTTTCCAGCTTCGTCTTGTGCTTGACAAGGTACGGGCTCCATGCTGGGGCCGCATACTCCAGGATTGGTCTTGCATATGTGGTATACAAGGTTCTGAAGGATTCCTTACACAGGTTTCTGAAGGCGGTTCTGATGTTAGCCAGCCTCGCATACGCCGCCGATGGTATTCTTTTGATGTGGGTTTCATGAGACAGGTCTGGCGTGATATAAACTCCTAGATATTTCTCTCTGTCCGTTTCACGAAGGACTTCATCTCCCATTCGGTATCCAGTGACTGGCCTCTTATATCCTCCGCCTAGTTGCATCACCTTACATTTACTTGATCTGAACTTTAGTAGCCATTTGTTGGACCATTCCTTCAGTTTGTCTAGGTCATCGTGTAGCCTCATACTATCTTCCTCCGTCTTAATCCTCCTCAAAATTGGTGTCGCGTTGCTGGAGCCGGAACTGAACCCGTTGAGAACAATCATTGCTGTTCCTGTACTCGAGTGGCTACTTGCTGAGTAGGCAAGTAATTATTTGTAATTTTTCTTTTGTGTGTTTTTATTTATATATTTTGTATGTACAAAAAGTAAAAATCCTGCGAAGAATGTTTGGTTTAATTGGGCTGAGACACACAATTGCCCGCATTCTCAGCTTATTTACAAGGCATAAACCGTATGTTTGCACATGGATCGGCGTGTTTGATCCAAGTTGTGTCGAGGTGAATGTTGAATGTGCAGCTTCTATATACCAATATTTATTTTTGTATATTTATTATGAAACACCTACCCCGCTAACGCCCTATATTTAGATTTATAAGGAGATTGGTGCATTGAAATCTTTACGGTCTGTGTGTATTGCAAACAAATGATTACGAAGGTGTTCGTTATACACAGTTTGGAGGGAGTTTACTGTAGAGTGTGAGGTAGTGAGTGTAACATTAGGCTACTACTGTTTTCTGTTGTGGTGAAGAGAGCGAGGCGCTTCACCCATCACATTGTTGATAAATCTAGTCTAGTTTATCTTGCCAATAAAAAAAACAAAAGATCTTCCACTTTTTTATTATCCTTAAATATTAAAGTAAAAAATCTCTATTGTCTATCAGATATCTTTGCATATTATGGTATAAAAATATGTCATAAAATGTAGAATATGAGTATATGGATAAAAATTGATTCATCACAGGAGATTGGCACAGGGAAGCTTATTATAAAAGGCTATATCTCACAACACAGTTGAGATCAAGTTTGAACTTCAAGTTCACAAGACAATTGCTCATATTCGAGCAGCAGTCAACAAGTCATGGAGTTGGCCTCACAAGGAGAATTCGTGTCAGGTAATTTGGAAAATATCCTCAATATTGAGACCGTGAGCGTCATGGGGGCAAGTGTGTGATAAGACGCATACGTCATAAGATGAAAACTCTACTGGAACAAACACCGTCTGGGAGACCTTATAAGTTGCCACCTCTCGACCAACTTCGATGGCACGTCTCCTGCTGACTGCCGGAACACTTATAACATTAAATTATCATAAATCAAAGATAAAAATAGAGACTATGTATAAATATCTAAGGCAAAAGAGAGGTGTGAATGGGGTGGTGTCAGTGTGTGGGTGGGGTGGTGTCAGTGTGTGGGTGGGGTGGTGTCAGTGTGGGGGTGGGGTGTTGTCAGTGTGTGGGTGGGGTGGTGTCAGTGTGTGGGTGGGGTGGTGTCAGCGTGTGGGTGGGGTGGTGTCAGTGAGTGGGTGGGGTGGTGTCAGCGTGTGGGTGGGGTGGTGTCAGTGTGTGGGTGGGGTGGTGTCAGCGTGTGGGTGGGGTGGTGTCAGCGTGTGGGTGGGGTGGTGTCAGTGTGTGGGTGGGGTGGTGTCAGCGTGTGGGTGGGGTGGTGTCAGCGTGTGGGTGGGGTGGTGTTAATGAGTGGGTGGGGTGGTGTCAGTGTGTGGGTGGGGTGGTGTCAGCGTGTGGGTGGGGTGGTGTTAATGAGTGGGTGGGGTGGTGTCAGTGTGTGGGTGGGGTGGTGTCAGCGTGTGGGTGGGGTGGTGTCAGTGTGTGGGTGGGGTGGTGTCAGCGTGTGGGTGGGGTGGTGTCAGCGTGTGGGTGGGGTGGTGTCAGTGTGTGGGTGGGGTGGTGTCAGCGTGTGGGTGGGGTGGTGTTAATGAGTGGGTGGGGTGGTGTCAGTGTGTGGGTGGGGTGGTGTCAGCGTGTGGGTGGGGTGGTGTCAGTGTGTGGGTGGGGTGGTGTCAGCGTGTGGGTGGGGTGGTGTCAGCGCGTGGGTGGGGTGGTGTTAATGAGTGGGTGGGGTGGTGTCAGTGTGTGGGTGTGGGTGGGGTGGTGTCAGTGTGTGGGTGGGGTGGTGTCAGCGTGTGGGTGGGGTGGTGTTAATGAGTGGGTGGGGTGGTGTCAGTGTGTGGGTGGGGTGGTGTCAGTGTGTGGGTGGGGTGGTGTCAGCGTGTGGGTGGGGTGGTGTCAGTGTGTGGGTGGGGTGGTGTCAGAGTGTGGGTGGGGTGGTGTCAGCGTGTGGGTGGGGTGGTGTCAGTGTGTGGGTGGGGTGGTGTCAGAGTGTGGGTGGGGTGGTGTCAGCGTGTGGGTGGGGTGGTGTCAGTGTGTGGGTGGGGTGGTGTCAGTGTGTGGGTGGGGTGGTGTCAGCGTGTGGGTGGGGTGGTGTCAGTGTGTGGGTGGGGTGGTGTCAGTGTGTGGGTGGGGTGGTGTCAGTGTGTGGGTGGGGTGGTGTTAATGAGTGGGTGGGGTGGTGTCAGTGTGTGGGTGGGGTGGTGTCAGCGTGTGGGTGGGGTGGTGTCAGTGTGTGGGTGGGGTGGTGTCAGAGTGTGGGTGGGATGGTGTCAGCGTGTGGGTGGGGTGGTGTCAGCGTGTGGGTGGGGTGGTGTCAGTGTGTGGGTGGGGTGGTGTCAGCGTGTGGGTGGGGTGGTGTCAGCGTGTGGGTGGGGTGGTGTCAGCGTGTGGGTGGGGTGGTGTCAGTGAGGTGGAAGTAGCGGGGATGAGGTCCGAGAAGTTTGATGTCAGTGAGACAGAAGGGTGGGTAAGGACAGTGAGGTGAAGGGAGATGAGGTAAAGATGAAAGAAGTTAAAGATTATGTTACATATTACGTAAGTTAAATAAGATATCACAGCCCAGCCTCCAATAATAATGACTATACTTTTAGCAATATTTGACCAAACAGACTTTTGGGCTCAAAAACTTCACGCTTGGTATTATATAATTAACCCAGATGGCATACAAGAAAAATGGAAAAGTAATAAAGAACATAATATAACCTCTCCAATCCTAGGGCTAATATACGCTATCCTAGCCCTATATTGTAAATATATATGCGTTATACTAGGCTAAAAATGTTTGTTTGGTTTTTTGTCTTTTTTTCCTGTCCTCTAAAAAATTAATTGTAAAAAACGTGATTCTTATTGAGCGTTCGACCAAACAGTTGCTGTAAGTACACCGTCCTTTTAAGAGGTTGGCTTTGATAACGATGCGACACGTCGCCAGGTACCAGCACAATATGTACTTTATTATTGTCACTATTAGCATTTTTAACTTTATTTTGAAAGTAGTAAGGGACAACTGTGCCTTTGAGTTTATTTTAATTAAAAATCTGGCACTATTTGATCCAAATAAAGAGGTAACAGTATCATAAAGCGTGAGGCACTCTGTATGGTTGGTTTGGACCAGACAGTTATTTTGAGTAGATAATGAAGCTGGTGTTAATTAATTAAGCCGAGCTTGAGAGCTGCCAGAGAGAGCATTCGGCAACCTGCTACACGGTCGTGTGGACGGGCGTGACCTAGGCAGTCGGTCGTGTGGACGGGCGTGACTTAAGCAGAGTCGTGTACGTCAGCTTGCGACGAGAAGTCGTCGTCTTCCACATCGAGAATATCTTCATCCTCGGTGTCGGTGAGCGGGTGGGCCGAGGGCGGGAGGACCTCCGGGTGGCGCGAGCGAACGTGTCTGTCTAAATCTCTGCGTCGCACCAACACCTTCCCGCAGTGGTCGCACCTGTAGGGCGTCTCGCCCTCCGCGTGCAGCCTCACATGCTTGTTCAGGTTGCTGGGGTCGCCGAACGGTCGCAAGCAAACTTTGCACTTGAGCGGCTTGTAGCCTGTGTGAGTGCGGATGTGAATTTTGAGGCCGTATTTACGGGAGTAGAGCTTTCCGCAGTACAGACAAAGGTGACCTCGTCGGCTGCGGCCCAAGTTTGACACCAGCGTCTCCATTTCAGCGCAGGGGTCCACCACGACCCTTGCAGGATCCGCCTCCAGGAGCGGGCGGGCAGCACTCGTCAGGGGCATGACGGGCATAAGAGGCTGGGCAGCACTGGTGCTCTGGGGGTGCGGGGGCAGCAGTGTACCGAACAGCAAACGTGGATGAAATAATAAATCATGGTTGCTTGTGGGCGGCGGGCCTCCCATGATGAGTGGATGCACTGTGGAAGACCGGAAGGAAGCCCGGGAAGGTCCGGCAGAGAGGAAACTTGGAGGCCTTGGGCAAATTTGGAGTCTGGGACCCGGGCTCTCTGGGGGCCCCGTGGTGTTGCTATTGACTCTACGAAAAGCAGACCGTGGCTCCTGTTGGAGGGAAGACCTGGGTGGAGAGGGTCTGGGGTCGCCCATGTGAGAGCTTGTGGAATCGGGAGAGACAGACTTGCTGCCACCGGGCGACCCTCGGCCCCCTGACGTCTCTGCAGGTCTTCCTGGGGACCTGTTGACGGGTCTAGAGGGCGGCGTCTGGGGCCTGGGCGACACGGAGACCATCTCGAAAGGGCGGGATGAGAGGAGAGGCGTGAACCAGGGCTTGGGCGTGATGCGGGCGGGCAGGCAGGAGAGGCGCTCCCACAGCAGGTGTGAGGCCAGCGTGTCGCAGCGGGCCGCCAAGTGCAGCTTCAGGGGGTTAGGGGCCGTGAAGGGTCGGCTGCAGTGCGGACACACGTACACTCCGTCTGCAAGGAACCAGAAGGTAGTGGGGTAAGAAACCTTGCGAAGGAGAGGAAAGGTAAGGAAGATGGAGGAGAGAGAATCGTGTTAATGGGGAGTCCAGTATTCACCTAGTTGTGCTTGAGGGGGTCGAGCTCTGCTCTTTCGACCCGCCTCTCAACTCTACTACTATTTTTTTCACCCACACCACACACAGACACACACACCCCAGGAAGCATCCTATGACAGCTGACTAACTCCCAGGTACCTATTTAATGCTAGGTAGCAGGGGCATAGGGTGAAAGAAACTCTGGCCATCGTTTCTCGCCGGCGCCCGGGACCACAGGATAAAGTGACCAGCGTGCTGTCCGCTCGGCCACCGGATCCCGAGCGGATAGGTAGTGGTGCGGACACCACTACCTACCAGTGGTGCGCAGGTAGTGATGATGGTTACAGTTTAGTGAAGATGGTCGCAGTAATGAGGATGGTCGTTTAAATTGTAAGGTAATTATCAGGAAAAAGCGCTAAGCCATTATGACCATATAGCACTTGGAAGGAATGAGGAGACGGATTTGGGATAAGACGAAGGGAAGGAATGGTGCTCAGTCACTTGGAAGTTCAGGAATTGAACACCGATTTTGCAAGAAACAAGACCGTCGCTCTACCATCCAGTCAAACTGGTTGGACGTTTTGATTGCAAACCCTACTGTGAAGGGTAGGGAAGGTGGTGAAGGGTAGGGAAGGTGGTGAAGGGTAGGGAAGGTGGTGAAGGCTAGGGAAGGTGGTGAAGGGTAGGGAAGGTGGTGAAGGCTAGGGAAGGTGGTGAAGGGTAGGGAAGGTGGTGAAGGCTAGGGAAGGTGGTGAAGGGTAGGGAAGGTGATGAAGGGTAGGGAAGGTAGGGAAGGTGATGAAGGGTAGGGAAGGTAGGGAAGGTGGTGAAGGCTAGGGAAGGTGGTGAAGGGTAGAGAAGGTGGTGAAGAGTAGGGAAGGTGGTGAAGGCTAGGGAAGGTGGTGAAGGGTAGGGAAGGTGGTGAAGGCTAGGGAAGGTGGTGAAGGGTAGGGAAGGTGATGAAGGGTAGGGAAGGTGGTGAAGGGTAGGGAAGGTGGTAAAGGGTAGGGAAGGTGGTGATGGGTAGGGAAGGTGGTGAAGGGTAGGGAAGGTGGTGAAGGCTAGGGAAGGTGGTGAAGGGTAGGGAAGGTGGTGAAGGGTAGGGAAGGTGGTGAAGGCTAGGGAAGGTGGTGAAGGGTAGGGAAGGTGGTGAAGGCTAGGGAAGGTGGTGAAGGGTAGGGAAGGTGATGAAGGGTAGGGAAGGTGGTGAAGGGTAGGGAAGGTGGTAAAGGGTAGGGAAGGTGGTGATGGGTAGAGAAGGTGGTGAAGAGTAGGGAAGGTGGTGAAGGCTAGGGAAGGTGGTGAAGGGTAGGGAAGGTGATGAAGGGTAGGGAAGGTAGTGAAGGGTAGGGAAGGTGGTGAAGGGTAGGGAAGGTGGTGATGGGTAGAGAAGGTGGTGAAGGCTAGGGAAGGTGGTGAAGGCTAGGGAAGGTGGTGAAGGGTAGGGAAGGTGGTGAAGGGTAGGGAAGGTGGTGAAGGGTAGGGAAGGTGGTGAAGGCTAGGGAAGGTGGTGAAGGGTAGGGAAGGTGGTGAAGGGTAGGGAAGGTGGTAAAGGGTAGGGAAGGTGGTGAAGGGTAGGAAAGGTGGTGAAGGGTAGGGAAGGTGGTGAAGGGTAGGGAAGGTGGTGAAGGGTAGGGAAGGTGGTGAAGGGTAGGGAAGGTGGTGAAGGCTAGGGAAGGTGGTGAAGGCTAGGGAAGGTGGTGAAGGCTAGGGAAGGTGGTGAAGGGTAGGGAAGGTGGTGAAGGGTAGGGAAGGTGGTAAAGGGTAGGGAAGGTGGTGAAGGGTAGGAAAGGTGGTGATGGGTAGGGAAGGTGGTGAAGGGTAGGGAAGGTGGTGAAGGCTAGGGAAGGTGGTGAAGGGTAGGGAAGGTGATGAAGGGTAGGGAAGGTAGTGAAGGGTAGGGAAGGTGGTGAAGGGTAGGGAAGGTGGTGATGGGTAGGGAAGGTGGTGAAGGGTAGGGAAGGTGGTGAAGGCTAGGGAAGGTGGTGAAGGCTAGGGAAGGTGGTGAAGGGTAGGGAAGGTGATGAAGGGTAGGGAAGGTAGTGAAGGGTAGGGAAGGTGGTGAAGGGTAGGGAAGGTGGTGAAGGGTAGGGAAGGTGGTGAAGGGTAGGGAAGGTGATGAAGGGTAGGGAAGGTGGTGAAGGGTAGGGAAGGTGGTGAAGGGTAGGGAAGGTGGTGAAGGGTAGGGAAGGTGGTGAAGGGTAGGGAAGGTGATGAAGGGTAGGGAAGGTGGTGAAGGATAGGGAAGGTGGTGAAGGGTAGGGAAGGTGGTGAAGGGTAGGGAAGGTGGTGATGGGTAGGGAAGGTGGTGAAGGCTAGGGAAGGTGGTGAAGGCTAGGGAAGGTGGTGAAGGCTAGGGAAGGTGGTGAAGGCTAGGGAAGGTGATGAAGGGTAGGGAAGGTGGTGAAGGGTAGGGAAGGTGATGAAGGGTAGGGAAGGTGGTGAAGGGTAGGGAAGGTGGTGAAGGGTAGGGAAGGTGGTGAAGGGTAGGGAAGGTGGTGAAGGGTAGGGAAGGTAGTGAAGGGTAGGGAAGGTAGTGAAGGGTAGGGAAGGTGGTGAAGGGTAGGGAAGATGGTGAAGAGGGAAGGGAAGGTGGTGAGATGGGGGTACATGGAGGTGTCCGGATAGTGATGATAGCTACAGTGAAGAAAATGGTGTGTAACAGATGGTTACAGTGATAATGGTCGTTAAAAGGGAAGGTCGTGTGTAGTGCCGATGGTTACAGTGTTGGAGATGAGGTGAAGTGTCAATGGTTGGTGTGGTGAGGTGGTGTGTGGTGGTGTGTGGTGGTGTGTGGTGGTGTGTGGCCTCCCTCACCCCAACCACACTTAGCTACCCTACTATATATCTATAAATTAACTCTTTTCATCCCGTGCATGAACTTTATTTATCTATTAACGTAGATGTGGTCTTCTATAAATATTTTATTTAATAAATTATTTTATTAAAACTTTTAGTTTTCATAACTATTAGTTTTTTTTATATAAAAAAAATTGCAATTGTATAATCACGTTTTCTAAAAGTACAATAATAATAAAAAATGGAACCAAGAGTTCAAGGGTTAGTGAAGAAGAAAATGGATAACTTTCAAGAGCTCTTAAATTTGTTAAATAGTATACCAATAAATATTTAATTGATCTACATAAGTATTAGTACAAAAACTTACCACTTACTTCTAATGTGGGAGAAGTTGAGGAACGGGAGGCCAAGATGGGCGGCGACCTCGGATGAGAACCACAGGGGCGGCGTCTCTCCCTCCTTGACGGTCCTCGTCAGCGTGACCCTGAGGGTCGGGCCGCCGCCCTCCCGCTGGTGCTGCTGGTGGTGGTGGTGGTGGTGGGCGTAGGTGAGTGTAGCAGCCTCGGCGTGCACGTCCGTGGCCAGGGGCAGCAGGGGCAGCCAGGTGGCCACATCCACGCCATCGCCAGCCACCAGCAGCCCGTCCTTCACCTGGGGAACACCACAACCTCAGACAACACAACAAGGCAAAACACTTGGGCCAGATTCACGAAAGCGATCGCAGAAGACACTATACAAGAAGGAAAAAATAGCACTGATGACGAACAGAAGAACGCTGGTAAAGAACAGAACACTGTTGAATAACAGAATAACAATGGTGAAGAGAACATCGATGCAGAAGAGAACACTGGTGAAAAACAGATGAACGCTGGTAAAGATCAGTAAAGTGCTGTTTGCGAACAGATGATACTTGTTGAAGACCAGAAGAACATTGATGAAGAACAAAAGTGAAGAACCCAAACACTCGTGAATAACGTAATTACGCTGGTTAGGAATAGAACACGGGTAAAAAAATAATATTATGAAGAACTGGAGAACTCTGACAAATAAAAAACACTGGCCAAAAACACTAACAAAAACACTGGCCAAAAACACTAATAAAAACAATGAAACTTTGGAAAGAACAAAAAAAATGGTAAGAAAAGAACACTGATTGCGAAGAGCAGAAACACAGTGAAGAATAGAACATAGGTGAAGAGCTGAAGAACACTAATGAACCCCTGTGAAGAACAAGAGAACACTGACGAAGGATAGAAGAACACTGCTGAAAAACAGAACATTGTGAAGAACAGGAGAACATTAGTGAAGAAACAGGAGCCGCTAACAAACGCCATGAAAAACAAGTTAAGTTTCCGTGAATAATTAGCGAGAGCGTTCTTGACACCGTGTTCACCACCACCGTGTTCACCACCACAGTGTTCACCACCACAGTGTTCACCACCACAGTGTTCACCACCACAGTGTTCACCACCACAGTGTTCACCACCACAGTGTTCCCTCACACAGTGTTCACCACCACAGTGTTCACCACCACAGTGTTCCCTCACACAGTGTTCACCACCACGGTGTTCACCACCACAGTGTTCACCACCACAGTGTTCACCACCAGCAGGTAGAACATCACGTGACCTTGGGACCGACACAGGTGGAAAACCTGGAGGAGATTTGTACAATAAGCGCAATAATGACATAGTGTGAGTGTACTGAAACTTGAGAACAATATGTGGTGTTTACCATGTAGTTAAGACGGGCACTGAAACCTGGAGTGTTCTCGTAGCTGTTTCAGGTGTGAGTTGTTCTTATCTAGGAAATAGCAGTGTGTCAGTAGGCTGGAGGAGAGTTGTGGGGAGGTCCTGTTCTACTGACGAGAGTGAGAAGTTGGTGGGAGGGGGATGAGAGAGAGACAGACAGAAAGAGAGAGAGAGAGAGAGAGAGACAGAGAGACAGAAAGAGAGAGAGAGAGACAGACAGAAAGAGAGAGAGAGAGAGAGACAGAGACAGAGAGAGAGAGACAGACAGAGAGACAGAAAGAGAGAGACAGAAAGAGAGAGAGAGAGACAGAAAGAGACAGAAAGAGAGAGAGAGAGAGACAGAAAGAGAGAGAGAGACAGAAAGAGAGAGAGAGAGAGAGAGAGAGAGAGAGAGAGAGAGAGAGAGAGAGAGAGAGAGAGAGAGAGAGAGAGAGAGAGAGAGAGACAGAGACAGAAAGAGAGAGAGACACACAGAAAGAGAGAGAGAGACACAGAGACAGAGACAGAGAGAGAGAGACAGACACTCACCTGTAGCTTGAGTGTGAGAGCGTCTTGGAGGTGTCGCTGCTGGAGGAACTTGTCCTGTGTGAGGGCCAGGTTGAGGTGGTGGGCGGGGTGGGCGCGGGTGGCCGCTGCCCTGGGCAGGTCGGCGCCCGCTGCCACCTGCAGCAGGGGCGTGGCGGTGCGGGCGGCCGCCGGCTCCACGGAGACACGGACGCAAGAGTGCGTGGGGATCGTGTTTGTCTCAGAGTGGGCGGTCGTCGGGGCAACGCACGCGGCCCATTCACGCCCATGGCCGCCCACCATCACGCCCACGGTCATGCCACTTGTCCACAAATCTCTTGTTTCTTTCGGTTTCTCCGTTACACGGGCGCCGTGACCTCTCCCGTGACTCCAGACTTTCACTCTTCCGGTCGTGTGCTCTCGGGACGCCCCTCGAGGCTAGCGTGCACGTGCGGGCGGCTGATGTACAAGTGCGCGCACGTGTCGCGCGTGCGGCTATATAGTGATGCACGCGCGTGGGAAGCGTCAGCTGGGCTGCACGTGGCACACACCAGCTGACCAGGAACCTGCCCTACACGCGCCAGGCAGGTCCTGCCCTGGTGGGGTGGTGGTGGTGACCGAGGTACATGGTGACTCTTGGGGGGTTGTGGTGACTCTTGGGGGGGTTGTGGTGACTCTTGGGGGTTGTGGTGACTCCTGGTGGTTGTGGTGACTCTTGGTGGTTGTGGTGACTCTTGGTGGTTGTGGTGACTCTTGGTGGTTGTGGTGACTCCTGGTGGTTGTGGTGACTCTTGGTGGTTGTGGTGACTCCTGGTGGTTGTGGTGAGGATAGTGGTGACCGAGGTACTGGCCCATATAGTAGTCACCATAATGCCTGCCACAGTATATGTGCTGTAAACAACAGAACTTTGATGAAGAACAAAACACAGGTGAATAACAGGAGAACACTGAGAATAATAATCCGATAAGTAATATTTCCTGTAAATTACTCCCTCATACACTCCGGGTGTGTCCGAGCACACTCTTTAGAGTACAAGGGGATGTGCTCGGACACACCACACCGGACTAGTGGTGTGTCCGAGCACACTCTTCAGAGTACAAGGAGAGACTCGGGGTGTGTCCGAGCACACTCTTCAGAGTACAAGGAGAGACTCGGGGTGTGTCCGAGCACACTCTTCAGAGTACAAGGGGATGTGCTCGGACACACCACACCGGACTAGTGGTGTGTCCGAGCACACTCTTTAGAGTACAAGGGGATGTGCTCGGACACACCACACCGGACTAGTGGTGTGTCCGAGCACACTCTTTAGAGTACAAGGGGATGTGCTCGGACACACCACACCGGACTAGTGGTGTGTCCGAGCACACTCTTCAGAGTACAAGGGGATGTGCTCGGACACACCACACCGGACTAGTGGTGTGTCCGAGCACACTCTTCAGAGTACAAGGAGAGACTCGGGATGAGTCCGAGCACACTCTTCAGAGTACAAGGAGAGACTTGGGGTGAGTCCGAGCACACACTTACAGCACATCTTCATTAAGTATCCAGAAGCCATGTTAACCAACACACTGTCAAGTGAAGAACGAGACTGGGGAAAATGTCATTTATAATTAAATAATTTATAACTACGTTATCCTATAGATAAGAAAATATTCTCCAAAAAGACAGTGACCTAAATGCCATTCTGTGTATTAACTATTACGGTGCTGCTGGGGAATGCCAAATCGTCACGTCAGCATTGATTCCCATCTGAGGAAGGGCCAAGAGGATGCCCCGAGCCTCAAGCAGCCCTGAGAGGGTCCAGCACGCGCCCCTGATCCCGGCAACACCAAACAATAAAAATCCACCAAGACGGACACGGCGGCGAGGACTGGGGTGCCCCACAAGACAGAATAAACAACGATAATGTGGGTTAATGGCGGGCGACGCACGTGCTGCCCCGCGCCACTTGGTCGTCACGGGGCGTTTGCTCGCTATCAAATACGTTTCTGCTTCATATTCCCGCCTCATTCGTTCCTCGTGTCGGCGCGAAGACCTCGCTATGCCATTGTTTATACTATAATATTATATATGATTGCATTTTCTTCTATATTTTCGCATTATTACTTGATTCAAAATAAGAAAAGGGATAAAAGATGGGTATATGAAGAAGCATTAGTTGCTCAATTGACTGTGTCGGTAATCCGGAGTGGAGCGACTCCCCTCTGTTGACTGTACACTTGTCATCCGACCCGAGGGAGGGAAAGGGGGAGGGCGAGGGGGACCTAGGGGGAAATCTAAGGGAAAAGGGGAGAGAAAAGGCAACTGGGGGAGGGCTTTGGATGGCGATTAATTGAGGAGCGTGAAGAGCACTGGGTGAGGTTGGAAGTGAGAGGAGGATGGGGAGAGGGGAGGGATGGGCTGAGGGGAGAGGGGAGGGATGGGCCGAGGGGAGAGGGGAGGGATAATACACGTTACTAATTAAATATTAATTACTGCAGCCCTCTACACTGCTAATGGAATCTGATAATCATACTGGAAGTAAACAGTTATGAACAAATCTGAAGAAAATTGATTTACGTAATAAAACTCTGGTCAGTGTTTAGATTTGCGTGGAAATGCGCAGTTATACACATAGCACTTTATGTTCCTCTAATGGGTCACTACTATAATAAACGACAAATTTGAAACTACAAAAAATCTCCCCAACCACTTGGGGTGGACGGTAGAGCGACGGTCTCGCTTCATGCAGGTCGGCGTTCAATCCCCGACCGTCCAAGTGGTTGGGCACCATTCCTTCCCCCCGTCCCATCCCAAATCCTTATCCTGACCCCCTTCCAAGTGTTATATAGTCGTAACGGCTTCGTGCTTTCCCCTGATAATTCCTCTCCCTTCTGTGGCAGCCACCGAGCCTAAAAGCTTATGAAAGCTTCTCTCAAGGAAACACCAAAGGACTCAATAAGACAGTAAACTAGTGAAGGCGTGTAGGCGGCAGCTCTCATACCCAACCACTTTGTTATCAACATATTGAGGTACACCTGTGCTTATACAACTACTCTACATTATGTGAAGCGTCACATAGTTACTCTCAAGAGCTATGTGATGCTGAAACACAATCCCCATCTCACAGAATGGTAAGTAATTATCAAAAGAAGGCACCAAGCTGGGAAGGCTGTGTAGCACCATCAGAGGGCGCTAAATATCACCAAGGATGCCAATACGAGAACAGAAACACATAAGGTGAACGATATCAAAAGTATCCGAGTCACCAAGAATACTATCGAGGGACAAGTGACCGCGAGGGACGGTCAGGGAGCAAGACACACGCTCGTCCTGGAAGTCAGGACATTCAACAAGGATATGCACCACCGTAAGAGGGACAATGCAGCTTGGACAATCAGGAGCAGGGCGGCGCTCTCACAGAATGGTAAGTCATTCAGGTTCACATCCCCCATACACAGTGACGGATCAGAAGAGTGAGGGAAGACATGATCACTACCTACAAAATCCTCAGGGGAATTGACAGGGTAGACAAGGATAAACTATTCAACACTGGTGGTACGCGAATAGGGGGTATAATATATTATATATATATATATATATAATGTCGTACCTAGTAGCCAGAACGCACTTCGCAGCCTACTATGCAAGGCCCGATTTGCCTAATAAGCCAAGTTTTCATGAATTAATTGTTTTTCGACTACCTAACCTACCTAACCTAACCTAGCTTTTTCGGCTACCTAACCTAACCTAACCCATAAAGATAGGTTAGGTTAGGTTAGGTAGGGTTGGTTAGGTTCGGTCATATATCTACGTTAATTTTAACTCCAATAAAAAAAAATTCACCTCATACATAATGAAATGGGTAGCTTTATCATTTCATAAGAAAAAAATTTGAGAAAATATATCAATTCAGGAAAACTTGGCTTATTAAGCAAATCGGGCCCTGAATTGTAGGCTGAGAAGTGCGTTCTGGCTACTAGGTACGACATATATATATATATATATATATATATATATATATATATATATATATATATATATATATATATATATATATATATATATATATATATATATATATATATATATATATATATATACTTTATATATATATATATATACACTTACACACATATACAGCATGGAGTCCATATCTAGTCAAGCATAAGACTAAACTGGAAAAGGTTCAAAGGTTTACCACCAGACTAGTACCCGAGCTGAGGGGTATGAGCTACGAGGAGAGACTACGGGAATTAAACCTCACGTCGCAGGAAGACAGAAGTTAGGGGGTACATGATCACCACATACAAAATTCTCAAAGGAATTGATAGGACAGATAAAGACAGTTTATTTACCACAAGGGGCACACGCACTAGGGGACACAGGTGGAAATTGAGTGCCCAAATGAGCCATAGAGACATTAGAAAAAATTGTTTTTAGTGTCAGAGTGGTTGACAAATGGAATGCATTAGGAAGTGATGTGGTGGAGGCTGACTCCATACACAGCTTCAAGTGTAGATATGATAGAACCCAAAAGGCTCAGGAACCTGTACATCAGTTGATTGACAGTTGAGAGGCGGGACCAAAGCGCCAGAGCTCAACCCCCGCAAGCACAACTAGGCGAGTACATACATATAGACACATACATTCATTTAGACATACATATATATACATACATTTATACATATATACATTACATATATACACACACAATACAAAATATTTTTAATATAATATGTAAATTAAAAAAATATGAGTTTGGAAACATAAATGTTGAGGATTATTATAATAGTATATTTAGGGTATGCTTCGTGTTCAAGTGTTCAATTGTCATACGAACTAGCTGCAGTTCTAATCATGTCTGGGCACATGTAGATTTAAATGCATTTTAAAATGTAAGTTTAAATATAACATTGAATTGAGATTTTTATGACAGCCGCTCATATATACAACATTCACTAACCGCTCCTTGTTCTACAACACGCCTACAAAAATAAAAATCCAGTAATGCCGCTGTATCATGTCAGCCAGAAGTGTAGTCTCTCCGTGTCAGAAGGCCAATAATTAAGACTGTGGCATAATTTCCTCACAATAGGTTATGGAGGCGGCCAGATTGTGGTAATTATTGATGTAGTGTTTACGGTCGTCAGTACCATTAGCGCGCCACACACCCCCCTGCCAGACGCCACCCTCGCGCGTACCATAATAACTCTTAATATACTGTCACCTAAAGGCTAAAATTCAGCGCTCTACAAGCTGATTTTGCTCTTCACAATAAAATGATCTTTAAGCTTTAGGGAGACAAAGACTGATTTCGCTTGCCACGTTAGTAAATCTCGGTCCATTCATACGGCAAGCTTGCCATATGAACCAAGATATATTTACTTAGCTAATAATAGTATATTATGATAAGAATGATGCGTATAAATATCTCTCGGCAAAGAGCGAGAATATTACAAATTTAAATTACACGAGTTATTTTTAATTTGCTAAAACAAAAGTTTGCCATCACCCTTTGATATCATGAGCGCTGGACCAATAGACTCATCAAAAGCTGTCGTAGGGGCGGGGCCTAGCACAACCTTCACTGGTGAATCAAATATATTTATAACTATAAAATATTGCTATTATTCAACACAACTATTTACCGTAAACAAATGTTAATTGCTCATTAATACAAATGGATATCAAGCATCAATCAGCAAACAGGTAGGTTAAAATAATGAGTTAATGTTAAAGAGAAGGTGGCAACTGCGGCCATCAACCGCTGTGAATGACACTCAAGTGATCCTGAAAATGTTATCTGTAGACAAGTAATTTATTCTGTATTTGGTGTGTGTACCCGCGGCGCCGCCACCAGGCCCGTGGGGGTACAGTACTACCACAGTGTTCAACAGTATACTGTAACCCAACCATCAATGTTCAACAGTATACTGTAACCCAACCATCATTGTTCAACAGTATACTGTAACTTAACCATCAAATACATTTTTCTGTCATAGGTTAGGAAGCTTAAGTTTACTATACTCTAGGTCCGTTTATTATGTCTTAAGAAACAGAGGAAACAATAAACAATTATTAAATCCTTTAAACAATAAATCTGTTGATATCAAGTTCAAATATGTATATTGAGACAAGAAAGAAATACATCTCAAAGGAATAGAGTACCTTAGGCTATTTCTACTAATAGAAATAATAGAATACTAGGCTATTTCTACTAGTCAGGCTAATGTGTTGATATTTTCACCAGTCGAGTTAATTTACAATTACGGTATGAATGTGTTGTGTGAGCTTGGGATATATTCGGGAAAATCCTCCAGTATTATCGACCGGCAGGAGCGGCAATCTGCGGCTTTAATGCGTCAGTTTGAGTGATGGCGGGCCGTGTTGATCCGGTGCGGCCCGGCCCACGCCCAGGATTACTGAGATCAATCATAAACTTCACCGATAATTCCAAAGATTCGCTGTGCGGAGTGTGGAGGTGTTGGGGTAACCAATCAGTCATTGTGTCACTTTGGTTTATATGTGGATGGGTTAGGGGGGTGACGGATGATTTTTGTGGCGGGTTAATGTTAAATTGTCTTTTGAAGTGTTTGTGTTTTGCTCGGTGGGGTTGTGGCCCTACAGGTGGTGGGGGTTGGAGGGGTGGTTCTTCAGGTGGTGGGGGTTGGAGGGGTGGTTCTTCAGGTGGTGGGATCTGGAGGGGTGGTTCTTCAGGTGGTGGGGGCTGTAGGGGTGATTCTTCAGGTGGTGGGGGCTGTAGGGGTGGTTCTTCAGGTGGTGGGGGCTGGTTCTTCAGGTGGTGGGGGGCTGTAGGGGTGATTCTTCAGGTGGTGGGGGGCTGTAGGGGTGATTCTTCAGGTGGTGGGGGGCTGTAGGGGTGATTCTTCAGGTGGTGGGGGCTGGAGAGGTGGTTCTTCAGGTGGTGGGGGGGGGGGGGGGCTGGAGGGGTGGTTCTTCAGGTGGTGGGGGGCTGTAGGGGTGATTCTTCAGGTGGTGGGGGCTGGAGGGGTGGTTCTTCAGGTGGTGGGGGCTGGAGGGGTGGTTCTTCAGGTGGTGGGGGGCTGGAGGGGTGGTTCTTCAGGTGGTGGGGGCTGAGGGGTGGTTCTTCAGGTGGTGGGGGGCTGAGGGGTGGTTCTTCAGGTGGTGGGGGGCTGGAGGGGTGGTTCTTCAGGGGGTGGGGGCTGGAGGGGTGGTTCTTCAATAACAAGAGTAACCAATCATGGAAGAGTCTTCAAATTCCTGTGAATCCCCTCCCATGTTGGAATATGTGGAAATGAACGAGCAGATGTGCTGGCTGCTGAAGGAGACCATATTGAATACTTCATACCCAAGTCTCTTTTATAAATTAGAGGTATTGCCAGGCAACATCACCGTGACAAGGTGACTTAGGAAAGGGGAAGAGAAACACAAACCAGTGAATTTGTTCGCTGGTACAACATGGTTGCAGCTGGCAATCTTAATTATTATGGACGAAGAGGAGGTGGCCGCCACGGGAGAAAATCAGTAGTAGCAAGAATCCGTCTTGGATACAAATATCCATGGAGATTCGGGATGGAAACAACAGATGAGCAGCGGAGTTGCAAAATCTATGGTGAGAGTGGACACCGCCTTGACCACTACCTGAGAGTGTGTGGACATCTAAGAAAAATTAGAAACGTGTGTAGCATGGTAAACTCCACATTGTTTGAGTTAGGAAAATACTATCTGTCAAATATAAACGCTGTTCTATAATATTAATAATTTATATAGGAAAAGTATATATATACTTATATATATACATAGTTGCAGAGTTACAGTACAAATATTCTGTTAGATTTAAAGATAGAGGTAGTACATACAATACCTAAAGCCACTAGTACGCATAGCGTTTCGGGCAAGAAATGAGAAAAAGAAAAAGAAAAGAAACAAGAAAAGAAAATTCTCATAAGATTCCCCCATTTTGCACCCGCAAGATAAGTTTTTAAGGGTTGACAAATATTATTTTTGTTTGAGGAGCTGTTCACTTGAGACAGTTAAGCAAGTCCTAGGTGTGTCTGGGTACAAGTGGCAGGATGAACAACCCAGCGGGTTTTCTTCCTATTGGGGAGTGTTGTCCATGCTGCTATGGCGGTGTGTCTACTCACAGGATGAGTGACGCTGCCCAATAAACTCTCCTTTCTGGACAAAACTTAAAGCTTAAACTGGAATGCAGGAAAGGCTGACAGGGAAGCCACAACTGGAATGCAGGACAGGCTGACAGGAAGCCACAACTGGACGGAATGATGAGAACCACAGAGGGATAATGTCACAGTTCACATGCAGGAAATCAATAAAAAACATGTACAAGAGAAGAAAACAAACGCGGAAACTAATCTTCGTTGACCAGTTAATCTTCAACGTGATCAAGTAAAATTGATTTAATTCATTTTATTTAAAAAACGATTAATTTCTTATCATTAGAACGCAGCATTTTGGGTAGAGATTCCTTGATTTTGACATATATTCGAATACTATTAGAATTAACGAAGTTAAATTTTAATCTAATATTAAAATAACTTAAAAGTAATTTAAGCAAATGTTTCCTAATCTGATAAGATAAATATTCACAGATAGGGAGGTTACCTTACCTTGAGGTTACCTTGAGGTGCTTCCGGGGCTTAGCGTCCCCGCGGCCCGGTCGTCGACCAGGCCTCCTGGTTGCCGGACTGATCAACCAGGCTGTTGGACGCGGCTGCTCGCAGTCTGACGTATGAGTCACAGCCTGGTTGATCAGGTATCCTTTGGAGGTGCTTATCCAGTTCTCTCTTGAACACTGAGGCGTCGGTCAGTTATGCCCGACAAATATGCACATAATATCTTGAAGAACATAACATAAAGAAAGTCGAGGAGACGCCATCTGTATAGGACTTGAGAGCCCTGGCTGGGTGGTGTCAACACGACTGGAACTGATGTACTGCCTTGTGTTAACCTCTCATAACTCGGGCATATTTGGCGAATGGTCAAGGCAGTAGTTGTTAACATGGGAACTGTTTCTGGAGAGATCAACTAATATTAATAGTTAAACAAGCGGAAATACCAGCTTGCTTGTTTGAGGGAGGTTGCGGTGGAGTTAGCCGTTGTTTGGCAAAGGTGTTGACTTTGTATGGTGGGTTGTGGTGGCGGGGGACCCTCTTGCTCCCCCCCCCCCCCACAGGGACCCCTGCTCTCTTCCCCTACTCACCTCCACCCCTGCCAGTCCTTTGCTCCAGCGATCCCCTCTTAAACCCCCCACTCTCCCCTAGCAAAAGTTCCTGCCTACGTACCTACCCCTTGTCCCTGGTCACCCCACCCACCGTCCCTGCCTGACGCCACATGCTGCCTGTGAGTGGCAACAGCTGATCATTACCCACTTTGCCCCCCCCCCCTCCCCTCCCCTTCCCCAACAATCCCCGCCTACTGTAGACAATCCAAACTGCCATCTTCAGACTCTTGATACTGGCATTTCGTCGTTTAAATCATCTCTGCTTTACCGTTTGTTTAGCTTTGTGTGCGCTCACCGAAACTCACCTTCCGTGGGGCCTCCTTTCCAGTTGGCTGTCGCTTGATACATTGACTTCCAACTCTCATTTGCCCTGCATCCACTCTTGAAGCTGTAGGGACTTGGCCTCCAGTACAAATGTGTTTGTGATTGCCTATTTGAGGCATCTAGAAGAGGTTAAGCATGTAGGGTACACAGAACGACTGATACAGCAAAATCTATCGTCCAAATCTTTTGCGCAGCTGAACAAGCAAAAAACCTCAGCCAAAGACCTCGTGACTGTTATAGCAGAGAGGGGAAGGGTACTGTTTGCAAGACGTCAGACGACTTAAAGGGAACACAAGAATTATAGATCGTGTTACAAGTCTATAATCCTCGCTCTCTATTCCTTGTCTTCACTCACAGTATGTACCCATGATGCTAGTTAACAGCCAGGGGCACGGAGATGACTTCATCCTCACCTTATACAGCCCACAACTACGGGAGACACAACCTGAACACCTGTGGTTTGCTGCCACTCCTGTTGTTGTGCTGCCACATTTTCTGACACGGATCCTGGCCTCCGTCTTGAGAAATTTGGACCACCTGATTAAGGTACAGCTAAGACACTTTTGCCATAGGATTAATTTGTACTTTTTACCAATATGTGTCGACCTGGTGCATATATATATGTTGCACCTAGTTGCCAGAACGTCGTACTCAGCCTACTATGCAAGGCCCGATTTGCCTAATAAGCCAAGTTTTCATGAATTCATATATTTTTCAATATTTTTTTCTTATGAAATGATAAAGCTATCCATTTCATTATGTATGAGTTAATTCTTTTAAATTTGAGTTAAAACTAACGTAGATATATGACCGAACCTAACCAACCCTACCTAACCTAACCTAACCTAACGTAACCTATCTTAACCTAACCAACCCTACCTAACGTAACCTATCTTAACCTAACCAACCCTACCTAACCTAACCTATCTTAACCTAACCTAAACTAACACAATTCAATAACTTATGTTCTTAATATAATATAATAATAATTAAAAAAAACTAATTGGAAACAATTTATTGAAAATAAAGAAAATCACTCGGCCTATTAGGCAAATTGGGCCTTGCATAGTAGGCCGAAAAGTGTGTTCTGGCTACTAGGTACGATATATATGTATATATTATATATATATTTGTATTATATATATTATATATATATATATATATATATATATATATTATATTCTTATATTCATATGTATACATATTCTTATATATATATATATATATATATATATATATATATATATATATATATATATATATATATATATATATATATATATATATATATATATAATATGTCGTACCTAGTAGCCAGAACGCACTTTTCAGCCTACTATGCAAGGCCCGATTTGCCTAATAAGCCAAATTTTTCTGAATTAATTTATTTTCTCTAATTTTTTTCTGATGAAATGATAAAGCTACCCATTTCATTATGTATGAGGTCAATTTTTTTTATTGGAGTTAAAATTAACGTAGATATATGACCGAACCTAACCAACCCTACCTAACCTAACCTATCTCTATAGGTTAGGTTAGGTTAGGTTAGGTAGGTTTGGTAGCCGAAAAACCATTAATTCATGAAAACTTGGCTTAATAGGCAAATCGGGCCTTGCATAGTAGGCTGAGAAGTGCGTTCTGGCTACTAGGTACGACATATATATATATATATATATATATATATATATATATATATATATATATATATGTCGTACCTAGTAGCCAGAACTCACTTCTCAGCCTACTATGCAAGGCCCGATTTGCCTAATAAGCCAAGTTTTCATGAATTAATGTTTTTTCGTCTACCTAACCTACCTAACCTAACCTAACCTAGCTTTTTTTGGCTACCTAACCTAACCTTACCTATATATATAGGTTAGGTTAGGTTAGGTAGGGTTGGTTAGGTTCGGTCATATATCTACGTTAATTTTAACTCCAATAAAAAAAAATTGACCTCATACATAGTGAAAAGGCTAGCTTTATCATTTCATAAGAAAAAAATTATAGTAAATATAATAATTCAGGAAAACTTGGCTTATTAGGCAAATCGGGCCTTGAATAGTAGGCTGAGAAGTGAGTTCTGGCTACTAGGTACGACATATATATATATATATATATATATATATATATATATATATATATATATATTATTGCCACTGGTTACAACATCCCCACAAATAAACTAACTCTTTTACTCTCTCTCGCCTTGTCTGCTCTTCCTCCCTGTGTGTGTGTCTCGTATTGCATCCCCATATAAGACAACAATATGAGGTGTGTGGGGATCTTGACAACATATATCAAGATGTACACAAGAGGTGTGCATGTATACTATGGGTGCGAGAAGACAGGAAGCCACCAGGTAGGTCCAGGTAGGGAAGGGTAGCTGGTCCAGGTAGGGAAGGGTCGCTGGTCCAGGTAGGGAAGGGTAGCTGGTCCAGGTAGGGAAGGGTCGCTGGTCCAGGTAGGGAAGGGTAGCTGGTCCAGGTAGGGAAGGGTAGCTGGTCCAGGTAGGGAAGGGTAGCTGGTCCAGGTAGGGAAGGGTAGCTGGTCCAGGTAGGGAAGGGTAGTTGGTCCAGGTAGGGAAGGGTAGTTGGTCCAGGTAGGGAAGGGTAGCTGGTCCAGGTAGGGAAGGGTAGCTGGTCCAGGTAGGGAAGGGTAGCTGGTCCAGGTAGGGAAGGGTAGTTGGTCCAGGTAGGGAAGGGTAGCTGGTCCAGGTAGGGAAGGGTAGTTGGTCCAGGTAGGGAGGGTAGCTGGTCCAGGTAGGGAAGGGTAGCTGGTCCAGGTAGGGAAGGGTAGTTGGTCCAGGTAGGGAAGGGTAGTTGGTCCAGGTAGGGAAGGGTAGCTGGTCCAGGTAGGGAAGGGTAGCTGGTCCAGGTAGGGAAGGGTAGCTGGTCCAGGTAGGGAAGGGTAGTTGGTCCAGGTAGGGAAGGGTAGCTGGTCCAGGTAGGGAAGGGTAGTTGGTCCAGGTAGGGAAGGGTAGCTGGTCCAGGTAGGGAAGGGTCGCTGGTCCAGGTAGGGAAGGGTAGCTGGTCCAGGTAGGGAAGGGTAGCTGGTCCAGGTAGGGAAGGGTAGCTGGTCCAGGTAGGGAAGGGTAGCTGGTCCAGGTAGGGAAGGGTAGCTGCTGCTAATACTACTTCCCCTTCAATTTCACTTGTCAAAAGCCGCTCACAATAATAATGGTAACCAATATATGACGGCTATATCAGGGGAAAATTTTGTAATTGATTAATATAATTCACCCCAGCGGGTGGCTCGCCTGGTGTGTTCACCGGTCTAACCTAATCTATATTACTGGCCAGAAATAGCTCGACATAATGGGTTATCGGGTACCGAACACTTCCCTTACTGTTGAGGAAGATGGTGCTGACGACGGGAGATACGTGCGTCCCGAGACATTTGCGTCTAGAGGGAAATAATTGCGAAGCTTCAAGCTGTTCCAAGTCAAACTTTGTAAGATGTTAAAATTAATGGCGTCTGCTCCTCTCGGCTCGGGAGACGCCAATTCGTCATTATCAACTTAGGGAGGTAGACTATGTATTTGCTGAGTATTTAATTAAATTTAGTAATGGAGAACACTTTTGTATCATATTTACTCCCCAGGCTGGTAGATTTAAATATACGTGTTATACATAAATGAATATTTGATGACGTTGCAAACATCAAATTTTCTCCGAACGGCCAAGATATCCATCCTCTGAGATAATGTTGGTAAGTTAGAATGTTCCTGATACAGCCGTTATTGTTTGTTATACAAGTTGGGTATGGTGGTGGGCCCTGAGTGTATGGTGGTGGCCCCAGAGTGTATGGTGGTGGGCCCTGAGTGTATGGTGGTGGCCCCAGAGTGTATGGTGGTGGGCCCTGAGTGTATGGTGGTGACCCCTGAGTGTATGGTGGTGGGCCCTGAGTGTATGGTGGTGACCCCTGAGTGTATGGTGGTGGGCCCTGAGTGTATGGTGGTGGCCCCTGAGAGTATGGTGGTGGCCCCTGATTGTATGGTGGTGGCCCCTGAGAGTATGGTGGTGACCCCTGAGTGTATGGTGGTGGCCCCTGAGAGTATGGTGGTGACCCCTGAGTGTATGGTGGTGGCCCCTGAGAGTATGGTGGTGGCCCCTGAGTGTATGGTGGTGGGCCCTGAGTGTATGGTGGTGACCCCTGAGTGTATGGTGGTGGGCCCTGAGTGTATGGTGGTGGCCCCTGAGAGTATGGTGGTGGCCCCTGATTGTATGGTGGTGGCCCCTGAGTGTATGGTGGTGACCCCTGAGTGTATGGTGGTGGCCCCTGAGTGTATGGTGGTGGCCCCCTGAGTGTATGGTGACCCCTGAGTGTATGGTGGTGGCCCCTGAGTGTATGGTGACCCCTGAGTGTATGGTGGTGGCCCCTGAGTGTATGGTGGTGGCCCCCTGAGTGTATGGTGACCCCTGAGTGTATGGTGGTGGCCCCTGAGTGTATGGTGGTGGCCCCTGAGAGTATGGTGGTGTCCCCTGAGAGTATGGTGGTGGCCCCAGAGTGTATGGTGGTGGGCCCTGAGTGTATGGTGGTGGCCCCTGAGAGTATGGTGGTGGCCCCTGAGTGTATGGTGGTGGGCCCTGAGTGTATGGTGGTGGCCCCTGAGTGTATGGTGATGGCCCCTGAGTGTATGGTGGTGGCCCCTGAGTGTATGGTGGTGGGCCCTGAGTGTATGGTGGTGACCCCTGAGTGTATGGTGGTGACCCCTGAGTGTATGGTGGTGACCCCTGAGTGTATGGTGGTGGCCCCTGAGTGTATGGTGATGGCCCCTGAGTGTATGGTGGTGGCCCCTGAGTGTATGGTGGTGGGCCCTGAGTGTATGGTGGTGGCCCCTGAGTGTATGGTGGTGGGCCCTGAGTGTATGGTGGTGGCCCCTGAGTGTATGGTGATGGCCCCTGAGTGTATGGTGGTGGGCCCTGAGTGTATGGTGGTGGCCCCTGAGAGTATGGTGGTGGCCCCTGAGTGTATGGTGGTGGGCCCTGAGTGTATGGTGGTGGCCCCTGAGAGTATGGTGGTGGCCCCTGAGTGTATGGTGGTGGGCCCTGAGTGTATGGTGGTGGCCCCTGAGAGTATGGTGGTGGCCCCTGTCCAGGTACCCGGAGAACCAGCCGACACCACCCGATAACCACGTGTTCTACCGACGGATTCTGGAAGGGCGGGCTGGCGGGAGAGATAGTGGGAGGGAGGGCGCAAGGTCTTCGGGAATGGGAGGGGGGAAACTGTTTATCCAAGCCTTGTTCCCGTCTCCTATAATGCTCTGCTGTTTTTACTGCATTCATAATGATTAAGTTTTTATTGAGGCAACAAGTCGGGATCTTTATTTGTTATCAAGATGATCAGATAAGCTAAATCTGCTGCGGAGAATATATCAGTAGAGGAAGACTAAGATAAACTAGTAGTTTTGATGATTTACGAAATAAACTGTTGGAATGTTTATATTTTTACAGACTGGCGAATTTATTTGTAATGCATAATTCAGCGAGTGAGTATATCGTCATGAGGATTGTATTATGCAGTGAATAATGCTAGTGTATAGTATCACTCAGGTGACCTTTCACTAGCACGCATAGCATATTGACCAAATATCAATCCTGTGAGTTAATAGAGCCACTCAATCTTTGTGTTAAAAGTGGCACTCATCCTGTAAGTGAGGAATGTCGCAGGTTTTGTTAGTAAATATAGCCACACATCCTGGGAATGTGGAGTGTACTTACCTAGTTGTACTTGCGGGGGTTGAGCTCTGGCTCTTTGGTCCCGCCTCTCAACGGTCAATCAACTAATGTACAGGTTCCTGAGCCTACTGGGCTCTGTCATATCTACACTTGAAGCTGTGTATGGAGTCAGCAACCCGTTCTCGCACTTGCTTTAGTCAATATCTTGCTTATGAATAAGTGTATATGTGACATACTAATTTATTGTGAATATTTAAGTTTAACTTCAAAATCTGAATAAAATCCACAACCTAACCTAACCTTCTTAGTATGTTAAGATATTACAATTAGTAATATCCCATCCCCTTGTGTGGTGGTGACTGCCATCCCCTTGTATGGTGGTGACTACCATCCCCTTGTATGGTGACGACTACCATCCCCTTGTATGGTGGTGACTACCATCCCCTTGTATGGTGACGGCTACCATCCCCTTGTATGGTGGTGACTACCATCCCCTTGTATGGTGGTGACTACAATCCCCTTGTATGGTGGTGACAACCATCCCCTTGTATGGTGGTGACTACCATCCCCTTGTATGGTGGTGACTACCATCCCCTTGTATGGTGGTGACTACCATCCCCTTGTATGGTGGTGACTACCATCCCCTTGTATGGTGGTGACTACCATCCCCTTGTATGGTGACGACTACCATCCCCTTGTATGGTGGTGACTACCATCCCCTTGTATGGTGGTGACTACCATCCCCTTGTATGGTGGTGACTACCATCCCCTTGTATGGTGACGACTACCATCCCCTTGTATGGTGACGACTACCATCCCCTTGTATGGTGGTGACTACCATCCCCTTGTATGGTGGTGACTACCATCCCCTTGTATGGTGGTGACTACCATCCCCTTGTATGGTGACGACTACCATCCCCTTGTATGGTGGTGACTACCATCCCCTTGTATGGTGACGACTACCATCCCCTTGTATGGTGGTGACTACCATCCCCTTGTATGGTGACGACTACCATCCCCTTGTATGGTGGTGACTACCATCCCCTTGTATGGTGGTGACTACCATCCCCTTGTATGGTGACGACTACCATCCCCTTGTATGGTGGTGACTACCATCCCCTTGTATGGTGACGACTACCATCCCCTTGTATGGTGGTGACTACCATCCCCTTGTATGGTGGTGACTACCATCCCCTTGTATGGTGGTGACTACCATCCCCTTGTATGGTGGTGACTACCATCCCATTGTATGGTGACGACTACCATCCCCTTGTATGGTGGTGACTACCATCCCCTTGTATGGTGGTGACTACCATCCCCTTGTATGGTGGTGACTACCATCCCCTTGTATGGTGGTGACTACCATCCCCTTGTATGGTGGTGACTACCATCCCCTTGTATGGTGGTGACTACCATCCCCTTGTATGGTGGTGACTACCATCCCCTTGTATGGTGGTGACTACCATCCCCTTGTATGGTGGTGACTACCATCCCCTTGTATGGTGGTGACTACCATCCCCTTGTGTGGTGGTGACTACCATCCCCTTGTATGGTGGTGACTACCATCCCCTTGTGTGGTGGTGACTACCATCCCCTTGTATGGTGGTGACTGCCATCCCCTTGTATGGTGGTGACTACCATCCCCTTGTATGGTGGTGACTACCATCCCCTTGTGTGGTGGTGACTACCATCCCCTTGTGTGGTGGTGACTACCATCCCCTTGTTTGGTGACGACTACCATCCCCTTGTATGGTGGTGACTACCATCCCCTTGTATGGTGGTGACTACCATCCCCTTGTATGGTGACGACTACCATCCCCTTGTATGGTGGTGACTACCATCCCCTTGTATGGTGACGACTACCATCCCCTTGTATGGTGACGACTACCATCCCCTTGTATGGTGACGACTACCATCCCCTTGTATGGTGACGACTACCATCCCCTTGTATGGTGGTGACTACCATCCCCTTGTATGGTGACGACTACCATCCCCTTGTATGGTGGTGACTACCATCCCCTTGTATGGTGACGACTACCATCCCCTTGTATGATGACGACTACCATCCCCTTGTATGGTGACGACTACCATCCCCTTGTATGGTGACGACTACCATCCCCTTGTATGGTGGTGACTACCATCCCCTTGTATGGTGACGACTACCATCCCCTTGTATGGTGACGACTACCATCCCCTTGTATGGTGACGACTACCATCCCCTTGTATGGTGACGACTACCATCCCCTTGTATGGTGACGACTACCATCCCCTTGTATGGTGACGACTACCATCCCCTTGTATGGTGGTGACTACCATCCCCTTGTATGGTGGTGACTACCATCCCCTTGTATGGTGACGACTACCATCCCCTTGTATGGTGGTGACTACCATCCCCTTGTATGGTGGTGACTACCATCCCCTTGTATGGTGACGACTACCATCCCCTTGTATGGTGGTGACTACCATCCCCTTGTATGGTGACGACTACCATCCCCTTGTATGGTGACGACTACCATCCCCTTGTATGGTGGTGACTACCATCCCCTTGTATGGTGGTGACTGCCATCCCCTTGTATGGTGGTGACTACCATCCCCTTGTATGGTGGTGACTACCATCCCCTTGTATGGTGACGACTACCATCCCCTTGTATGGTGGTGACTACCATCCCCTTGTATGGTGGTGACTACCATCCCCTTGTATGGTGGTGACTGCCATCCCCTTGTGTGGTGGTGACTACCATCCCCTTGTGTGGTGGTGACTACCATCCCCTTGTATGGTGGTGACTACCATCCCCTTGTATGGTGGTGACTACCATCCCCTTGTGTGGTGGTGACTGGCCTAGCTAGTGGTGACGAGTACTGTCCTAGGTGGTGATGATTGACAGAGGTGAGCGGTGAGGAAGACACTGCGGACGGTAGAGAGACAGGTGAGGGCGGTGAGACAACGTGCAGGGGACGGGGTCGTGACGGCCAGGTGACGGTGCCCGTCACTCCTCACCAAGCCCCGCTGCCCCTCAGCCCGACCCTCAAGTGCTCAACAAGGGGGGCGGGGTAATCACTAATTACCCTCAAATCATCGCGAATAAAACACAATCATAAAAAATGGCGCCAAAACAGGGAGGGATCGCGGGAGTCCCCGTGAACACGGCCAGTGTTCACGGGTGGACGTCCTCCAACAACTACAGCTCTCCACAACACGTGACGCGCCGGAGGGTGGACCGGACCCATAGACGGTTCTAAGTGTATTGTGTTTTTTGGGGTTAAATCTTTACGCTCCCGACAGAGGCTTCCTATATGAATATCTAAGACTAGAGGGAGCATAAAATGCATGCATACATACACATATATATTAATATATAATATGTAAAGCAATAATGATGGTTGAGAGAGCAGAGGCCAGAGTGTTCCACTTGATGGTGAACAATACGACCACTTGGGGACACCTGGCCGGCACAGGTGAGGCAGGAGCTGGCACCTCCCCCACCTGCACCCATGCTACCCTCCCCACCTGCACCCATGCTATCCTCCCCACCTACACCCATGCTATCCTCCCCACCTGCACCCATGCTACCCTCCCCACCTGCACCCATGCTATCCTCCCCACCTACACCCATGCTATCCTCCCCACCTGCACCCATGCTATGCTCCCCACCTACACCCATGCTATCCTCCCCACCTACACCCATGCTACCCTCCCCACCTGCACCCATGCTACCCTCCCCACCTGCACCCATGCTATCCTCCCCACCTACACCCATGCTATCCTCCCCACCTGCACCCATGCTATCCTCCCTGTTATACTCAAATTCTGTCAGTTGAAATGTAACCAATCACAGGCAAGTAGGCCTCTGACGTCATGCCAGACAGAGGAGCATCAAGCATGCTCCCAGCAGCCTCAGTTATCCACACAGGCTCAGAGTAGAAGGACCTCGGCTAGGCAGATATATACCTTGCTATCTCAGTCAATAAATATATACAGAAGCGACTACTGTGTCTACATTCTACCCGAACAAGGCAAACGAATATCCCCACCTACACCTATGCTACCCTCCCCACCTGCACCCATGCTACCCTCCCCACCTACACCCATGCTATCCTCCCCACCTGCACCCATGCTACCCTCCCCACCTACACCCATGCTATCCTCCCCACCTACACCCATGCTACCCTCCCCACCTACACCCATGCTATCCTCCCCACCTGCACCCATGCTACCCTCCCCACCTACACCCATGCTATCCTCCCCACCTACACCCATGCTACCCTCCCCACCTACACCCATGCTACCCTCCCCACCTACACCCATGCTACCCTCCCCACCTGCACCCATGCTATCCTCCCCACCTGCACCCATGCTATCCTCCCCACCTACACCCATGCTACCCTCCCCACCTACACCCATGCTACCCTCCCCACCTACACCCATGCTACCCTCCCCACCTACACCCATGCTACCCTCCCCACCTACACCCATGCTACCCTCCCCACCTACACCCATGCTACCCTCCCCACCTACACCCATGCTACCCTCCCCACCTACACCCATGCTACCCTCCCCAACTACACCCATGCTACCCTCCCCACCTACACCCATGCTATCCTCCCCACCTGCACCCATGCTACCCTCCCCACCTACACCCATGCTACCCTCCCCACCTACACCCATGCTATCCTCCACACCTACACCCATGCTACCCTCCCCACCTACACCCATGCTATCCTCCACACCTACACCCATGCTATCCTCCACACCTACACCCATGCTATCCTCCACACCTACACCCATGCTACCCTCCCCACCTACACCCATGCTACCCTCCCCACCTACACCCATGCTACCCTCCCCACCTACACCCATGCTACCCTCCCCACCTACACCCATGCTATCCTCCCCACCTGCACCCATGCTACCCTCCCCACCTACACCCATGCTACCCTCCCCACCTACACCCATGCTATCCTCCACACCTACACCCATGCTATCCTCCACACCTACACCCATGCTATCCTCCACACCTACACCCATGCTACACTCCCCACCTACACCCATGCTACCCTCCTCACCTACACCCATGCTACCCTCCCCACCTACACCCATGCTATCCTCCCCACCTACACCCATGCTATCCTCCACACCTACACCCATGCTACCCTCCACACCTACACCCATGCTACTCTCCCCACCTACACCCATGCTACCCTCCACACCTGCACCCATGCTACCCTCCCCACCTACACCCATGCTATCCTCCCCACCTACACCCATGCTACCCTCCCCACCTACACCCATGCTACCCTCCCCACCTACACCCATGCTACCCTCCCCACCTACACCCATGCTACCCTCCCCACCTACACCCATGCTACCCTCCCCACCTACACCCATGCTATCCTCCCCACCTACACCCATGCTACCCTCCCCACCTGCACCCATGCTACCCTCCCCACCTGCACCCATGCTATCCTCCCCACCTACACCCATGCTACCCTCCCCACCTACACCCATGCTATCCTCCCCACCTACACCCATGCTACCCTCCCCACCTGCACCCATGCTACCCTCCCCACCTACACCCATGCTATCCTCCCCACCTACACCCATGCTATCCTCCCCACCTACACCCATGCTACCCTCCCCACCTGCACCCATGCTATCCTCCACACCTACACCCATGCTACCCTCCCCACCTGCACCCATGCTACCCTCCCCACCTGCACCCATGCTATCCTCCCCACCTACACCCATGCTACCCTCCCCACCTACACCCATGCTACCCTCCCCACCTACACCCATGCTACCCTCCCCACCTACACCCATGCTATCCTCCCCACCTACACCCATGCTATCCTCCCCACCTACACCCATGCTACCCTCCCCACCTGCACCCATGCTACCCTCCCCACCTGCACCCATGCTATCCTCCACACCTACACCCATGCTACCCTCCCCACCTACACCCATGCTACCCTCCCCACATGCTACCCCGCGCTTTTGGACACACTGTACTCCCCTTCATATAGTCTAGGGCAGCTGCACAAGTGCAGGTACACCTAATATGTTAATAATAATAATAATAATAATAATAATAATAATAATAATAATAATAATAATAATAATAATAATAATAATACAACAAAAAACAGAGGGACACACAGAGGGCGACGTGGGCAGCACACGGGCCGCTGGCAAACATTAGAATGTTGTTTAGAAGACCAAACACCCAGAACTATTTCAAGGCGACCTACACAACTGTTGTTAGACCAATACTGGAAGATGCAGCACACTCCTGGAATCCGCACCTTGTGAAGCATAAAACTAAAATTGAGAAGACACAGAGGTTTCCAAGAAGACCGGTGCCTGAGCTAAGAGGTTGAGGGACGTGGATCTCACAATCCTGAACTAGAGAAGGAAGAGGATTTGATCAAGAGTACACAAGTGGAAGCTGAGTGTTGAAGAAACATAAGGCAATACTCATACACTGTATGACTGGAAGTGGAATGCACTGAGGGAAGCTGTGGAAGCCACCTCCATCCACAAATTTAAGGTCAGAGTCGACAAAGAATTTGAACGGCAGAATAGTTAACATGTAACGCAACAGATTCAATAAGGCTTATAGGCACGGCTCAACGGGCTAGGCCTTCCTTCCTAGTAGTCATGGATGAGTACTATCAGTCGCATCCCTCCCCAGACACGACCACACCAGCAGCCCCCAGACACGACCACACCAGCAGCCCCCAGACACGACCACACCAGCAGCCCCCAGACACGACCACACCAGCAGCCCCCAGACACGACCACACCAGCAGCCCCCAGACACGACCACACCAGCAGCCCCCCAGAGACGACCACACCAGCAGCCCCCCAGAGACGACAACACCAGCAGCCCCCCAGAGACGACAATACCAGCAGCCCCCAGAGACGACAATACCAGCAGCCCCCAGAGACGACAACACCAGCAGCCCCCCAGAGACGACAACACCAGCAGCCCCCAGAGACGACAACACCAGCAGCCCCACAGAGACGACAACACCAGCAGCCCCCCAGAGACGACAACACCAGCAGCCCCCAGAGACGACAATACCAGCAGCCCCCCCAGAGACGACCATACCAGCAGCCCCCCCAGAGACGACCATACCAGCAGCCCCCCCAGAGACGACAACACCAGCAGCCCCCCAGAGACGACAACACCAGCAGCCCCCAGAGACGACAATACCAGCAGCCCCCAGACACGACCACACCAGCAGCCCCCAGAGACGACAACACCAGCAGCCCCCCAGAGACGACAACACCAGCAGCCCCCAGAGACGACCATACCAGCAGCCCCCAGAGACGACAACACCAGCAGCCCCCAGAGACGACAATACCAGCAGCCCCACAGAGACGACAACACCAGCAGCCCCCAGAGACGACAACACCAGCAGCCCCCAGAGACGACAACACCAGCAGCCCCCCAGAGACGACCATACCAGCAGCCCCCAGAGACGACAATACCAGCAGCCCCCCCAGAGACGACCACACCAGCAGCCCCACAGAGACGACAACACCAGCAGCCCCCCAGAGACGACAACACCAGCAGCCCCCCAGAGACGACAACACCAGCAGCCCCCAGAGACGACAACACCAGCAGCCCCCCAGAGACGACAACACCAGCAGCCCCCCAGAGACGACAACACCAGCAGCCCCCAGAGACGACAACACCAGCAGCCCCCCAGAGACGACAACACCAGCAGCCCCCAGAGACGACAACACCAGCAGCCCCCCAGAGACGACAATACCAGCAGCCCCCAGAGACGACAATACCAGCAGCCCCCAGAGACGACAACACCAGCAGCCCCACAGAGACGACAACACCAGCAGCCCCACAGAGACGACAACACCAGCAGCCCCCCAGAGACGACAACACCAGCAGCCCCACAGAGACGACAACACCAGCAGCCCCCCAGAGACGACCACACCAGCAGCCCCACAGAGACGACAACACCAGCAGCCCCCCAGAGACGACCACACCAGCAGCCCCACAGAGACGACAACACCAGCAGCCCCCAGAGACGACCACATCAGCAGCCCCCCAGAGACGACCATACCAGCAGCCCCCCAGACACGACCATACCAGCAGCCCCCCCAGAGACGACCATACCAGCAGCCCCCCAGACACGACCATACCAGCAGCCCCCCCAGAGACGACCATACCAGCAGCCCCCAGACACGACCACACCAGCAGCTCCCCACCCTAAATCCATTTTTTTTCGAGTGCCGACCAGACCATCACAAGAGATGAACTCCCAGCCTCCCTCAACGGGTCTTAACCCAGGGTGTTGGGACCAACTGACGCCACCACCCGTCCCCTCGCCCAGCCTTCCCCCTCCCCTCGCCCTGCCCATCACTCCCCTCTGCAGCCTCCAGAGTCCCAGTCAGCACCTGACGCGCCTTGTGGACACCCTGCACCACGTGCTGCTTCTCCCAGGCTCCGACTGCTGCTGCTGGTGGTGGTGGTGGTAGTGGTTGTGTGTGGTGGTGGTGTGTGGTGGTAATGTGTGTGTGTGTGGTGGTGGTTATGTGTGGTGTGGTGTGGTGGTGGTAGTGTGTGTGTGTGGTGGTAGTGTGTGTGTGGTGGTGGTAGTGTGTGTGGTGGTGGTGGTAGTGTGTGTGGTGGTAGTGTGTGTGGTGGTGGTAGTGTGTGTGTGTGGTGGTAGTGTGTGTGTGGTGGTGGTAGTGTGTGTGGTGGTGGTGGTAGTGTGTGTGGTGGTAGTGTGTGTGGTGGTGGTAGTGTGTGGTGTGGTGGTGGTACTGTGTGTGGTGGTGGTAGTGTGTGTGGTGGTGGGTGTGTGGTGGTAGTGGCGGTGTGTGGTGGTGGTGTGTGTGTGGTGGTGGTAGTATGTGTGTGGTGGTGGTGTGTGTGGTGTGGTGGTGGTGGTGTGGTGTGTGTAGGTTCACCTCTCAGATTTTAAATGTTAAATCTCAGATCCCCACCCAGGGCCTCATCTCTGAGCCATCCTGGTGTGTGGCGGCAGGAGTTTAGCCTCAGCTCACACACATGACGCCCAGAATGTCTGCATTTACACACGTGACGTCACTACGTTATTAAGTGTTACTTGTTTTAAAAGATTTAGAAATTTCTCTCATCACAAATTTTCAAGAAATGTGCAAATATTTCATTCAAAACGATTAATTAATAAAAAACAAATTTGTTTAGCTTAAAGACTGTTGTGCGCGCAGCGTTTCGGGCAGAAAAACGCTATATTAAAAATACTAAAATATACTAAAAAACATTCTCACTCGTTGTGTTATTTGGGTCTCTTGAGACCACGAGCATGTTTCATCAAACTGTCATATGACTGTTGATGTATATGTTAATAAACTGGCTTGACAACGCTGTAAACTGTTTACCTAAACAAGACTTCTTTTTCACTTTCTGAAAAAAGTGAAACAAAAAACAAAGTGAAAAACACCCACCACAACCACCACCATCAACACCCGCCACAACCATCACCATCAACACCCGCCACAACCACCACCATCAACACCCACACATACAACCACCACCATCAACACCCGCCACAACCACCACCATCAACACCTACACATACAACCACCACCATCAACACACTACACCACTACCACCACCATCAACACCCACATACAACCACCACCATCAACAACCACTACCATAACCACCACCATCAACACACCACATACACCACCACCACCATCAACACCCGCCACAACCACCACCATCAACACCACTACCACAACCACCACCATCAACACCCGCCACATAACCACCACCATCAACAACACCCGCCACAACCACCACCATCAACACACCGCCACAACCACCACGATCAACAACACCACCAACCACCACCATCAACAACACCACCAACTACCACCATCAACATCATAACCACCACCATCAACACCCACCACAACCACCACCATCAACACCCACTACACACAACCACCACCATCAACACACCACCACAACCACCACCATCAACACACCACCACAACCACCACCATCAACACACCGCCACAACCACCACCATCAACACACCACATACCACCACCACCACCATCAACACCCACCACACCACACCACCACCATCACCACACACTACCACAACCACCACCATCAACAACACCACAACCACCACCATCAACACCCACCACAACCACCACCATCAACACCCACCACAACCACCACCATCAACACCCGCCACAACTACCACCATCATCACCCGCCACAACCATACCATCAACACCCACCATCAACAACACCACCACAACCACCACCATCAACACCCACCACAACTACCACCACCATCAACACACCACCACAACCACCACCATCAACACCCGCCACAACCACCACCATCAACACCCACCACAACCACCACCATCAACACCCACCATCAACACCCACCACAACCACCACCATCAACACCCGCCACAACTACCACCATCAACACCCACCACAACCACCACCATAAACACCCACCATCAACACCCACCACAACCACCACCATCAACACCCGCCACAACCACCACCATCAACACCCACCATCAACACCCACCACAACCACCACCATCAACACCCGCCACAACCACCACCATCAACACCCACCACAACCACCACCATCAACACCCACCACAACCACCACCATCAACACCCACCACAACCACCACCATCAACACCTGCCACAACCACCACCATCAACACACCGCCACAACCACCACCATCAACACCCACCACAACCACCACCATCAACAACACCACCACAACCACCACCATCAACACCCACCACAACCACCACCATCAACACCCGCCACAACCACCACCATCAACACCCGCCACAACCACCACCATCAACACCCGCCACAACCACCACCATCAACACCCACCACAACCACCACCATCAACACCCACCACAACCACCACCATCAACACCCGCCACAACCACCACCATCAACACCCGCCACAACCACCACCATCAACACCCGCCACAACCACCACCATCAACACCCACCACAACCACCACCATCAACACACCGCCACAACCATCACCATCAACACCCGCCACAACCACCACCATCAACACCCACCACAACCACCACCATCAACACCCGCCACAACCACCACCATCAACACCCGCCACAACCACCACCATCAACACCCACCACCATCAACACCCGCCACAACCACCACCATCAACACCCACTACCATCAACACCCACCACAACCACCACCATCAACACCCACCACAACCACCACCATCAACACCCGCCACAACCACCACCATCAACACCCGCCACAACTACCACCATCAACACCCACCATCAACACCCACCACAACCACCACCATCAACACCCACCACAACCACCACCATCAACACCCGCCACAACCACCACCATCAACACCCGCCACAACCACCACCATCAACACCCGCCACAACCACCACCATCAACACCCACCACAACCACCACCATCAACACCCGCCACAACCACCACCATCAACACCCACCACCATCAACACCCACCACAATCACCACCATCAACACCCGCCACAACCACCACCATCAACACCCGCCACAACCACCACCATCAACACCCACCACAACCACCACCATCAACACCCGCCACAACCACCACCATCAACACCCGCCACAACCACCACCATCAACACCCACCACAACCACCACCATCAACACCCGCCACAACCACCACCATCAACACCCGCCACAACCACCACCATCAACACCCACCATCAACACCCACCATCAACACCCACCACAACCACCACCATCAACACCCGCCACAACCACCACCATCAACACCCGCCACAACCACCACCATCAACACCCGCCACAACCACCACCATCAACACACTACACACCACCACCACCACCATCAACACCACCATCAACACCACCATCAACACCCACCACAACCACCACAATCAACACCCGCCACAACCACCACCATCAACACCCACCACAACCACCACCATCAACACCCGCCACAACCACCACCATCAACACCCACCACCATCAACACCCACCACAACCACCACCATCAACACCCGCCACAACCACCACCATCAACACCCACCACAACCACCACCATCAACACCCGCCACAACCACCACCATCAACACCCGCCACAACCACCACCATCAACACCCGCCACAACCACCACCATCAACACACCCACCACAACCACCACCATCAACACACCACCACAACCACCACCATCAACACCCGCCACAACCACCACCATCAACACACCGCCACAACCACCACCATCAACACCCGCCACAACCACCACCATCAACACCCGCCACAACCACCACCATCAACACCCGCCACAACCACCACCATCAACACCCGCCACAACCACCACCATCAACACCCGCCACAACCACCACCATCAACACCCACCACAACCACCACCATCAACACCCACCACAACCACCACCATCAACACCCACCACAACCACCACCATCAACACCCAACACAACCACCACCATCAACACCCACCACCATCAACACCCAACACAACCACCACCATCAACACCCACCACCATCAACACCCGCCACAAGGTGGGGATAAGCAAGGAGATAATGAACTTGAAAAGGGACTATTTGAAGGTCAGAAAACAGTCACAGGCAGAGATGAGGCTTCGAGTTGAAGAAAAGTAACAAGTAGAGTTCCCCAAGAGCGGTCCTGCGATCCCTACTCTTGTTAATTTACGTGAATGACCAACCGGAAGGAGTGAGCTCACACATGTCAATGTTTGCAGAACACTCAAAGCTAAGGAGGAAGGTTACAGTTACAGAATGTTACCTGGACAAATTACAAGAGTTGGTAAACAAATGGTTACTAGGATTCAATCCCAACAAGATTAAGGTAACGAAGATGAGAAAAGAGAAGAGACCTGAAGGTGTGTGTACACCATCAGGGAGTCAAGGTTGCCTGGTGTGGCCACTACAACAGTCGAAGAGATCAAAGTATTTGGAAGTGGATATCCATTATCTTTGGAAGTGGATATAATTCCAATATCTCCAGCGTCACCCACAAACACGGCTGTTGTAAGGCAATCTATAGACTTTGTGAGACCAATACTAAAATGTGCAGGACCGGCCTGGAATGCTCACCATTAGAAGCATAAACCAAAATTGAAAAGTACAAAGGTTAGCATCAAGATTACTGCCAGAGCTAAGAGGGTTGAACTATGAAGACAGGTTAAGGGAAATACACATCACACCCTGAAGGAGAGCAGAAACATATGGAGACATGAAGGTAACATACAAGATATTTGGGACAGATTTTAAGGTGAACAAGGACAACATCTTTTAAAATTAGAGAAATATGGACGAAATGGAAATGGATAGATTCAAATGGAAGTTGGACACGCAAACGAATCGGAAATGTTCGAACGTTCTCGTAATGTGAACGGGAAGTTTATATGTGTATATGTAGAACACACAAAAAGAACTTCTTGAAGCCACCTCCATCCACAACTTTAAGACCTGATTCGACAGGGAATTCGAACGTCAGAATAATTACACTTTTACGCAACAGGTGAGACAAGATTAATACGCGGGGCATAAAGAGTTAGACCTCACTTCCCCGTGATGACTGATACTAAATACCGGTTGGTAAGCACTCTGCTGTGACACCGGTCAGCCAGCCCGGCGTGACACCGGTCAGCCAGCCCGGCGTGACACTGGCCACCTGTATGATAGAAATGTTTGGAACACGTGGTCTTGGACCGTGTTCATGTGAAGGACTCTAATGATGGTCGAGGACCACTCTGCAGTAAGCATAATTGGACAATACTGACTCGTGGCCACCTGACACGACCAACACTGTCGACACGCCGCGGGTATATACAAGTATATCCGTTTTGCTGACGACGGAGTGCGCATGCGCTCTGGCTGGATGGACGAGAGCCACCATCCCGCACCTCCACCATTCATTCCCACGTCCTCCACCACACTCCACCCTCACCTGCCGCCTCCACCACACTCCACCCTCACCTGCCGCCGCCTCCACCCTCCACCCTCACCTGCCGCCGCCTCCACCACACTCCACCCTCACCTGCCGCCGCCTCCACCCTCATCTGCCGCCGCCTCCACCACACTCCACCCTCCCTCTCCTGCCGCCGCCTCCACCCTCCACCCTCTCCTGCCTCCGCCTCCACCACACTCCACCTCACCTGCCGCCGCCTCCACCACACTCCACGAGCGAGTGCCGAGTGACTGGAGTGCGAAAGTGACCTTTGTGAAGTAAATAAGTGTTGCATACTAGCGAAGTGATTTGTAATACCTGGACGGTGGTAATTATCCTTCATGTCCGACTATTAGACCATTATATTACATACACTTTTCTATAAAAGGTAAACTGAGACGAGGAACATGGCGGACGGCAGACCTCTCAACTTGCGGACCGCGAGCCCGGGCGACGAGGGCTTCAGCGACGGTGTCACCCCGCCGCCGCCGCCGCCACAGCAGCAGCAGCAGCAGCAGCAGCTGGAGCAGTCACCAGGAGGCAGCAACAGAGTGCCAAAATGCGCCCGTTGTCGCAACCACAACAAACACACGCCCCTGAGAGGGCACAAGCGCTACTGCCCGTTCAAGGAGTGTCAGTGTGCCAGCTGCGAGCTGACCGTCCAGCGGCAGAAGATCATGGCGCAGCAGGTGGCCCTGCGTCGCGCCCAGGACCAGGACGAGGCCAGGGCCAGCACTGACCTGAGGGAGGCGCTGACGTGCCCGCCCGCAGCCTCGCCCACCACCACCAGCCTCCCGGAGTGTGAGGGAAGCTGGCGGGACGACGGCGCCTCCACTGCTCTCCTCCCCACACCCACCACGTCTCACCTGCTCAAGCATCACCTCTCCAGGGACCTCCACCCCTTCCGCCCCCTCCATGGTAAGTGTATACACGCACGCGCGCGCGCCCACACACACACTGCCGAGTACACTCTGCACTCGGTCCTATCTTGTTTCTGATATATGTAAATGATCTCCCGGAGGGTATAGACTCATTCCTCTCAATGTTTGCTGACGATGCCAAAATTATGAGAAGGATAAAAACAGAGGAGGACTGTTTGAGGTTTCAAGAAGACCTAGACAAGCTGAAGGAATGGTCGAACAAATGGTTGTTAGAATTTAACCCAAGCAAATATAATGTAATGAAGATAGGCGTAGGGAGCAAGAGGCCAGATACAAGGTATCATTTGGGAGATGAAATTCTTCAAGAGTCAGAGAGAGAGAAAGACTTGGGGGTTGACATCACGCCAGACCTGTCCCCTGCAGCCCATATCAAGAGGATAACATCAGCGGCATATGCCAGGCTGGCCAACATAAGAACGGCATTCAGAAACGTGTTTAAGGAATCATTCAGAACTTTGTATACCACATATGTCAGGCCAGTCATGGAGTATGCAGGATTGGCCTGACATGGATTGGCCAGCATGGAGTCCATATCTAGTCAAGGATAAGACCAAACTGGGAAAGGTTCAAAGGTTTGCCACCAGACTAGTACCCGAGCTGAGAGGTATAAGCTACGAGGAGAGGCTACGGGAATTAAACCTCACTTCGTTGAAAGACAGAAGAGTTAGGGGGGGACATGATCACCACATTCAAGATTCTCAAGGGAATCGATAGGGTAGATAAAGACAGGCTATTTAACACAATAGGCACACGCACTAGGGGACACAGGTGGAAACTGAGTGCCCAAATGAGCCACAGAGATATTAGAAAGAACTTTTTTAGTGTCAGAGTGGTTGACAAATGGAATGCATTAGGAAGTGATGTGATTGAGGCTGATTCCATACACAGTTTCTAGTGTAGATATGATAGAGCCCAATAGGCTCAGGAACCTGTACACCTATTGATTGACGGTTGAGAGGCGGGACCAAAGAGCCAGAGCTCAACCCCCGCAAGCACAATTAGGTGAGTACAATTAGGTGAGTACACACACACACACACACACACACACACACACACACACACACACACACACACACACGCACACACACACAGAGGGGGGGTCGGAGGTTCCCTCCACCCCCTCTATCCTTCCCCCTCCCAACCTCTCAGCCTCTATCTGACTCCCAACCTTACGCTATCTCCCAACCCCTCTATGCCCTCCCTAATCTTCAGACCCAGTATGCCCTTCCTACTCCAGACCTACCTACCCAGGCCCTACCCCAGACCCTCCTACCTACCTTCCTAGAAGCCCAGCCCTCAGTAGCCCCCCAAGCACCCCTCCTGACCTCTTTCACCCCCATACACCCCCCGGACCCCCCCCCAGACACCCCTCGGATCCCCCCGGACATCCCCCGGATCCTCCCCGCCCCCAGTCATCCCCCAGACACCCCCCAGATCCCCCAGATCCCCCCTGCCCCCAGTCACCCCCCAGACACCCCCCAGATCCCCCAGACCCCCAGAGAAAGGGAGAACTCTGGTACAAGAGTTTCCATGAAGAATCTCAAGGTTTGGTACACCAATGCTGATGGGGTATCTAATAAAGCAGAAGAGATAAAAGAAAGAGTGAGTGAAGCAGATCCTGACATAGTTGCAATTGTGGAAACTAAAATTAATGGCATGATCTCAGATACAATCTTTCCTGAAGGGTACCAGGTGATACGAAAAGAGAGGACACAGAGACAGGGAGGGGGAGTAGCACTCCTAATAAAGCGGAAATGGAAGTTTGAAGACCTGGGAAATCGGGTTACCAATGAGTGCACAAGCTTCATACATGGAACTCTGACAGTAGATGGGAGGAAGATTGTGATCTTGGTAATCTACAATCCCCCACCAAACAGTAGAAGACCCAGGCAGGAGTATGATGACAACAACAAAGCATGTATAGATGAACTGCAGAAGGCAGCAACACTAGCCCACAGAATGAGAGCGAAGCTGCTGATCATGGGGGACCTAAATCATGGAAAGATAAATTGGGAATCAAGGAATCCCCATGGAGGGGACGAAACGTGGGGAGCAAAATTAGTAGATGTTATAGACAGGAATTTCCTGACACAACATGTGAAGGAAGACACAAGGGAAAGAGGAGGAGATGCACCAAGCTTATTAGACCTGATTTTCACCCAGAACGAAGAAGATATCGAGAATTTAGAGCATGAAATACCTCTAGGGGCCAGTGACCATTGTGTCCTAGTCTTTGACTACATGATGGAATTCAAACTTATGACCATGGGACAAGAGATCTGGGAAAGGAGAGCTGACTACAGGAAAGGGGACTATATGAGGATAAGGGACTATCTGGGTGAAGTGCACTGGGAGGAAGAAATTAGAGGAAAAACAGTCCAAGATATGATGGACCTAGTCATACAGAAATGCCAGGAGGCCGAAGAGAGATTTATACCAACGGTAAAGGGAAAAAATAAGAAGGAATATAATAACCCATGGTTTAATAGACAGTGTCAGGAAGCAAAAATGGCCAGCAGGCGGGAGTGGAGGAAGTACAGAAGACAAAGAACAGAGGACAACAGGATCAGATACAACAGAGCTAGGAACGATTACATTAACATAAGACAAACATCGGAAAGGGACTATGAGAACGATATTGCAATCAAAGCGAAAAAACAACCTAAGTTACTACACAGTCATATAAGAAGAAAAATGTCGGTGAACGACCAAGTGACAAGACTAAGGAAGACAGAGGGGGCATATACTGAAAGTGACAAGGAAATCTGCGAGGCACTGAATGCCAGTTTCCATGGAGTGTTCACTACCGAGCCTGAGCAGCTCCCATTGTTGGAAGGGGTTACCCTAGATGAAAGACTATCAGATATAGAGGTGACAGCAGAGGAGGTAATGAAGCAGTTGACAACTCTAGATGCAACTAAAGCAGTTGGACCAGACAAAGTATCATCGTGGATACTAAAAGAAGCAGCACAGGCCCTCAGCGTGCCTCTGGCAATGATCTTTAATGAGTCACTTATGTCAGGAGAATTGCCCAGTTGCTGGAAGAAGGCAAATGTCATGCCGATCTTCAAGAAAGGTGATAGGGAGGAGGCACTTAACTATAGACCTGTATCACTGACAAGCATCCCCTGTAAAATACTGGAAAGAATAATTAGGCTACGACTGGTTGCACACCTGTAGAACATTAGGTTTGTGAACAAACATCAACATGGGTTCTGGACAGGGAAATCGTGCCTAACAAACCTTCTGGAATTCTATGATAAAATAACGAGGATAAGACAGGACAGAGATGGTTGGGCAGACTGCATATTTCTGGACTGCCAAAAAGCCTTTGATACAGTACCGCACATGAGACTGCTGTTCAAGCTCGAGAGGCAGGCGGGGGTGGGGGGAAAGGTCCTAGCATGGATAAGGAACTACCTAACAGGAAGGAGCCAAAGAGTTACGGTAAGGGGCGAGAAGTCGGACTGGCGAACAGTAACAAGTGGAGTACCACAAGGATCGGTGCTGGGACCAATTCTATTTCTTGTATATGTTAACGACATGTTTACAGGCGTAGAGTCCTACATGTCGATGTTTGCGGATGACGCAAAGTTGATGAGAAGAGTTGTGACAGATGAGGATTGCAGGATCCTCCAAGATGACCTGAACAGGTTGCAGAGATGGTCAGAGAAATGGCTACTGGAATTCAACACGAGCAAATGTAAAGTTATGGAAATGGGACTAGGAGATAGGAGACCAAAGGGACAGTACACAATGAAGGGGAACAGCCTACCTGTAACGACGCGTGAAAGAGACCTGGGGGTGGACGTAACACCTAATCTATCTCCTGAGGCACATATAAATAGGATAACGACAGCAGCGTACTCTACACTGGCAAAAGTTAGAGCATCATTCAGAAACCTAAGTAAGGAGGCATTTAGGGCGCTTTACACTGCCTACGTAAGGCCAGTCTTAGAGTATGCCGCCTCATCATGGAGTCCCCATCTGAAGAAGCATATAATGAAACTGGAAAAGGTTCAGAGGTTTGCAACGAGACTCGTCCCAGAGCTACGAGGGATGGGGTATGAGGAGCGCCTGAGGGAACTGTGCCTTACGACACTAGAAAGAAGAAGGGAGAGGGGGGACATGATAGGAACGTATAAGATACTCAGAGGGATTGACAGAGTGGACATAAACGAAATGTTCACACGGAATACTAACAGAACGAGGGGACATGGATGGAAGCTTGAAACTCAGATGAGTCACAGAGATGTTAGGAAGTTTTCTTTTAGCGTGAGAATTGTGGGGAAATGGAATGCACTTCAGGAACAGGTTGTGGAAGCAAATACTATTCATAATTTTAAAACCAGGTATGATAGGGAAATGGGACAGGAGTCATTGCTGTAAACAACCGATGCTCGAAAGGCGGGATCCAAGAGTCAATGCTCGATCCTGCAGACACAACTAGGTGAGTACACACCGTGTGTCTGAGCAGTTGGTCCAGATGGAGTTTCACCATGGGTTCTGAGAGAATGTGCATCTGAGCTCAGCATTCCACTTCACCTGATCTTTCAGGCATCCCTGTGTACAGGAGTCGTAGCAGACGTGTGGAAAAAGGCTAACATAGTTCCAATCTACAAAAGTGGCAGCAGGGAAGACCCCCTCAATTATAGATCTGTATCATTGACAAGTGTAATAGTCAAAATATTGGAAAAACTAATACAAATTAAATGGGTAGAACATCTGGAGAGAAATGATATAGTATCAGACAGACAGTATGGTTTTCGATCTTGCAGGTGATTTCCTATTAGCAACCCCAATGTCAGCAACCGGCACCCGTGTCTCACCGCAGGCCCTCCCCGAATTGCCGTGGCTCTCCGCCTCGCTGCCCCAATCCACACCGAATACAGGTGTATTTGCGGCGAGGCAGAGGCCGACAGATACGGACGGCATGGCTTCTCTGCCAAAGGACAGGTGGATGGCATGCAAGACACGGCGAGGTCAATGACATTATTAAGAGGAGCCTTACCACAGCCGGTTGTCCAGCAGAGAGAGAGCCCCGTTACCTAATGTCCCGCAACTCTGATGAGCCTGTCGGTCGCCCAGACGGAATCACGGTGAACCCCTGGAAGAATGGTAGACAGTTGGTGTGGGACTACACATGCGTTTCAACTTTAGCCAATACCTATGTTGACTTCAGTGCTACACAAGCAGGAGGAGCTGCCAATCACCGGGAAGCGGCCAAGTCACGTAAATACAGAGACCTTGAGCACCACTACAATTTTGTCCCCATTGCCTCAGAGACACTTGGTGCCTGGGGTAAAAGTGCTGCTAGCTTTTTGAAGGAGTTGGGGTCTAAGCTAATCGAAACAACTAGAGACCCTAGAGCTGCCAGTTTTCTTTTTCAGCGCCTTAGTGTGGCAATCTAGAGAGGAAATGCTCACTGCATCCATGGTTCCTGCCCGCCATCTGAGGAGCTGTACAACTTGTGACAAGCAGCCTTGTACCCTGCATGTAATCAATATTGTAACTTTTTTTGTGTAATGACATTTTCAAATAAAGTTAGATAAATATACACACTTACCAAAAGAATAGGGGTGGTAGGAGAAGAAAATATCAAAGTGTTCAGTGAGGATCCACAAGGTCTTCTCTGAGTACTCTTTATTTTCTTCTCCGAGGCTATGGGTCATTACACTTGCACCAGAGGTGGTACCCCTTCTAGGTTTAAAAAAAAAATTATATATATATATATATATATATATATATATATATTATATATATATATATATATATATATATATATATATATATATATATATATATATATATATATATATATATATATATATATATATATATATATAATATATATATATATATATATATATATATATATATATATATATATATATATATATATATATATATGCGAACAAGCCTGAATGGTCCCCAGGACATATGCAACTGAAAACTCACACCCCAGAAGTGACTCGAACCCATACTCCCAGAAGCAACGCATCTGGTATGTACAAGACGCCTTAATCCACTTGACCATCACGACCGGACATAATGAGGTGATAGCCGAGGCTATTTGAATGCTATGCCCAAGATAACTATCCGAGTGCCGGCGGTGGGGTGGTTCAAATAGCCTCGGCTATCACCTCATTATGTCCGGTCGTGATGGTCAAGTGGATTAAGGCGTCTTGTACATACCAGATGCGTTGCTTCTGGGAGTATGGGTTCGAGTCACTTCTGGGGTGTGAGTTTTCAGTTGCATATGTCCTGGGGACCATTCAGGCTTGTTCGCATTTGTGTTCCTCACGTGTTGCCCCAAAGAATGAGGTGATTTGGTAAAATGCTATGCCCAAGATAACTATCCGAGTGCCGGCGGTGGGGTGGTTCAAATAGCCTCGGCTATCACCTCATTATGTCCGGTCGTGATGGTCAAGTGGATTAAGGCGTCTTGTACATACCAGATGCGTTGCTTCTGGGAGTATGGGTTCGAGTCACTTCTGGGGTGTGAGTTTTCAGTTGCATATGTCCTGGGGACCATTCAGGCTTGTTCGCATTTGTGTTCCTCACGTGTTGCCCCAAAGAATGAGGTGATTTGGTAAAATGCTATGCCCAAGATAACTATCCGAGTGCCGGCGGTGGGGTGGTTCAAATAGCCTCGGCTATCACCTCATTATGTCCGGTCGTGATGGTCAAGTGGATTAAGGCGTCTTGTACATACCAGATGCGTTGCTTCTGGGAGTATGGGTTCGAGTCACTTCTGGGGTGTGAGTTTTCAGTTGCATATGTCCTGGGGACCATTCAGGCTTGTTCGCATTTGTGTTCCTCACGTGTTGCCCCAAAGAATGAGGTGATTTGGTAAAATGCTATGCCCAAGATAACTATCCGAGTGCCGGCGGTGGGGTGGTTCAAATAGCCTCGGCTATCACCTCATTATGTCCGGTCGTGATGGTCAAGTGGATTAAGGCGTCTTGTACATACCAGATGCGTTGCTTCTGGGAGTATGGGTTCGAGTCACTTCTGGGGTGTGAGTTTTCAGATATATATATATATATATATATATATATATATATATATATATATATATATATATATATATATATATATTATATATATAATATATAATATATATATATATATATATGTCGTACCTAGTAGCCAGAACGCACTTCTCAGCCTACTATGCAAGGCCAAATTTGCCTAATAAGCCAAGTTTTCCTGAATTAATATATTTTCTATAATTTTTTTCTTATGAAATGATAAAGCTACCCATTTCATTATGTATGAGGTCAATTTTTTTTTATTGGAGTTAGAATTAACGTAGATATATGACCGAACCTAACCAACCCTACCTAACCTAACCTAACCTATCTTTATAGGTTAGGTTAGGTTAGGTAGCCGAAAAAGTTAGGTTAGGTTAGGTTAGGTAGGTTAGGTAGTCGAAAATCAATTAATTCATGAAAACTTGGCTTATTAGGCAAATCGGGCCTTGCATAGTAGGCTGAAAAGTGCGTTCTGGCTACTAGGTACGACATATATATATATATGGAAAATGAACCAAAACTGTGTTTTCTGTTATATGTTGTGTACTGAGGTTGAGCCAAAGTTGCCAGATGGCAGAGTTGTGTTTCGCCGACACCAATATTTCCCCGGGACACATCCGGCCTCCTCCGGCCTACCTGCTGATAACGACCCGCGAGTCAGGACGCGGACTCTGGGAAGGTGGCAGCAGCCACACTAACATGTGCTGACACACTCCTCCATTTCCTGGGACCTTGTCAAGAACACTCTCTCCATCTGAGCTGCTCCACTACCATACCTCCCATGCACCACCACTCAACACCACCGTCCCTGGCCCCTCAACACCTCTCACCACCGTCCCTGGCCCCTCAACACCTCCCACCACCGTCCCTGGCCCCTCAACACCTCCCTCCACCGTCCCTGGCCCCTCAACACCTCCCACCACCGTCACTGGCCCCTCAACACCTCCCACCACCGTCCCTGGCCCCTCAACACCTCCCACCACCGTCCCTGGCCCCTCAACACCTCCCACCACCGTCCCTGGCCCCTCAACACCTCCCACCACCGTCCCTGGCCCCTCAACACCTCCCACCACCGTCCCTGGCCCCTCAACACCTCCCACCACCGTCCCTGGCCCCTCAACACCTCCCACCACCGTCCCTGGCCCCTCAACACCTCCCACCACCGTCCCTGGCCCCTCAACACCTCCCACCACCGTTCCTGGCCCCTCAACACCTCCCACCACCGTCCCTGGCCCCTCAACACCTCCCACCACCGTCCCTGGACTCTCAACACCTCCCACCACCGTCCCTGGCCCATCAACACCTCCCACCACCGTCCCTGGACCCTCAACACCTTCCACCTCCGTCCGTGGCCACTCAACACCTCCCACCTCCGTCACTGGCCCCTCAACACCTCTCACCACCGTCCCTGGCCCCTCAACACCTCCCACCACCGTCCCTGGCCCCTCAACGCCTCCCACCACCGTCCCTGGCCCCTCAACGCCTCCCACCTCCGTCCCTGGTCCCTCAACACTTCCGTCCCTGGCCCCCTCAACACCTCCCACCACCGTCCCTGGACCCTCAACACCTTCCACCTCCGTCTCTGGCCCTTCAACACCTCCCACCTCCGTCCCAGGACCCTCAACACCGTCCACCTCCGTCCCTGGCCACTCAACGCCTCCCACCTTCGTCCCTGGCCCCTCAACACCTCCCACCACCGTCCCTGGCCCCTCAACGCCTCCCACCACCGTCCCTGGCCCCTCAACACCTCCCACCACCGTCCCAGGACCCTCAACACCTCCCACCTCCGTCCCTGGCCCTTCAACACCTCCCACCTTCGTCCCTGGACCCTCAACACCTCCCACCTCCGTCCCTGGTCCCTCAACACCTCCCACCACCGTCCCTGGCCCCTCAACACCTCCCACCTCCGTCCCTGGCCCCTCAACACCTCCCACCACCGTCCCTGGCCCCTCAACACCTCCCACCTCCGTCCCTGGCCCCTCAACACCTCCCACCTCCGTCCCTGGACCCTCAACACCTCCCACCTCCGTCCCTGGTCCCTCAACACCTCCCACCACCGTCCCTGGCCCCTCAACACCTCCCACCTACGTCCCTGGCCCCTCAACACCTCCCACCACCGTCCCTGGCCCCTCAACACCTCCCACCTCCGTCCCTGGCCCCTCAACACCTCCTACCACCGTCCCTGGCCCCTCAACACCTCCCACCACCGTCCCTGGCCCCTCAACACCTCCCACCACCGTCCCTGGACCCTCAACACCTCCCACCACCGTCCCTGGACCCTCAACACCTCCCACCGCCGTCCCTGGACCCTCAACACTTCTCACCTCCGTCCCTGGCCCCTCAACACCTCCCACCTCCGTCCCTGGCCCCTCAACACCTCCGTCCCTGGTCCCTCAACACCTCCCACCTCCGTCCCTGGACCCTCAACACCTCCCACCTCCGTCCCTGGGCCCTCAACACCTCCCACCTCCGTCCCTGGCCCCTCAACACCTCCCACCTCCGTCCCTGGCCCCTCAACACCTCCGTCCCTGGTCCCTCAACACCTCCCACCTCCGTCCCTGGACCCTCAACACCTCCCACCTGCGTCCCTGGGCCCTCAACACCTCCCACCTCCGTCCCTGGCCCCTCAACACCTCCGTCCCTGGTCCCTCAACACCCCCCACCTCCGTCCCTGGCCCCTCAACACCTCCCACCTCCGTCCCTGGCCCCTCAACACCTCCGTCCCTGGTCCCTCAACACCTCCCACCTCCGTCCCTGGACCCTCAACACCTCCCACCTGCGTCCCTGGGCCCTCAACACCTCCCACCTCCGTCCCTGGGCCCTCAACACCTCCCACCACCGTCCCTGGGCCCTCAACACCTCCCACCTCCGTCCCTGGCCCCTCAACACCACCGTCCCTGGCCCCTCAACACTTCCCACCTCCGTCCCTGGTCCCTCAACACCTCCCACCACCGTCCCTGGCCCCTCAACACCTCCCACCTCCGTCCCTGGTCCCTCAACACCTCCCACCACCGACCCATTAGTGTTTGCAGGTTATAGTTTTGTGTGTGTAAACTAAAGTCTTTGAAAATGTAATTAGTTATTACGAAATGCGTTCAAGTGTCGCGTCAGACTAGAAATTAAAATGAATTTTGGAGAATTGATTTTTCAATTACCATCAACAGTAAAAAGAAACATAAGAAATATTGAGGAAATTCGTGTTTGAATTATTAATCTTACTTAATAATTCCAGGAGGCTGTTTATAACAATAATAACAGTTGATTGGGAAGTTTTCATGTTTGTAAACTCTCTAATAAATGTAATCAAAGCCGTCAAAGATTGAGGAAATATGTACACGTTCGTAAGTACTTGCGTAACTGCTTCGTGAATCTGGCCCCAGAGCCGTAACCGTCACCCTCTATTGCACGTATATACAATCATTGCAAGTTGTCCTGCAGCTTACACCAGCACCACTAATGCCACCTCCTCCAACAGGTGTCAGCGTGGACTGGTCCTTCCAGCAGCAGCAGCAGCGGCCTCCGCCAGTCTCCGCAGACTACCTCCATGGCTTCCGTGCCTCCCTCACCTCCGCCCTCCCCTCCTTCTCCCTCTACGACTCTCGCCGCCTGCCTTACATCTTCTCTCCCCTTCTCCCCCACCACCCCGCCGCCCACACCTTCCCGCTCAAACTGCCCACCGACCCCCTGCCTCGCTGCTCCTCCTGCGGGGTCCAAGTCGCTTCAGAAATAGACTTTCTCTACCATAACTGTGAGCCCAAGTAAGCGTCAGTACTCAACCCAGGTCTCTCTCCACCACTCTCTCCAGCAACACGGCTCTCTCCACCACTGTCTCCACCACTGTCTCCAGCAACACGGCTCTCTCCACTACTGACTCCGCCAACAAGCCTCAACTCCACCTCAGTTCTCAGCCTGCTAACAGTAGTCGTCTCTTGTCATAGTCGTCTCTCTCACCTGTCTAGAAAAACATATCTACTGATTGCTGAATATATAATTGCTGTTTTATATCAGTAAATTTTGCTTAAACAATGTATGTATATATGAGTGTGTACTCATCTGGTTGTGTTTCGGGGGCTGAGCTCTGGCTCTTTGGTCCCGCCTCTCAACTGTCAATCAACTGGTGTACAGATTCCTGAGCCTATTGGGCTCTATCATATCTACATTTGAAACTGTGTATGGAGTCTGCCTCCACCACAATATTAATGCATTCCATTTGTTAACTACCCTGACACTGAAAAAATTCTTTCTAATGTCTTTGTGGCTCATCTGGGTACCAAGTTTCCACCTGTGTCCCCTTGTTCGTGTTCCACCCGTGCTAAAGAGTTTGACTTTGTCCACCCTGTCAATTCCCCCTGAGAATTTTGTAGGTGGTTATCATGTCTCCCTTTACCCTTCTGTTTTCCAGGGTTGTGAGGTTCAACTCCCTTAGCCTTTCCTCGTAACTCATTCCTCTCAGTTCCGGGACCAGTCTGGTGGCATACCTCTGAATCTTCTCTAACTTCGTCTTGTGTTTAACTAGGTATGGATTCCAGGCTGGAGCTGCATACTCCAGGATTGGTCTTACATAAGTGGTATACAGGGTCCCGAACAATTCCTTATACAAGTTTCTAAAGGCAGTTTGGAGTCAGCCTCCACCACATCACTGCCTAATGCATTCCATTTGTCAACCACTCTGACACTAAAAAACATCTTTCTAATATCTCTCTGGCTCATTTGGGCACTCAGTTTCCACCTGTGTCCCCTAGTGCGTGTGCCCCTTGTGTTAAATAGACTGTCTTTATCTACCCTATCATTTCCCTTGAGAATCTTGAATGTGGTGATCATGTCCCCCTCTAACTCTTCTGTCTTCCAGCGAAGTGAGGTTTAATTCCCGTAGTCTCTCCTCGTAGCTCATACCTCTTAGCTCGGGAACTAGTCTGGTGACAAACCTTTGAACCTTTTCCAGTTTAGTCTTATGCTTGACTAGATATGGACTCCATGCTGGGGCTGCATACTCCAGGATTGGTCTGACATTTGTGGAATACAAAGTTCTGAATGATTCCTTACACAAGTCTCTGAATGCCATTCTTATGTTGGTCAACCAACTTATGTTGGTTTTTATGCCGTTCTTATGTTGTGTGTGTGTGTGCGCGTGCGTGCGTGTGCGTGCGCAATAGCTATTCAGAACTAATGGGTTAGGTTTCTAATATTCAGTGAAATGTGTCATCATCTAAGTATATAGTTAAATAGGCGCCTTTCAGCAGGGGGTAAGAATGAAGAGTTGTGTGTGGGACTCGAGCCGCTGCCTGCATGGTCCCTGCAGGGTGATGGTCCTCCCGCACAGACCACAAGGGTCCCTCTCTGACCTCTAAGGGCCTAGGCCACCGGTCAGGTACACCTCCCTCACTATACCCAGTGGTGCCCGGACTGCGGCCGGTGGTGCCCGGACTGCGGCCGGTGGTGCCCGGACTGTGGCCGGTGGTGCCCGGACTGCGGCCGGTGGTGCCCGGACTGTGGCCGGTGGTGCCCGGACTGGGGCCGGTGGTGACCGGCCAGGGTTCGGGCACCACTGGCCCACCACACAGCTGGCGGTGTGTGACAAACGCACAAACCTGCCCAGCAGTACAACACAGGTTCACTAACAGTTTACACACACTCCCCGCTGCAATACTGAGCAGTGTGAATATGTTGAGTGTTGCAGGAGTGTTGCAGGAGTGTGTAGAACAGCTTAGTGTGACGATCAGTTTTACCGCCTCCAAAATGTCTAGTCTTTAATAATGTAACTCTTTCCCCATTGTGCAATTTTATTTGTTGCATATTTATATTTTGTATGTTTTTAAATCATTTTTGTATTGATTCATAAATGAAATATATGATACTAGAGGCGGAGTGTATGATTCGCCTTAACCCCTCTGAACAAGACACAAACTTTACGTACAGAGAGCAACGCTAGGCTGGCTTGGGGGTTAAATATGATGCACGTAAAGGCTTTGGTGGTTAGAACATTTCACAAGAACCAAGAACAGGAACAAAGGAAGACAAAGTCAACACAATATTTGTCCAATTGTGTGTGTGTGTGTGTATGTGCGTGTGTGTGTGTGTGTGTGTGTGTGTGCGTGTGTGTGTGTGTGTGTGTGTGTGTGTGTGTGTGTATTCACCTATTTGGGCTTGCGATGGTTGAGCTTTGCTCTTTCGGTCCGCCTCTCAACTGTCAGTCAACTATTACTAACTACTATTCTTTTACACACACACACGGGGTTGAGGGGAGGACAACCCCGCCACCCTCCTCTGCATAGAAACCCCCCCTATCCCAAACCCTCCCTGCCCCCACTCAAATGTTCAGCCAAATCTCCCTCCCCCCACACCCAATCCTCACCCTTCTACCCCTCCCCTCCTCCTGCCGAGTCCTCCCTCCCCCCCCCCACTTTTCCTTCCTCCCCTTTCACCCCATACCCTCCCTGTCCCTCCCCCTTCACTGGATCCCCTGCCCCTCATCCCACTATCCTCTGAGACCCTGTTATCCACCTCACAGGACCTCACACCCATGGAACAGCTTCCCCCACCAGCAGAACACTCACCAAGGAGGCGATTTGAGAAGGGACAGAAGAAAGTGAGCCTCAAAGCAATGTACACTAACATATATGGAATTGCAAATAAAGCAAATGAGCTTGGAGAACGGGTACTAGAGGAAAACCCAGACATAATAGCCCTCACAGAAACAAAGCTAACGAAAACGATAACAAACGCAGTGTTCCCACAGGACTATTATGTTATGAGGAAAGAGAGGGAAGGAAGAGGTGGGGGTGGTGTACCTCTGCTGGTAAGAAAAGGCTGGGATTTTGAGGAGATGGGTATTCAGGGCTGTGAAGGTTTCAGTGACTACATAGCAGGTACCATAACAAATGGAGGGAAAAAAATTATAGTCGTAGTCATATATAATCCACCACCAAATGACAGAAGACCTAGACAGGAATATGACAGAAACAACATGGCCACCATTAACATAATAGAAAGAACAGCTTCTGTTGCTAGCAGGAATGGATCTGGACTACTAATTATGAGAGACTTCAACCATGGGAAGATAGATTGGGAGAACAGAGACACGCATGGAGGACCAGAAACATGGAGAGCTAAGCTGCTGGACGTGGCAACAAGAAACTTTCTAAGCCAGCACATCAAAGAACCAACAAGAATGAGAGGAGAAGATGAACCAGCAATGCTTGATTTGATATTTATCCTAAATGAGTGGGATATAAGGGAAGTTAAGATGGAAGCGCCCTTGGGAATGAGTGACCACAGTGTATTGAACTTTGAGTACCTGGTAGAGCTAGGAATTATCTCCCCCCAAAAAGAACTAGGAATCAAAAGGTTGGCATACCGAAAGGGGAATTATGAACAGATGAGAAGTTTCCTAAGTGAAATACCTTGGGACACAGACCTCAGAGATATGTCTGTACAGGGTATGATAGACTATGTTACCCAAAAGTGTCAGGAGGCAGTAAACAGGTTCATCCCGGCCCAAAGGGAAAAATCCGAGAAGCAACAGAAGAATCCATGGTATAATAGGGCATGTATGGAAGCGAAGAAACTGAACAAAAGGGCGTGGAGGAACTTCCGGAATAACAAAACACCAGAAAGCAGAGAGAGATACCAGAGAACCAGGAATGAGTACGTCAGGGTGAGAAGAGAAGCAGAGAAAAGTTTTGAAAATGATATAGCAAACAAAGCCAAGACCGAACCAAAGCTACTCCACAGTCACATCAGAAGGAAAACAACAGTGAAAGAACAGGTATTGAAACTTAGAACAGGCGAGGACAGGTATACAGAGGATGACAGAGAGGTGTGTGAAAAACTCAACAAGAGGTTCCAGGAGGTCTTCACAATAGAACAAGGTGAGGTCACTGTGCTAGGAGAAAGGGAGGTAAACCAGGCGGCCTTGGAAGAGTTCGAAATTACGAGAGAGGAGGTCAAGAGACACCTGCTGGATCTGGATGTTAGAAAGGCTGTTGGTCCAGACGGGATCTCACCATGGATAATGAAAGAGTGTGCAGAGGCACTTTGCTTGCCACTTTCCATAGTGTATAGTAAGTCACTGGAGACGGGAGACCTACCAGAAATATGGAAGACGGCGAATGTGGTCCCAATATACAAAAAGGGCGACAGGCAAGAGGCACTGAACTACAGGCCAGGGTCCTTGACTTGTATACCATGCAAGGTGATGGAGAAGATCGTGAGAAAAAACCTGGTAACACATCTGGAGAGAAGGAACTTCGTGACAAATCGCCAACATGGGTTCAGGGAGGGTAAATCTTGCCTTACAGGCTTGATAAAATTCTACGATCAGGTGACAAAGATTAAGATAGCCAAGGACTATATGCGACTGAAAACTCACACCCCAGAAGTGACTCGAACCCATACTCCCAGGAGCAACGCAACTGGTAACTACAGGACGCCTTAATCCGCTTGACCATCACGACCGGACATAAGGAAGTGATAGCCGAGGCTATTTGAACCACTTCCCCGCCGGCACTCACCATCCGAGTGAGTGCTGTTATAGGGTGAGGTGATTGTTGCCTTTCTCCGGCTTTTGGCTGTTTGCCAGATCTTCCATCTTCCCTCTGGATCAATTTAGGACCATCAAACAGCTGTATGCTGGAAGTCAAGTTCATCTGGATGTTGATTACTGGTGTCGGCTCCTGAATGAACGCGGCCTCAAGCGTACGAAGCCTCCAACAGTCGTCGGTGTGTGTGATTATTGTCGTATCTTTCACTGTGTCTTGACGATTAAGGATGATGGTGTGTTGATAATGTTGTTGCTTAATACCTCCAGCTTGCAACTGAAGCGTAAGATGTTTACTGCGTGTATTAGTGGTATGTCCAGTGTAGCACATATTCCGCACAGTCTCCAGAGCTGCAGTTGTATTGATACACTACAGTAATACACTTCAGTGTGTCAGAGGAGACAGAGATGTTATTTCTCATAATGAGGGAAGACGTCCGAGGGTTGTTATCATACATGACAGGACGAATCCTTTCGTTTTCATTGCAAATCTGTAATTCTTGTCAATACACAGAGAAATTACATTAATGTGATATATCACTGAACAAATCCAACAGGAGCGGTGATGAGGGTTCGAACCTATACAGGGAACACCCAGCGCATAGGTTCGCACCCTCATCACGGCTCCTGTTAGATTTGTTCATTCCTGTCAATTATATCTCCTATCACCGTCTCATCGTTCTTGCACGATTCTTGCCTCCTTGCACATGTGCGTTATTACCGCACAAATATTGGTGATTCAGTGGTACCTTCACAGGTCAGAGCAGTTAAGTTTAAACAAGCACAAGGTTGGCTGGCGGGAGCTACTGGGCCTCACTTCCCTGGAGGCACTGGTAGGAGAGTGCTGGTAGGAGAGTTAGCGCCCCTGCCCCCCACGACCCCCTACACCCTCCCACAGTGACGGCGTCACCTCCTGCCCACGGCGCCAACACAACTTTCACTTGAGCGTGTGTGTGTGATGCCAGTCTTCACCTCCCTCACTCTCCCCACACGCCACATATTCTCTTAATTTTCATTTACATTTTTAGAAAGTTGTAATAGCAAGAACATATCAGCCTGGTTATACTATAAACGCTATACTAGTGTAGGTGTATAACAGGAGCATATCAGCCTGGTTATACTATAAACGCTATACTAGTCACAGTAATGCTTAATGTGTCACATTATTTTCAACGTTAGATGAGGGAGAACTCTTTCAGACACTGAAATTATATTCCAATACCAAACTGGCAAAACATTTTGTGGCCCTGCCTCTCACACACTGCCTCTCACACACTGCCTCTCACACACTGCCTCTCACACACTGCCTCTCACACACTGCCTCTCACACACTGCCTCTCACATACTGCCTCTCACACACTGCCTCTCACACACTGCCTCTCACATACTGCCTCTCACATGCTGCCTCTCACATACTGCCTCTCACACACTGCCTCTCACACACTGCCTCTCACATACTGCCTCTCACACACTGCCTCTCACACACTGCCTCACACACACACTGCCTCACACACACACTGCCTCTAGTTTTAACTATGAATCAAGATTTAATGAGGAAGGTGCAAGTTGGAGTTGACCTCAAGTGAAGACATCTGTGCCAGGCAACTCATATGTATTAACAAACACTCATCACTTCTGAGATGCAGCAAAGATATTCTACACACCATTTTTTCCGGAATGTGAATAGAATTCTTGTTCCAAATTGGAGTGAAATGACAAGGGAATAACATAAAGGAAGTGCAGGAGGAACATAACTAGCAGAGTAATGGAGAGGAACAATAACATAGAAGTAACGGAGGAATAACGAAGAAATAACAGGGGCAATAACAGCAGAGTAACAGGAATAACTGAGATACAATTGAGGAATAACGAATGAGTAGCTGAGGGACACAATGTGGACAATTTGAACGTTGAATATGACAAGTAAACAGTCTTCTAGTTTACATGTGTCACTGTGAAAGAGACAAGGACGTGGATCTTTCCTGTCTATAACTGGCAGAACAATGGAATGTAAAGTTGGCTGGGGAGAAGGCGGCCCCCCGGTGCTGTGTGCAGGGCAAGCGAGCGCAGCACTCTGAGTTGACGACCTGTGGTCCGCCTCTTGCTACACCCAATTATGAGTCATGTATTGCTGTAAATAGCAAAAACAACTCTGTAATATATTTGACTTATGAATGCGACTCATTTTATGACGAAGCTTAATTTAATTTTTAATTTTGCCCCGAGGGGCGAGTTTATTGGGCAGCGCCACTCATCTTGTGAGTGAACATACCGCCATAGCAGAATGTACAACACTCACCAATAGGAAGAAAACCCGCTGGGTTGTTCATCCTGTCACTTGTACCCAGACACAGCTGGGACTTGCTTAACTGTCTCAAGTGAACAGCTCCTCAAACAAGAAGATTAACATTTATCAACCCTTAAAAGCTTACGTTATCTTGCGGGTGCAAAATTGGGAAATCTTTTCAGAACAGTATCAATATTTGACAAAAAGTGTTTTCCTAACTCAAACAATGTGGGGTTTATTATTCTACAGTTATTCCTAATATCTCTCAGGTGTTCACATTCACGTAGATAGTGGTCAAGGCGGTGTCCATCACTCTCACCACAGATGCTGCAACTTCGCTGATCAACTGTTGTTTCCATTCCAAATCTCCATGGATATTTGTATCCAAGACGGATTCTCGCTATTACAGATTCTCTCCCTCGTCGTCCTCCTCTTCGGCCATACTGATTGGGATTGCCAGCTGCAACCATGTTGTACCATCGTACAGATTCACTGGTTTGTGCTTCTATCCTCCTTTCCTCAGTTACCTTGTCACGGTGATGTTGCCTGATAATACCTCTAATTTGTAGTTGAGTCTTGGGTATGAAGTATTCAATATGGTCTCCTTCAGCGCCTTCAGCAGCCAGCACATCTGCTCGTTCATTCCCACATATTCCAACATGGGAGGGGATCCACAGAAACTTGATGACTCTTCCCTGGTTGGTAAGTACTCTCACAGCTCTCTTGATTTCAGCGACTATTGCAAGATTTTCTGCCTGATTTTTACTTAGGCTTTGCAGTGCTGCTTTTGAATCGGTGCAAATCACTGCACCATTAGTGTTCCGTTCAAGAAACCTGACGAAGCTTCTGCACTGGTCATAAACTAAGTCAATAACATTTCTTTACCAACATCATAGAACACCAGGACCTATTTTCAGGCCACATCTGGTTATGACCAAAACTATGGACAGAAACAACGACAATTCGAGATTGGATATATCAGAAGCACTTTATATCAAACACATTCACCCAGTTGTAAATCTATTCGTGGAAGCTCATGGTTTCACTTTCGTAGAAAAGGAAAGCTGGCACAACACACAGGAGGGAGGAAGGGAGGGAGGGAGTTATCAGGAAAAATGTGTCAAGCCAATACGACTATAGAGCACTTGGAAGGGGTCGGGACAAGCATTTGGGAAGGGACGGGGTGGGAGGAGGAGGAATGGTGCCCAAGCACTTGGACGGCCGGGGATTGAACGCCGACCTGCCTGATGCGAGACCTTGGCTCTACCGTCCAGCCCAAGTGGTTGGACCAACACACACACGGCGAGGGAGCCCGGAACCTGTGGTCAAGGGTGACGCGGGTCAGGCTGTTAACTAGGAAACTTTTGCTGGAGGTCGCGTTAGTTCCTTTCACCCTCGTTATTGTTATATTTTGGGACCATCATAATCAGAACACCGGGTAAACTTTCTCAGCTGGGAATGACATCAACGACATCACAGAAATGATCTAGATCACGAAGTTTGCCCAGTTCTTTGCTTTCTCAGCTTTCTGTTTCTCAACTTTCTGATTTGTTTCTCTGTATTTTCTCAATTTTCTTTGTTTTCGGCTGCGATTTTAGGTACTTTTGTAATATTCAAATTTAAAAATTCAAAATCAAACATCAGTGAATTTGAAAGGGTTTCAGTAAATCGTGAATCGGTTAAGAGCAACAGGGTAATGTCTTCATTGTTGGGACCTCTGAGGTCTTGATCGTTGGGACCTCTGAGGTCTTCATCGTTGGGATCTCTGAGGGCTTGATCGTTAGGATCACACGGGACGTGATCGCTGGGACCTTAGTGGTCTTGATCGCTGGGACCACCTTACCTTCAGGTTACCTTAAGGTGATTTCGGGGCTTAGCGACCCCGTGGCCTGGTCCTCGACCAGGCCTCCTTGTTGCTGGACTCGTCAACCAGGCTGTTGGACGCGGCTGCTCGCAGCCTGACGTATGAGTCACAGTTTGGTTGATCAAGTATCCTTTGGAGGTGTTTATCCAGTTCTCTCTTGAACACTGTGAGGGGTCTGCCAGTTATGCCCCTTATGTGTAGTGGAAGCGTGTTGAACAGTCTCGGGCCTCTGATGTTGGTAGAGTTCTCTCTCAGAGTACCTGTTGCACCTTTGCTTTTCAATGGGGGTATTCTGCACATCCTGCCATGCCTTCTGGTCTCTTGTGATGTTATTTCTGTGTGCAGGTTTGGGACCAGCTCCTCTACTATTTTCTACGTGTAAATTATTATGTATCTCTCCCGCCTGCGCTCAAGAGAATACAGATTTAGGCTCTTTAATCGGTCCCAGTAGTTTAGATGTTTTACTGGATGAATTCTAGCAGTAAAGGATCTCTGCACGCTCTCCAGGTCAGCAATTTCTCCAGCTTTGAAAGGTGCTGTCATTGTGCAACAGTATTCCACTCTAGAAAGCACTAGCGTCTTGAAAACTATCATCTGTATAGCATATCTAATGTGAAAAGTTCTTATTTTCCAACCTGTCATTTTTCTTGCAGTTTTGTCGGCTACTTTATTGTGTTCTTTAAAGGTAAGGTCTTCGGACATGAGTACACCCAGATCCTTTACATTGCCTTTTCGTTCAATGTTATGATTTGACTGCGTTTTGTACGTGGTTTCCGTTTTTATATTGTCCTTTTTTTCCGTAGCGCAAGAGCTGGAACTTATCTTCGTTAAACACCATATTATTTTCTGTAGCTCATAGAAAGACTTGGTTTACGTCTGACTGGAGGTTTGCCGTGTCCTCTATGTTGTCTACTCTCATAAAAATCCTAGTGTCGTGTTAGCCTAGCGCGGGTGTTACTAGCAATGGGTCGTGCGAGGGTGTTACTAGCAATGGGTCGTGCGCAGGTGTTACTAGCAATGAGTCGTGCGCAGGTGTTACTAGCAATGAGTCGTGCGCAGGTGTTGCTAGCAATGGGTCGTGCGAGGGTGTTACTAGCAATGGGTCGTGCGCAGGTGTTACTAGCAATGAGTCGTGCGCAGGTGTTACTAGCAATGAGTCGTGCGCAGGTGTTACTAGCAATGAGTCGTGCGCAGGTGTTACTAGCAATGGGTCGTGCGCAGGTGTTACTAGCAATGAGTCGTGCGCAGGTGTTACTAGCAATGGGTCGTGCGCAGGTGTTACTAGCAATGGGTCGTGCGCAGGTGTTACTAGCAATGGGTCGTGCGCAGGTGTTACTAGCAATGGGTCGTGCGCAGGTGTTACTAGCAATGGGTCGTGTGCGGGTGTTACTAGTTATGGGTCGTGCGCAGGTGTTACTAGCAATGGGTCGTGCGCAGGTGTTACTAGCAATGGGTCGTGTGCGGGTGTTACTAGTTATGGGTCGTGCGCAGGTGGTGTTGCCATACTGCGGGTCAGATGGGCAGGCAGGCGAGGCTGAGGTATATAAGAGCAGAAGACGCCCGCCGCCCGTCAGTCTGCCAGCGACTGTCAAGAAAACAGTGTTACTCCTCGCCACTTCTTGCTAACCTCAGCTTTTTTCTCCCGACAAGTCTACTACAGTCAGCCTGAATACCTGTAATTAATCTGATAAATTCCTGAAAATTTTAAGCTGCGATGTATTAGTGCGTTATTGTATACATTTACTATCTTCCGGATGAACAGAGATGTAATATACCTGTAAATAATTTATTGCTGAAAAATTCAGACACTTGCATTGTTTTGACAACGAGGCGATAATGCAGACACCAGTGTTTAATGTTGCTGGCACTGACTAACACTTGTCTCACCAGGACGATGGCTCGTCTGGAGGCCTGCCTGGTGACGGTAGTGGTGACGCTGGTAAACCTCTGCTACACTCTACCAAGTGACAACCAGTAAGTGTTTATGCCTTGGTAAACCTCTCTAACACGACCAGTAATGTTACGACGTTATTCATTAACGACAAGTAAAGTTTCAAATGTATCTTGTCCAGTAGTGTTAAATGGCAGAGGTCACATCTATGGGTGATATAACACATTTAGTGGTCCAGTCCGGAGATTTTATGTTAGATCAAAATACATTTTCTTACAAATATCACAACCAAACTTAGTATCAAATATGATTAGTTGATTCCGAGCATGAATGTGACCGGATATGACCTTGACAGAACGTCGTCGGTGGGGTATCAGAGCGGGTTCCTGTACGTGACCCCGGAACGACGCCTCAAGATGCCGCCAGCAAGCGTCCTCATCCTCACCCCGACGCTCAGTCTTCCCATGGACAGGAACCTCGGCCTCGGCTTTGGCGCCTCCATGACCACCTCCTTTCCCTTCAGAAGTGAGTATTTTACCTGATTTCTGGGCAAGACCGAGTTTGGTGCTTCCTGAGGGTGGCAACGTTAGTGTCGTGGCTGGTGTAACGCGTATGACCATGTCCTCAGTGGGATTCGCTGGTCGGCCGCTAGAGGGATGCAGACGTGACCCCATCCTTTCTCTCAGTTGCTGGGCGAAGCATGTCGTTGGAGGTTGAGTGGTGTTCTGCGTGTCCAGTGCAATACCAATGCCAAACTGGACTTGGCATTGCCCTTTTGGAGGTACTAGTGTGAAGCTGTCGTACCTGGTAGGGGTGCAGCTTCTTCAAGCTCACCGAGATGTGGTGAAGTTTATTCGCCCTGAGGTGTTCCGGGCATTTCTGGAAAAGTTTGACGGTTGTTCCTTCACTATGCCGGCATGACACTATGAGTTCTGACTGCTGTGCCTGCAGTCCCTGAAGTTCTCGACTGCCCGCTTGCGGTTCCGGCTGTTATGAAGGTTCCTGTGGTTTTCACGGAGCCGGTTGTGGGCATTGTGACCACGGGGAGTGTGGTTTAGTCTGTTCCGGTGGAAGTCCACGCTGTACCTGCTTCTGTGGAGGTGGTCCCGGCTCCCCGTGAGGCATCTTCGTCTGATGTGGTGCGACTGATGTGCGTGATGTGGCTTCCTCCTCGTCTCCTGATGCGGCTCCAGGTGCTTTGTTTACATTGGATGAGCGTCCTTCTCGTCGCCTCACGGATGCGTTGTCTTTGGATGACCTGATTCCTTCCCAGAAACATAGGTAAGGGTCTGCCAGATCGCTTTCCCCTGGTGGTGGAGCCGCTTTTGTCCATGTGGATAGAGAGGAAGAGGTGGGGGTGGACATGCCTGTGGTGGTGCAGGGTCGGGGAGGAGTGGCCTCTATGCATGTTCCTGACTGCCCATCGCCCTCGGTTGCCGGTACCTCAAGGTGGGGGATTGTTGACCCCAGTGATGGCGGTCGTGTGCAGCGCGATTTGGTACTCGTGATGAAGAAGTAGCCTGGGTCCTCTCCTCGTCTGCTTTCAGTCTCGTCTCGCTCCTGTGGTCCACAGGGGGGGGGGTGGCCATGATAAGTGGCAGAGGTGGGTGCTTACTGGAAATAATTGAGGGCTGCGTCCCTTGTTGGCACTGTGTGTGTGTCTGTGTCTTATCTATGTTTTGTGTGTTGGTGTACCTGTGCGTGTCTATGCCGTGAGGCATATTTGCCTCAGGTGGTCCGCATCATCTATTGTCATTAGGCTTGGCGATTAACCCTTTACGGGTACGCCGGGGCGCATCCGATCTCCAGATCGTCGTCGCCCATTAATTCAACACAACATGTCCCCAGTGGATGGTAAATCCCAAATAGTACATCAATATCCTCGCAGTTAATGGGATGTACACTTCCGGCACTCACCTTGTGTTAGTGCTAGTGACTCCACACCAGGAATGACTTGATTCATTAATATTTTTTGTGGTTTGTATATCGTATCAGTGAACAGTTTTGTCCTTGATAGTGACTTAACTCATACATAAAATACTAGGAAATGTACATCAGTAGTAACATTTTGTCAACAAATTCTTACCAACAAAATGTAACAAAGACTTGAGGAAGCCTAGTGGTGGTGGTAAGGCGGCCTGCGGGCGTCCAGCCACTTTCATCTCGTATTTACCTAACCTGTTCTTAACACTTTCCACGGTACTCAGATCAGTGAGGTTGCTCCTTCACTCTTAACTCCTTAAGTTTCTCGTCAATAATCTTTATCGCTTCTGCGATAAATTTGATTATCATTTGGTTCGACTCAAGTGTATCGATACGCATTCTCTTGCGGACAAAATTGAACATAATCTATTTTGCATTTCATGATGGTCAATATTTAACGTTTATTGATAGGTCTGATACATTGCAGAATTCATTACGGTATCAATAATGTTAGTTAATGATAGTTGTGGCCAAAGATTAAACAACCAAAATTCGTTTATTCATAACACGTGAAAAATATTTTGGGCGTCATTACCAAATTTGTTGTTCGTATCCTATTAGTTCTTCCAAAGGTGACACCGCAAACAAATAAAGGGAACATTGCAAAGTTGCATTAGTTGTTTGCTATAAAATAAACATAATTCAATTAATAGGAACACAGTAAATCACAATAATATGATTGAAATTTAGGCACCCAACCCACGAATCAGAAAAACCCAGCGAGTGACGACGTTCTGGCTGGCGTGAGTCATCCAGGGTTATGGGCACAACGACGTCACTTTCTACATTTTCAGACTTTTTTATACACACAGGTGGGTAGAGGACCAGATGACTGTTGTTAGCAGGCTGAGAGCTTTCCCTTCCCATAGTTCATGGTAAGCCTTACCCACTAGTCTCCCCGGAATACAACCCGCCAAATCGTTTAACAACCAGGTACCCATTCACTGCTGGGCGAACAGAGGCGCACAGTTAAGGATTGACGCCTAGTCAATCCTCTGCGGCCCGGATATGAACCCAAGCTAAATCGCTCGCGAAGCGCCAGGGCGAATGTATTACCACTGAGCTACCTATGTAGTTATCTATAGTTATTAGTTGTTCAAATTATAAATTTTTAATTATATTTTTGGTCCAAATATATGTTTGTTTAATATAAATATAAATAAAAGTAAGAAAAGTAAATAGAAATGATACAACTCTATTTGATCTTTCTGATGCTCCCAAACAAATAATTTTTGAAATATTTGTTTGTAAAATTAAATATAATCCCCCTTAAGTAAATATATATATATTGTTTGGCTTTATTTGTTTTACTACGGGCTCACCATAGCCCATGCTACTTGGAACTTTTTGTTCCAGGCAGCGAATCTTTAACAACATTATTTGTTTATTTTATTCTCGCTTTTAGTAAAGACTCCCATGTCACAAACATTAAACTATGACTCAGTTGTTGCGTCCCCAGCTGACCACTATGACTCAGTTGTTGCGTCCCCAGCTGACCACTATGACTCAGTTGTTGCGTCCCCAGCTGACCACTATGACTCAGGGCTTGCGTCCCCAGCTGAGCACTATGACAGGACTTGCGTCCCCAGCTGAGCACTATGACTCAGGACTTGCGTCCCCAGCTGAGCACTATGACTCAGGACTTGCGTCCCCAGCTGAGCACTACGGCTGGGACTCCTAGAGACGATAAGCTGCAGAGCGCTACACAACATATTAACACACATTATACCGTAAGGTGGAGTGGGAGACGGGCCGGTGACCAAGTGTTGTTATTGTTGTTGCAGTCGACTTTGACACCCTGGGCATGACCTCCGAGGACAACACCTGGGGCATTAATAGGAAGAAGCGCGAGGTCCCGACCCCTGGTGACCTGGCTGGAGGCGACAGGTACGTACTAGCAGCACGAGTACTTATGTAGTGTGACTATCAGAGCTCTGTGTGAGATATTATTGCATTATTGTGGAATGGAAGTTAACTAATCATGAACAAATTCTAGCAGAAACATTTCATATAAATCTGTAATAATTTAGAGTGAGTCAGTATTGGGGTGGATAACCATGCACCATGCACTGTACACCAGGAAGGTGATGATAACCATGCACTCTGTACCCCAGGGAGATGATGATAACCTTGCACTCTTTACCTCAGGGAGATGATGATAACCTTGCAATCTTTACCTCAGGGAGATGATGATAACCTTGCACTCTTTACCTCAGGGAGATGATGATAACCTTGCACTCTTTACCTCAGGGAGATGATGATAACCTTGCACTCTTTACCTCAGGGAGATGATGATAACCTTGCACTCTTTACCTCAGGGAGATGATGATAACCTTGCACTCTTTACCTCAGGGAGGTGATGTACAGGGTGGTAGAGAAGAGCATGGAGGCTCTGGGTGTGGACGGGAAGGCGTGCCTCCTGCGAGCCATCTGCGAGCTCTCACAGTCCCCCCTCACCAACCACGGCTTCTTTGGTGAGGTCCTCCAGCTCTTCCTCAGGTGAGTTGGTTTATATAACAGTGGGGGTACCTGGTGTATGTCTCTCTCTCCTCTCTCTCTCTCTCTCTCTCTCTCTCTCTCTCTCTCTCTCTCTCTCTCTCTCTCTCTCTCTCTCTCTCTCTCTCTCTCTCTCTCTCTCTCTCTCTCTCTCTCTCCCTCCCTACTTTTCTATCTATTTACTTCTATATATTTACCTCTATCAATATAGAGGGATCTAACAATATATCTCTGTCTATCTAGTCCACTCGTCCCCTGCCTGTTCCCCCCCCCCTCTTCCCCTCATTTTACGTCGTCACTACTCACTGTCTGTATCACTGTGTATGCAGAACTATCTTCATCACAACCATCTTCACTACTCATTATTTTCCCACTAACCATACTCACGTATTCCATCACTGCAACCCCGAATGAGTTCAGTTTGTCTGTTCCAGTAACTCGTGAAAGTTCGCAATAAACTGTATGGAAATCTCTTCGCTCATTTCAATTCAGACTTCATGAAAACATAGGAGGTGATGATAACCATGCACTGTGTACCCCAGGGAGGTGATGATAACCATGCACTGTGTACCTCAGGGGAGGTGATGATAACCATGCACTGTGTACCTCAGGGGAGGTGATGATAACCATGCACTGTGTACCCCAGGGAGGTGATGATAACCATGCACTGTGTACCTCAGGGGAGGTGATGATAACCATGCACTGTGTACCTCAGGGGAGGTGATGATAACCATGCACTGTGTACCTCAGGGGAGGTGATGATAACCATGCACTGTGTACCTCAGGGAAGGTGATGATAACCATGCACTGTGTACCTCAGGGGAGGTGATGATAGTCATGCACTGTACCCCAGGGGAGGTGGTGATAGTCATGCACTGTACCCCAGGGACAGTGCATGGTTATCGTCCTAACCAACGCGGGAGGTGGGTAAGGTTACAGACTTAAATATTTAGTATTTCTTAAATCGTTTAACTTGGGATTACTCCAACCAGCCAATGTCTGGCCCGGACACCTGACATAGGCGTATGTGTCTTTGTTGAGTATCTTCATAGGATCATTGGAACGAATCTTCTATGTTTCTTGTGTTTTCACAATAGTTTACTCACCTATTTGTGCTTGCGGGGTTTGAGCTTTGGCTCTTTGGTCCCGCCTCTCAACCGTCAATCAACTGGTGTACAGGTTCCTGAGCCTACTGGGCTCTATCATATCTACATTTGAAACTCTGTATGGAGTCAGCCTCCACCACATCACTGCCTAATGCATTCCATCCGTTAACTACTCTGACACTGAAAAAGTTCTTTCTAACGTCCCTGTGGCTCATTTGGGCACTTAGTCTGCACCTGTGTCCCCTTGTTCGCGTACCAACCATGTTAAACAATATTTCCTTATCTACCCTGTCAATTCCTCTGAGAATTTTGTAGGTAGTGATCATGTTTCCCCTTATTCTTCTGTCTTCTAGTGTCGTGAGGTGCATTTCACGCAGCCTTTCCTCGTAACTCACGCCTCTTAGTTCTAGGACTAGCCTAGTGGCATACCTCTGAACTTTTTCCAGCTTCGTCTTGTGCTTGACAAGGTACGGGCTCCATGCTGGGGCTGCACACTCCAGGATGGTCTTACATATGTGGTATACAAGGTTCCGAATGATTTCTTGCACAGGTTCCTGAAGGCTGTTCTGATTGTTGATCAATCATGTTGATCAATCAGATCAACATTCTAATCTGATCCAAGTTGCAAGCCCAACTTGGCTGGCTAACTGCTGATTAGCTAGTTTGGGGGGGGGGGTGGAGGAGTAGAGAGGGCTTCGGGGGTGGGGGAGAGGGGGAGGCTTAGGAGAAGGTGATAGGCGGAGGCTAGGGGGGTAGGTGAGAGGGGGGAGGCTTGGGGGAGTGTGGGAGAAGGGGAGGCTTGGGGGGGGGGGGTATGGGAGGAGGGAGGGCTTGAAGAGATGGGGGGCTTGGGGGAGAAGGGAGGTCCTGGAGAGGAGGGAGTGGGGGGGAGGGTGCCTTAGGTGGGCACCTAATGGGGGGCTGGTAGGGGTTGGGGCAGGTAGGACGTCAATTGGGTGGAAGGTGGGGTGGTGTTCCTCTCACTGTGGTTGTTGAACTGCTTGTGGAGGGTTCCCCACTCCCCTCTGGGATTGTAGGGTTCTGGATTGTGGTTCCCTGATTCTTTTCTTTCTCCCTGCACTCCCTCCTCGCGGCTGCTGTTCTCATTCTCTCGTCCCTTGTCATATCCTTCTGTAGGAATACTTTTTTGGACCTCAGTACATTTGCTAATCCGCTCTTCCTTGCAAACATTTCCTTTTTTGGCTTTACATTAGTGGCTTCGCTAGTATGTATAACTCTTGTCATTCCTTATAAGGAGTATATATAAGTCCTTATTATCATTCTCATTTATAAGATAGATTTTTAACGATGAGCTTCGTTAGTCTCTTATCATCCACGATTCTTATTCCATCCGTCTCATTCAATTCTTCTTTCATTCACATGAATAACAATTCCTGCCCAGAATCTCACACTCCATCTTGAGGTTATCTTGAGATGATTTCGGGGCTTTTAGTGTCCCCGCAGCCCGGTCCTCGACCAGGCCTCCACCCCCAGGAAGCAGCCCGTGACAGCTGACTAACACCCAGGTACCTATTTTACTGCTAGGTAACAGGGGCATAGGGTGAAAGAAACTCTGCCCATTGTTTCTCGCCGGCGCCTGGGATCGAACCCAGGACCACAGGATCACAAGTCCAGCGTGCTGTCCGCTCGGCCAACCGGCTCCCTAGCTCCATGAACGGACAGCCGAGTGACTTTCCCTGGTGGCGGGCAACTCTCACCGCGTGAGGCCACATCCGCCTTCATGTCGGGTGTTGAGGCATAGTCCGCACACACACCTGTCTCCCGCCACCTCTATATATACCCGAGTCAGGTGTGTGTACCACACCCGCCGCTCTGGTCAGCCTGGCTATATGGAGTGTGGCCTATTTTTTGTGTGTTGTGTGTGTGTCTTGTGTCTTAAGTGTTGAATCATGTGTGTTGTGTCGTGTGTGTTGTGTTGTGTGTGTTGTGTCGTGTGTGTTGTGTCGTGTGTGTTGTGTTGTGTGTGTTGTGTCGTGTGTGTTGTGTCGTGTGTGTTGTGTTGTCTGTGTTGTGTCGTGTGTGTTGTGTCGTGTGTGTTGTGTTGTGTGTGTTGTGTCGTGTGTGTTGTGTCGTGTGTGTTGTGTCGTGTGTGTTGTGTCGTGTGTGTTGTGTCGTGTGTGTTGTGTCGTGTGTGTTGTGTTGTGTGTGTTGTGTCGTGTAATTACCTAAGTGTAATTACCTAAGTGTAGTTACAGGATGAGAGCTACGCTCGTGGTGTCCCGTCTTCCCAGCACTCTTTGTCATATAACACTTTGAAACTACTGACAGTCTTGGCCTCCACCACCTTCTCACCTAACTTGTTCCAACCGTCTACCACTCTGTTTGCGAAAGTGAATTTTCTTATATTTCTTCGGCATCTGTGTTTAGCTAGTTTAAATCTATGACCTCTTGTTCTTAAAGTTCCAGGTCTCAGGAAATCTTCCCTATCGATTTTATCAATTCCTGTTACTATTTTGTATGAAGTGATCATATCACCTCTTTTTCTTCTGTCTTCTAGTTTTGGCATATTTAATGCTTCTAACCTCTCCTCATAGCTCTTGCCCTTCAGTTCTGGGAGCCACTTAATAGCATGTCTTTGCACCTTTCCCAGTTTGTTGATGTGCTTCTTAAGATATGGGCACCACACAACCGCTGCATATTCTAGCTTTGGCCTAACAAAAGTCGTGAACAATTTCTTTAGTATTTCGCCATCCATGTATTTAAAAGCCATTCTGAAGTTACAAAGCGTGGCATAGGCTCCTCGCACAATATTCTTTATGTGGTCCTCAGGTGATAGTTTTCTATCTAGAACCACCCCTAGATCTCTTTCTTTATCAGAATTCTTTAAAGAATTCTGATAAAATCACTGTGTTGTCTTGTTCATCACTGTGTGTGTTGTCTTGTTCATCACTATGTGTGTGTTGTCTTGTTCATCACTGTGTGTGTTGTCTTGTTCATCACTATGTGTGTGTTGTCTTGTTCATCACTGTGTGTGTGTTGTCTTGTTCATCACTCTGTGTGTGTTGTCTTGTTCATCACTATGTGTGTGTTGTCTTGTTCATCACTATGTGTGTGTTGTCTTGTTCATCACTGTGTGTGTGTTGTCTTGTTCATCACTGTGTGTGTTGTCTTGTTCATCACTCTGTGTGTGTTGTCTTGTTCATCACTCTGTGTGTTGTCTTGTTCATCACTATGTGTGTTGTCTTGTTCATCACTGTGTGTGTGTTGTCTTGTTCATCACTATGTGTGTTGTCTTGTTCATCACTATGTGTGTTGTCTTGTTCATCACTATGTGTGTGTTGTCTTGTTCATCACTCTGTGTGTTGTCTTGTTCATCTTGTTCATCACTGTGTGTGTGTTGTCTTGTTCATCACTATGTGTGTTGTCTTGTTCATCACTATGTGTGTTGTCTTGTTCATCACTCTGTGTGTGTTGTCTTGTTCATCACTATGTGTGTTGTCTTGTTCATCACTGTGTGTGTTGTCTTGTTCATCACTATGTGTGTGTTGTCTTGTTCATCACTGTGTGTGTTGTCTTGTTCATCACTGTGTGTGTTGTCTTGTTCATCACTGTGTGTGTTGTCTTGTTCATCACTGTGTGTGTTGTCTTGTTCATCACTGTGTGTGTTGTCTTGTTCATCACTGTGTGTGTTGTCTTGTTCATCACTGTGTGTGTTGTCTTGTTCATCACTATGTGTGTTGTCTTGTTCATCACTATGTGTGTTGTCTTGTTCATCACTCTGTGTGTGTTGTCTTGTTCATCACTGTGTGTGTTGTCTTGTTCATCACTGTGTGTGTTGTCTTGTTCATCACTGTGTGTGTTGTCTTGTTCATCACTGTGTGTGTTGTCTTGTTCATCACTGTGTGTGTTGTCTTGTTCATCACTGTGTGTGTTGTCTTGTTCATCACTGTGTGTGTTGTCTTGTTCATCACTGTGTGTGTTGTCTTGTTCATCACTGTGTGTGTGTTGTCTTGTTCATCACTGTGTGTGTTGTCTTGTTCATCACTATGTGTGTTGTCTTGTTCATGTGTGTGTGTTGTCTTGTTCATCACTGTGTGTCTTGTGTGTTCTCTGTTCATCACTGTGTGTGTTGTCTTGTTCATCACTGTGTGTGTTGTCTTGTTCATCACTGTGTGTGTGTTGTCTTGTTCATCACTGTGTGTGTTGTCTTGTTCATCACTGTGTGTGTTGTCTTGTTCATCACTGTGTGTGTTGTCTTGTTCATCACTGTGTGTGTTGTCTTGTTCATCACTGTGTGTGTTGTCTTGTTCATCACTATGTGTGTGTTGTCTTGTTCATCACTGTGTGTGTTGTCTTGTTCATCACTATGTGTGTGTTGTCTTGTTCATCACTGTGTGTGTTGTCTTGTTCATCACTATGTGTGTGTTGTCTTGTTCATCACTATGTGTGTTGTCTTGTTCATCACTGTGTGTGTTGTCTTGTTCATCACTGTGTGTGTTGTCTTGTTCATCACTGTGTGTGTTGTCTTGTTCATCACTGTGTGTGTTGTCTTGTTCATCACTGTGTGTGTTGTCTTGTTCATCACTGTGTGTGTTGTCTTGTTCATCACTGTGTGTGTTGTCTTGTTCATCACTGTGTGTGTGTTGTCTTGTTCATCACTGTGTGTGTTGTCTTGTTCATCACTATGTGTGTTGTCTTGTTCATCACTATGTGTGTTGTCTTGTTCATCACTATGCGTGTGTTGTCTTGTGTGTTGTCTTGTTCATCACTATGTGTGTGTTGTCTTGTTCATCACTATGTGTGTTGTGTTCATCACTATGTGTGTTGTCTTGTTCATCACTATGTGTGTGTTGTCTTGTTCATCACTGTGTGTGTTGTCTTGTTCATCACTGTGTGTGTTGTCTTGTTCATCACTCTGTGTGTGTTGTCTTGTT